>QJPP01001130.1:0-364444 GCA_003996215.1 Jaltomata sinuosa | reverse complement strand
ATCGCATGTCATTGTTTGAAATCGTTTGTGAGTGTGAGCGCCTTACCTAGTCCCAAATTGTGTGTGTGGGACTTTTTTGTGGTGTGGGCACCAAGATTTCTGTATTGTCTATTGACTGTTAGAATAGCTGCGCGTGTGTATGCATAATATTCTATCATATCGGAATGACATGTTTGGATCCTTGCAAGTTAGTGTTTCATACATTTGTGTACTACGAGGGAGCTTGAATTAATGTTGAATGACCATGAGTTGCTAAAGACACGAGTTTGTTGCTAGTTGAGTCATCGTGTTATTGTTTTGTGTCATGTTGCTTGAGGACAAGCGAACGTTTTAAGTTGAGGGTGTTGATGTGCCGCCAATTTACGGCACTTTCGGCTCCTTTTAACTAAGAACAATCGTACGTTTTCAAGCAACCGTTGTCGTTTTTGATGGTTTTATGTTATATTTGTAGGAAAGGGAGACAAACATGGAAACGGAAGGAAATACGAGCAAAAAGACATTCTGGATAAGAGTGACGGTCGTAATGATGGACCGTCAAGCTTGTGACGAGCCGTCAAGGCAGCCGTCAACCTAAGGCAACACACTGCCTAGTGGCGACGGCCACCGTGACGGGCCGTCAAGCTAGTGACGGTCCATCACCCAAACCGTCACCCTAAGGCAGCACCACTGCCTAGTGGTGACGGCCACCGTGACGGTCCGTCAAGGTCGTGACGGGCCGTCGCCCAAGCCGTCAAGTTGAGGCAGTCGGTTACGCGAAATCCGGACGTTTTTGGGATTTGTTTCCTATACTCCTATAAATACCCTATGTTAGGTTTATTATGCAAAATTCACTTGTTAAGCGTTTTAATTTAGTTCTCCCAATAGTTTTAGGAGAAACTTGGAGATCAAGAAACACGTTTTCTCCTTCTTGGATTCGTGTTCTTGAATCGTTCTTGGGATCTTGTTTTTCTTGCTCTTGGAATACTTGAAGATTGTTTTCATTATATTGTAAGGATCTTTTCCCTTTATTATGATTATTACTTTCTTTTCTTCTTCTTCAAGCATGATTAACTAAAACTCTCACGACTAGGGTTGTGGGAGCCATGGCAAACGTAGCAAGATAGATTTCGGGTAGCGTCGGGTTCAATATATATGTTGTCACGTTGTTAATCATTCATTATGTCACATTTTCTAGTGGTTGCAAACATTAGAACTTGCCTAGGTTTAATTTGCTTTAGTAAAGAGATTAAAACCGGGAAACTTGATTAACAACAAGGATTCGAGACTACTAACTCTCGTCTTATGATTAATGTTGTAACTAGATTAATCTACTTGATGTTTAGGATTGAAATCTAAAAGCACACCTTTTCAAGTTCGAGAGAATTGAAAAGTAAATTTGTCTATTTGGTTGAGAAACGTTTAGACGATACAATTAATTCAATCACATCATGACACGCATATAGAAAGAACCCCGTTAAGCCGAGAATCGACTTTGTTACTAACGCCGTGGTAAATACTTCCCTAGTTCTCTCTCTCCTATTGATTATCATTCATATGTTAAGTGTTTGTTTTGTTTACAAATATTGATTACAAAACCCCCCCTATTTACCGGAAACTATTGACGACTAGTCACATACTTCACTAAAGGCTTAATCTTCACCATATTCTCTGTGGGATTCGACCCCAACCTTTGTTGGGTTCTATATTTGACTACGACCGCTTACGCTTCGTTAATTTGAGGTGTAGTTTGGGCGTTATCAGTAATCATAGAAGCTACCACTCAAGCAGAGTATTGTGACTTCTATGTTTCTCTAACCTAAAGTCAAGATCTGGCTGGATGACTGGCGTTAAGTAGTCGGGGCCATAAATGAAACGATAGATAGTGGTCTCTGAGATGTCAAGATGTACCCCTTGTACCTGCATAATCTCTAAAGGCAGTAGCTTCTTTGCAGATTTACCTTTCTCACATAAGTTTATGAGGTTAGTTGCATAAGAAGTATAAAACTCATGGACGATGATAGGATTATATTCTCCGCTAGGCCTACTCATCCAATTGAACCCAGAATAATCATACAGGACTTTGATATCAGCTATCTCATTCAAGTCAGCTGACCAAATCTCTACATCCTCAAAGATGCTTCACCTTGTATGGCCTCTATCATTCTCAGCTATCCCTTCATAGAACAATCTGGATGAACCTTCAACTACCCACCATACTTTTCCCAAACCTCAGAGTTCTTGCTTATAAAATTGGGGACAATCTGGATAGGTGCATCATTTTTGACCTCTGCTACACCTGAACTCCTTGTGCTAGACTTATTAGCACTGGCAGAGCCTATGTTTTCATTTCTACCAGAGTCAGTATCATTCACACACTCAAAGTCTCCAGTTCCACTCATACTAGACAAGGACCCAATATCATCTCCTCCCTCTTCAGACTGAGGAGAAGTGGTATGTGCCTGTGTTACAACCGAAGGTGTAGCCCATCTCTTAGCTCCTTGCCTCATAGTTCAAGGCTTGACATATAAATCAGACTTGATCATATATACCTTCTTGGATCCACTTGCTTTTGATTCTGTGGGATCATCCTGAAGTCAAGTTTTTAATTGATGAGCCCCTTCTCTCCTTTATATTGTTGTGCATACTCCCCTTTTTATCGGGGTGTTTTTCGAAGGAATGGTACCTGAGGGGAACATTGGTTAGTATACAATCCGAGGAATGAAAAGCAAAAGAATAATTTTTAACATATATGGAATAGAGTTGCAGGGCATAATTCACGGGTTGATTGATGACCCGTAGAACCAATCCATGGTTCGTGAACCCATCTGTGGTTTTAGTTTTATCTAAGCAGTGAAATGCTCCAAAGAATCTACATATGTCCTTTGACTCATGGATTGTCACCTGAGAGTAAACAAATTAGGACATATTCCATGGGTGTGTAAACAATCCATAGACCAATATTACGGCCCATCGACCCAACCATGGGACCTAATCACCATGTAATTTTTAGTTTAGCACAAATATGATCCTTGGAATTATATATTCACAATCCTCCCGTATAATAAATCAAACAAATTGCTACTCAGACTTCACCCAAGTGATCTTAAAAGCATTTTTTAGGAGTTGGCAGGCAAAACAACCTCTAAATTCCTTTCCAAAGCATAATTTTGGTCGTAATGCCCTTTAACTCTCCTGACTCAACCTCACATAACTCCATCACATAATTTCAACTATGTTAAACTTCTGATCAAAATTCCCAAAAACCTAGCATTGCTCTTTTACTCATACAGATGTACAAATTACACTTCTAAGGTTTCTTAATCATAAACGATATCAAGAAGACACTTAACTCATAGACACAATCCATCAAATAAGAACTTAAGACTTTGAGAGTGAGCAGAACTAATTCTTTGTGTCACAAAACTTCTTGAGGAGTGCCTAAAGTGAAGGTGTGCACTGTGATGGTGCTGTGACGCTTGAGTGCCTAAAAATAGAGGAGGGAAGTGATCGATGGTGGTGTGAGATTTCCTTTTGAGAGTTGTTAGGAGTGATGAAGGGAGTTATTTTAAACAAAAACTCTTCAATTTGATTCTTTTCTTTTTTTAAAAGGGGCGGATTACCCACTAGGGTTATTGGATGGAGAGGAAAAAGAAATTAGGTCAGGGTAGGTCTATTTGAAAACTTTGAAATTAAAACCCTCGACCCAGTATAGAAAAATTACCTGGGATCCACGAGTGAAAACTATGGTCTGTAGACCTTAATGACAGGATGTCAATCTACTCGTGGATCAAAATTCCATGTGATTTTGTTCATATGCATCTATAATTAACTTTACGGTCTATCTTTTGAACGTACAGACCATCCTGTCACCCATAGAATTTCATCTGAGGCCTGACCTATGGGACTGAGAACTACGAGTTTGTCCATGGGTCATTGAACAAGTTCACAGCTCGTGAACCAAATCGTGGTTCTCAGACTTTCTTCTATGGGTCAACTTTTCCAGGAATCTATGGTTGGATCCATGAGTTTTCAAGGTCATTTAGGACCCGTTATCCAACTCGTAGATCAACTCTTTTCCTTCCACCTACACATTTTGCTTCTCTTTTTGTCTTGGTGTCCCTGCACACTTCAGTAAACATCAGTTCGTCCAAAACTCAAAAGAAAAGCAAAAAATCTTGGGTTGCCTCCCAAGCAACGCCTGATTGAATGTTGCAGGACGACATATGTTACTTGACTAGTCAGACTTCATCAAGTTACCCCAGGGGTTGCTTCCTATTAAGAATCTGATTTAACATCACGGCACGATACAGGTTCCTTGGTTACTCAGACTTCACCAAGGGTCCAGATGTCCACTACCTTTATCACCTCTGCAGGTCCTAAATATGTCTTCACACGCTGACCATTTTCCCTGAACCATTTTCCTTCATGGTTCTCAAGCTCAATTGCAGCATATGGGAACACATGTACCACTCGAAATTACCCCATCCACTTAGACTTTAGCTTGCTAGGAAACAAGTGAAGTCTTGAATAAACAACAAGACTAAATCACCCAGAGAAAAATGTCTTTTTTCTATCCTTTGGGCGTGATACATCTTCATATTCTCTTGGTAAAGGGTTGAACTTTTGTCGGCCTTTAGTCAAAACGCATCCATCCATTCAATTGACCAAGCCTCTGTTAAGAGGCATTGCGCAATTCAAATTCAGCTTCTTAAGCGCCCACATGGCTTTGTGCTCAAGTCCACCTGTAGATGACATGATTTCCATACACAAGCTGATATGGATACATACCTTTATGGGTCTAGAAAACAGTCTGGTATGCCCATAAAGCATCATCTAACTTCTTAGACCAATCCATTCTATTTGCATTCACAGTCTCGCAAGGATTATCTTTAACTCTCGGTTAGAAACCTCAAGTTTCCCATTAGATTATGGACGATAAGGTGTTGCCATATTATGCTTCACTCCTACTTTTCAAGTAGGCTTTGAAACAACCAATTAAAAAACTTAAAGACTCTATCACTGATATATTCCCTTGGGGTACCAAACCTGGAAAAAATGTTTTCTTCAAAAATGTTGCAATACTCTTGCCTTCATTATTGAGAAGCACAACCGCCTCCACCCACTTGGACACATAATCAATAGCTACAAGTATGTAATTCAACCCAATAAAGCTCATAAACAGGACAATGAAGTCAATTCCCCACACATCAAAATCTCAACCTTAAGAATAGGAGTAATAGGAAGCTCATGTTTTCTTAATATCCCCCTTGGCTTTGACATTGATCACATGGCTTTGCATAATCATGGGCATCTTGATGAAGAGTTCTCCAATAGTACCCACATTGCAAAATCTTATGATCTATCCAGATACCACTATCATGCCCCCAACAGGGAATGAGTGACATGCCTCTAATATGCTCATCATCTCTACCTCAGGCACACATCTACGAATCATCCCATTACCATAAACACAGAACAAGTATGGTTCCTCCATGAAAAACTCCCGCACATCAGGCATAAACTTTGTTCACTGATAAAAGGACAAATCAGAAGGCACTACATCACTCACCAATAATTAGCAAATTCTACAAACCATGGAATCAAGTCTTGTGATACAGCCAAGACTTGCTCATCCAAAAAAGTATCATCAATATCTATCTCATACTCCTGTTGCATCCTTGCCTCTTCTTCTAATCTTTACAAATGATTAGCCACCTGGTTTTCAGTCCTCTTTCAGTGTTTAACCTCAAAGTCAAATTTTTGTAACATAAGCACCCACTGAATCAATCTAGGCTTTACGTCCTTCTTTAGCATAAGGTACCTAAGAGTTGTGTGGTCATTATGCACAATCACCTTCATGCCAAGAAAGTATGATCTGAACTTCTCAAAAGCAAAAACCATAGCAAGCAACTCTTTTTCCGTCATAGTATAATTCTTATGAGCAGTATTAAGTGTCTTACTAGCATAGTATATAGTATAGAGAATCTTCTCATGTCTTTGGCCTAGGACTTCTCCCAGCGCCACACCACAAGAACTGCACATCACTTCAAAAGGCTTGCACCAGTGAGGTGTAACAATGATAAGAGGTTAGATCAACTTTTCCTTGAGGAATTCAAATGCCTTTAGACATGCATCATTAAATACAAACTTCACATCCTTCTCCAACAGTTTGCACAAAGGGTGTGAAATTTTAGAGAAATTCTTTATAAATCTATGATAAAAGCTAGCATGCCCTAGAAAGCTTCGAACACCTTTTACAGAAACCGATGGTGGTAATTTTTCAATCACCTTATGTTTTGCCTTATCAACCTTAATTCCCTTCTTTGTGATCTGGTGACCAAGCACTATACCTTCCTTTCCCATGAAGTGACACTTTTCTCAATTAAACGCCAAATGACATTCTTCACATCTCTTTAATACACAGATCAAATAGGCCAAGCAGCCCTCAAAAGAGTCACCTACCATTAAAAGTTATCCATGAATACCTCGATATTGTCCTCTACCATGTCTGAGAAGATAGACATCATTTAATGCTTAAAAGATGCCAGCATATTACATAACCCAAAAGGCATTTGCTTGAATGAAAATGTCCTATATGGACACGTGAAAGTGGTCTTCTCTTGATCTTCAGGAGCAAGCAAGATCTGATTGTATCCCAAATAACCATCAAGAAAACAATACCATCCTCTACCAGCAAGACGGTCTAACATCTTATCCATAAATGGCATCAGGAAATGGTCATTTTTAGTCCACGCATTCAACTTCCTATAGTCCATGTACACAGCCACCTTTTAACTGGCCTCATCAAAATAAGCTCCTTCTTTGCATTTGGAACCACAGTGATTCCACCCTTCTTTCACACATATTGGACCGGGCTTACCCACATACTATCTGCAATAGGATAAACTAGACCTTCATCCAACCACTTGATGATTTTCTTCTTGATGACCTCTTGCGTGGGTGGATTTAGCCTATGTTGATGCTCAATACTAGGAATACAATTTGGCTAAAGTTGGATTTTGTGAGTGCATATACCTAGCTAAATGCCAATGATGTCAGTAATGGACAAACCGATGGCCCTTTTGAACCTCTTCAACATAGATACTAGAGCCTCTACTTGCCATTTAACCAAGTCTGCAGCTATAATAACTGGCAAGGTACTGTTAGCTCCTAAAAAAACATATTGTAGGTAGGACATGAGAGCCTTGAGCTTTAAGATTGGAGGCTCCTCAATGGAAGGTCTGGCCGGTGGGGTTGCACGACTCTTCAAGTCCAAATCTATCTTTTTCAGAGAATATGTGTAGGACCCCATACCTGTGTGTGCATCAACCATATCATCATACTCCTCAATGTCCTCTCCATCAAAATTCATGATCAAAATTGCAAGTGCTTCAACACTAAATTTGTCCTCAATAGGTACTAGTGGTTACACCTTATCAACTACATTTATCACTGAGACCACACGTATGTCATTAGGGTGCTTCATTAACTAAAAAATATTGAAAGTTACCTCTTCATTATTCAAGCTAAACTTCACCGGCCTGGTTTCCATGTCAACTAAAGCATGTCCAGTGGCAAGTAATGGTTGCCTGAAGATAATAGGAACATCAAAGTCAACTTCACAGTCAAGAATCACAAAATCTACCGAAAAGATGAATGACTCAACTTTCATAAACACATCATAAATAATACCTATAGGCCTTTTCACTGTGCAATCTGCCATATGAAGTGCATTGATGTCAGTTTGGGGGCTCCTAAGCCTAGCTTTCAGAAAACTGCTAGTGGCATAAGATTAGTACTAGCACCCAAATCACACAGGACTTTTGCAAAGTTGAAGGCTCCTATGGTGCATGGGCTGGTAAATGCTCCAGTATCTTCTTTTTTCTACACAAGAGATCGGGAGGCTATTGCACTACAATGGTGCAAATTATTAGCAGGCTCAAAGCTCACAGTCCTCTTCTTAGTCACAAAATCCTTCATAAACTTGGCATAGCCAGGCATTTGCTCCAGTGCTTCAATCAAAGGGATATTCACAGAAAGTTGCTTCAACATTGAAATGAACTTGTGATACTTCCCTTCTTCAGCCTTCTTCTTCAATATATATAGGAAAGGTGAAGGGGTTCATGGAATAGGAGTTAGTATCTGAGGGACCTCGTTCTCCTTCCCTTTAATAGGTACAGACTTCTTCTCACCAATTTGAGGCTGCTTCTCAGTTGAATTCTTATCAATAATCTTCTCTTCAGATTTGACCACCTTTTCAGTATAAATCATCTCAAGCTAGGTCGGATCATCAAAAACTATTGGAATAGGAGGGTCATCAGTCATTTTACCATTTGTAGTAGTCACAACCATGTATTTCCCATCATTTGTCAGGTTCTGGACTATGTTGCTTGGAAGTGTACCCTTTTGGTGTTGATTCAAGGCTATAGACATTTGGCCTAGCTAATGCTCAATCTGCTTAATGGTCGTGGCATATGACTCAACCTTTTGGTTCATCCCTAATATATCTGCACAAATATCCTTCATGCTCTCTTCAGTAGTTTTCACCTTTTTTGGCATTTTAGCCAACATGTACTCCATCCTCAAAAAGCTAGACTCCCCATCATAATTACTAGGTGGGATGTACAAACTACTTCTATCATTCGTGTATCCGTCCCTCTTCTTCTAGTCACCATCTCTATCTCTACCTCTAGTCCTATATCTATACCCTGATCGGTTATAGTTGTTGTCCCTGTTATAGTTTTGACCTTGATTCCATTAACCTTGGTGCCAAGTGTCTTAATTATACCCTTAGGTGTTATTCCTAAAAAAAACTTGATCATTTAAATAGTTTGCCTCTTTATCATAATTAGATTCATCATGTCTCAGTGCTTTACCTTGTGAACTGATTGCATTTACCTTTTCAACCCTATCCCTCATGCAATGCTTTGCAATGTGTCTGATGTCAGTTTTTATTTGACATATCTCATGATCTATCTCCTGTTCTTCCTATGCTACTCAACAAACATACCAATGTCATAAGTTCCAGCAAAAACTTCAAATTTTCCCATAAGTCAGGCCCTATTTGTCTTAGTAACCTATCAAGCATTCAGATGCCTCTGCATAAGTGTGGTCTATGAATGCGCCTCTAATGACGGTTTTAGCTACTGCCTTGGTGTTGGTATCAAAGACCTGTAGAAAATCTCTAACAAGCTATCAGTAGGTATCCGATGGTTCGGTACTTACTTTAGCTTCTCGTTGAACCTTAACCATGTCTCATGTAATGCCTCTATACTCAGTTGCCTGAAATTATTGATTTTGTCCTTGAGGTGCAACATCCTTGATGGCGGGAAAAACCTCTCCAAGAAAGCTCTTTTCAACTCCCTTTATGTAGTGATCGAGTCATTTGGGAGCTCTGCAAACCAGAGAGTTGCTTCGCCTATCAAAGAGAGGGAATAATAGCAGTCTGATAGCATCCTGAGTCACCCCAAGTAATTTGTAAGCCTTTCTAATCCCTATAAAGTTCATCAAGTGTAAATTAGCATCATTAGTAGTTTTTCATGCGAACACACCCTTCATATTCAACAATTGTATCATGGTGCTTGTAATGTCAAACTTTGTCCCAGCGAGCAGTGGGGGTGGCACTATAGCACCAGTAGCTCCTGCATCATCCAGGTCAGCATCATCATCATCCTTATCATATTGAGGGGTATATCTGGGTTGTTGATGTTGATAGCCCCTATTTTCTCTCTGCCTGGCCTAATCATTTAGGGCATTCTATCGGGCTACCTCGTCACGTCTAGCTTACTCATTTAATGTTTTTAATGAGAAGCCTCCTCTCTTCTATCTTGCTCATTAGCTGCAGCTTGTCATTGCTCTTCATCTATCCGAGCTGCCACTTCTTTTTGAGCCTTTTCCTATTCCTTAGACAACATCCTAGATGTGGCCTCTTCTACAGTTTCCTGAATTCTTTGCCTGTCCATTTTCCTCAAAGTCCTTTGGAGTTCAAGATCGAGTGGAATCATGGAATTGCCTTGACTCTGAGTGCTGGGCATACACACGTGTGTACCCTAAAAATAAAACAAATACAATAGAAAAAATTAAATCAGAAAATAAGGACTAATAGTCAGATAAACACAATTGATCCTATCCTAAATTGTATTCCCCGACAATAGCACTAAAATTTCATACGTCTAAATTACACCTCTGAAAAGGAGTATAAAGTGGTTGTTGTTCGAATATAGAACCTAATCAATGTTAGGGTCAATCCCACGAGGAATATTATTAAAACCTAGGTCAACTATAGTTATTCATACTCTTAGTCATTTATTTCCAAAAAGGAAGAAAGTGTGTAACAAATAATGCTTGAAAATTATAAGTATCCAAGTCACAGCAAGTATTAGTTTTGTTGTTAGTCAATGAGAGAGTTGACTAAGATTGTATTCCCCACGATTTCATAACACAGTAAGGCATTGTACTAGCGATCTATTCTGGTACTTAGCATGCAAAATTGGTATGTTAAGTTCAACTAAATGGTTGGTCCCCTACATAGATGAATATTTATAACACAACTTAATCCATCTATGGGAGTTTTCTTTACTAACCCTTACCTTTGATCCCAGATTATCTATTTCCGGACAAGGTCGAGCTATTAAATAAGGGTTGATAGCCTCGAGTCTCTATTGTTAATCCCTTTTACCATTCATTACCCCTTTGGTCTAACAAGTAAGAATAAGGCGAGTTCTAACATTTGTAACCGTTAAAAATCAATTAAAATGAAGGGAAGCATAATACATGCATGAACACCATTCAAGAATCACTAAGTACTTTGCCTACTTTTGTTAATCCATCATAGTTTCCACAACCCTAGTTGTGGATTTAGCTACTCATTGACAAAATAAAACAATCATATTTAGATGATGAAATAATAATCATAATCTTACAAGATGAATAAAAGAAACCAGGAATCTTGAATTATCAAAGAAAGATCAATAACCAAAGATCAATGGATGAATTAGTCTCTCAAAACTGAGAACAAAGTAATACTCGATGTATAAGTCAGAATATAGTGCGTAATGTGCAAAAGAAAACCTAGGAAAAGTATTTATAGACAACTAATCCTATCCTAAATTGACTAGGAAAATATAGTCGCATCAGTGACTACGGATGGGTCCACGACCCATTATTTCAAATGACGGTTCGTGATCTTCAAGAGTTAAATATCGTCTGGCAGAGTAAGCTTTGAACTGTCGATTTCCACTGGTGGAACCACAGGTCATAGATTCAGTCTATGAGTCATCAATTGACCTGTGGTTTTAGACCCAACTTTTGCATCTTCTCTAATCAAGGAATTATGGGTGACATGACAAACCCATAGTCTAGAACTATGGTACATCCACCCACTCATTATTTCAATATCTAGATTTGCATGTATGCAGGTGCTCACTCTACTATTCATAGGACGTGCACGTCATTTGGAATTATAGGCAGTAGATCCACTCGTGGTTCAGCACTCCAACTTGCACCTCTGCAGGAGCTCAGTCTACGAGTCACAGGAATGATCGTGGTTTGGATTCATGACTCACAGACTGACTCGTGGATTTGGCCTTGAATTGCATACCTGCATATCTCGATTCACGACAAACAGTACGGTCCATGGTTTTGAACAATGGCCCATCATTCCACTCATAAGTCCAAACTTAGCCAATTTTTACTATAAACTCCAGTTTTTTGCTTATGGAGCCTGTTTTCCTGCACAACTACCAAAAATACATCATATCTACTAACAAAATGCTAAAGAACATACAAAAATTCTAACTTTTAAGAGTCAAAAGTGCCATAAAATCATGGCAAAATAGTTATACATGCAAAACTGACAAATCTTAGGCTCATCTAAAGTCCTTCAACCCTAATAGATGAATATCACTCTAAATTCTTTCGGCCTTTAAGTGTTTATGAATTAAACTTTGTCATGAGTTTCATATTGACTATCTTTATAACAGCTCAAGTTATTAGATGAGGGTTGGAAACCTCAAATCTTCGTTGTTAATTTCCTTTCCTAATCTCTACTTCTTTGATTAAGCAAGTATAGATTAATGGCAAGTTCTAACATTTCCAACCGTTAAAAAAGTTCATTACGAAGGAATTAACAATACATGTGCAATCACCATTCAAAATTACTACTTTGTTAGACCTACTTTTATTATTCTATCATGGTTTCCACAATCTTATCTATGGTGTTTAGCTACTCATGCTAACACGAATAATATCAAAATATATAGAAGAATTCATAATAATAAACTTACAAATGAAGAAAAGGAAAACCATAATTATAGTAGCAATTAAACTTTAAAATATGTAGCAAAATCTCCAAAAACAAAAAACAATAATGTAACTTTGCTCCCAAAACCTCTAACAATCTGTAATAATATGTAACTTTGTGTAACCTCATAAAGAAAACCTAGGGAAAGCATTCATAGACATAAAAACTTATCCTAAATGAACTAGGAAAATATGGTTGCGTCAGCACTTCATGGCCATCATTCTGATCCAAAGTCCGTAGAAGATGGGAGATCAACCGCCGTTTTCCTTTTACAGGTATAGAACTACCGGTTTTTATGACTCAGTGTATGATTCGTTAACAGCTTTGATGGTTCATTAATATAGACCATAGTCTGAGAGAAAAAATATTTCTTCTCAAAACCTTGGTCGACGAGTGATAGGACGAATCTGTGAACTGCTTTCACGGTCCGTCAAAAGGCCTGTAGAATGAAATCGAATTTGTAACTCTGCAGAACCTTTTCCATGGCTGACAAGATGGTCCATTGTTAGTTTCACGGGCCATCAGATGATCCTTCATTTGAAATCTAACTTGTATAGCTTCAAATCCTTTTCCACGAGTAATAGGATGGTCCATGGACTGGTTCCACGATCCGTCATTCCTATTTCATGAGTCATACTTCATGTTTTCAGCTCAAAAACTCCAACTTTTGCACACACGCCTCATTTTCATGCACATAAACTAAATACTATCATATCATACAAAAACACACTTAAGAACTACAAAATCCTTTGTTAAAAAGCATCGAATATGCGTTGAAATCTCGGCACAACAATTGCCTAAATAACTAACCTCATAATAACAACTTCTCAAAGATAATTACTAACTCTTTAGTTTCTACTATTTTTAGCACTTATGTAGATCATATTTTATGTTTAAACCCCCGATATTTCCTTGATTATAGCCTTTGATTGTATATGAACTATCCTTATAACTAGTGTTTATATATTCCTTTACTTCTTGATTAGGTACGACATCAATTCTAATTGAGTATGATATCCTAACACGGGATAACTATTTCAAAGTTAAATCAGAACAACTTTATCTAAAATCTCTACAAGAAATTCTTCGCTAGCACACTAGATTCAGAACTTATTAAACTATGGAATCATATCGAAAAGAATAAACATAATCTTTACATACATATGATGCTTCATAGCCATGGAATCCCTACGAGCTCCAAACCACCCCAAAAATAGTTCTATCTTTTCGAACTTAAAGGTTCATTGATGAAATTTAGGGATGCAAAATAATATATTTGGGGTGTACGTTGTCGAGTGACCTATTCTAGCTTACTAGAATTGTGAAAAAATGCCCTTCTTAACTAACTGTGAGAGTGATATATATCTTTTTTCTATACATATAAAGGTAAATATAAAGATGTCCTAATACTAAGTTCGCTACGGACATTAAAATCTTTATTATCTTAAAAGTGTGAAGGTCCTTATAAATATTGATTGAATTTTTTGCCCTTCATTAAAAATCTCTGCTTTAGACAAAAATCATCTTTTTACTATTTTTCTTAAATTATTATATAATTAACTTTATAATATTGATTATAATCTTGAAAAATTAAGGAGTCCTAAATATATGATAAGAGGAAAATATATGGAGAACTAATATTGGTAGGTTTTCTTTTTTCCTTGTGTATGTGAAAAAAGAGTGTTAAAATATATGGTAAGAGAAAAGAGATAAAAGTTTTGCCGACTAAAATAATCGACTAAAGAAGACGGTGAGAATTCAAACTCTAGGAACCAATTCTTCATGGAGAAGAATCAAGAGGCCATCTAATTGTGTTCTTTTGACTTGGAGATGTATTTTCCTCAAAGGGATCCTTTATTCAACTGATGAAGATCAATTCAATTGTATCTCCCTACTTCAATTTCACAGAAGAGAAGTTTGAGACACTTCTACCCCCAAAACATAAAAGGGTCCTTTATTCAACTGATGAAGATCCATACAATTGTATCTCCCTACTTCAATTTCACAGAAGAGAAGGTTGGGACACTTCTACCCCCAAAACATCATACTTATTTCAGTAACCTGAATATAATAGAATCTGTAATCAGGCAAAAATTGGTTATACAATGTGGTGATCATTACCATGATTGTGATAATTGGATATACGATGAGCTTAACAAGGTTTTTATAAAATTAAACTATCCCACCAATTTGGACGAGGAGGAGAAGAAGGTTGCTTTGCTTGAAGCTGCAGAAAAGATTGACAAGTCAAAGCGAGCACATGTTTTAGCAACAAGAAGTATTATTAGAGCCCCTGCTTCTTTGACGCTTCCCGATCACGTCCTGTTAAAACATGTTAACAGTCAAGGAATAGTATTGTAGTTCATTGATGTAGTGTCCAAGTCTGCGATGATTATGCCAATTACTGAAGGCAGTGTTGGAACTTAAATTCTGCAGTAATTCAACTTCTGCAAATAGCGACTGTTGGATATATTCAAGTTGGATGTTATACTTTGGTCAAAAATTGCCGCAAAAACTGTCGCAGAATATTTTGTGTCATGTTTCACTCGGCCTGAACCTAAATCTTCAAGTAGCAATTTTGGCGATTCTGATTCATTTAAAGCTCTTTCAGGTATGTTGAAATTTTTTATACACCAAAACTAAACACGATTTCATTAAGGGGTTCAAAAATATGAAGAAGTAAATACACGTAGAAGTCAAGGAGATTAACATATATTATATATACATTAGAATAATTTTAATCTTGTATATTTAGTTCAGATGAACCCCTTGCCCCTAGCTAGCTCCGCACCTGCACTAACAACAGAAAAAGAATATGTTTTACACAATCACCTCACCTAAAAGACAATTACAGGTAACTTGTTACAATGGGTTAAAATGCATAATATACACCGCTAGTGTAAGTTAAACTTTTACGCAATAATGTCATCTGGAAGATAATTGCAGGTGACTGTCTAATTAACCATAATAACCTAAAACGTGAGACATGTAATTTGCTATAACAAGTTAAATACACTGGTAGTATAAAATTATTTTACTATGTCAGTGTATACAATTCAAAGCTTTTGAGGCTGATTAACCCAGTAATTTCATCAATTTTGGCATTTGGGTTCAGCCATGAACAAAAATAGATCCAGTGTAAAAGCAATAGGTCCATGGGCATCCATTATTTTGGGTTTAAACTAAACAATGTATATAGAGTTTGTACGTTTCTCATAGCATGAATAAAAAGCTTGACTTCCTAATTCAACTTAAGGTTAATATTAACTTTGCATCAGAAGTATAGAAGTGTAAATTGTCTACCTTGACTATTTAAGACTTTAATACAATATGACTATGATAAATATATGGAAACCCCATCTAATTCCTTATTTGAATTATTCTGACTTCCTTAGATCGAGTTATTACATGGGTTTCCATGTATTTATCATATTGCATTGATTGATTAAATTTTTACATAATTAATCAAGTCAATTTGATAAATATATGGAAAAGTTAGAATAAAAATTATTACTTTGTGGATGAGATTACAGAGGGATCACCTTGTACCTTAATAAAGTAAGCATTACATTGGGACAATATTTTAGAATATAAAACTATCATTCTCTCTTGTGGTAAATAATTATTAATTAACTATTTTATAATATTTAAAATTAAGGAGTTCTAAAATATATGATAAAAGAAAAATATATTTAAAAATTAAGAAATCCTAAAATATATGGTAAAAGAAAAATATATGATAAGAAGTATTAGGAAAATATATATACTCTTGGAATACAATTATAGTTTTATTTTGTCACAACTCTATTGTTTATCCATTGTGTTGCTTTATGGAACTTTAAATTGGTTTAATTCTCGGCTTATGTCACGACCCGATTTCTCAAGCCATATGGCACCTACAACCCCTCTGTAGGTAAACCAATCCTCGTAGCCCGAAACGGTTAGTAATGGGCTACTACCAAGCTAAGCACGCGGAAGAAATAATATAAGCAGAAGCAAGATAGAGAAGTATAAGAATACAACAACCGGAAGATATATAAATATATAAAGAAGGCTAAACCAACCCATGACCTGGTATCACATTATAAGAGACTCTACTAAATATAAAGAGTACAAGAGAGTGCAAAATAGAATATACAACTGTCTGTGAATAACAAAAAGAGTACATGGTACAAAAGATGAGATAAAATCAAGCCTCCATCGCCAGGAGCTCACCCTCAATCTCGGATGTATGGAGGCACTACACGAGTCTATGCACGATCAATGGTGATAGCTCACACTAGGATTTGTACCAGAAGATACATAAGTGTAGTATGAGCACCAATTGCAAAGAAATGGATACCCAGTAGGCATCATAGGCCGACTGAGCGCATATAAGATATAAAGGCAGTATATAGCATATATGAAAGAAAGAAGTCACATAAGCAAACAGAGAATAGCACATGGAAACTAACTCAGATAGAATACCAGAGAATATAAGCATACTATACTAGCCACAGAAGATATATATGTGATGACCCTTCTGTTCATCTTCGCATTTGCGCATTCATTGTACTGTTAGAGCCTCCCTGTAGCAACCCCAAGTCATTTATAGCTTGCTGGGACTGGTAGTTTGATGCCCTGATCATTCGTTTGATTGTTTTGGCCGTTTGCCTATTTTAGAGCCTTAACTTAGAATATCGTTAACTTTAGTCAACACTCTTAGCTAACGTACTCAGAATTGGATTTTGATAGGCCTGTTAGCTTCGGAGCGTTGAGTTTGGTCTAGTTGGACCTTTAGTCTAGGCCTGAGAACTTTCGGTGTGGGTTTTGTGCTATTTTCTCTGTTTTAAAGCCATTTGTAGTTGGAAGGTTAACTTTGGGTATCTTTCGATAATCGAAGCATCAGATTTGAAATCCGACGATTCTATCAGCTCCGAAATATTGAGTTTGGGTTAGGTAGGTGGTTAGTTCAGGTTCCAGGTGAGTCGAGCTCATTTCAAGCCTTTGGGTTCTTATTAGTTAGTTTGACTTGGGTCAACATTTCTCCGAAATGACCTCATATGGAAGTTTCATCAATTTTGTTGAGTCCGGAACGTCATTTCCACTCTATTAGCATTGTTGGTTTTTGAATATCGATTTCTGATTGTGCCAAGAATGCCCCATCGAGTTTTGGAAAGTTCCTGACTTTTACTGTTGCAGGTGCAAGCATCAAGCCTCAGTCGCGATCGCGAGCTCCTACCCTCACGACCGCGAAAAAGCACCTGGACTCATGTTCTTCGCAATCGCGTAATCTTCTATCGTGATTGTGATGGAGTCTCTTGCCTGTTCTTCTTTGCAACAGTGTGGCTAGCCATCTTGATCACGATGGTATAGCCAGTGTGGTCCTCGCGATCGCGAGGGATCCCTTCGCGATCGCGATGAAGGACCCCTGGCAGTATATAACTTTTTCCATTTCATTTTTCCAGCCATTCTCTCTCAACTTCTTCCAACTCTAACTCACCCAAACCCTCTCTAAACAGCTCAAACCAGTACACCCTTGAAGAACTCTCGTACCCTCGATAAATTCGTGTTCCGTTGGTGTTTTGGTAAGTTTTCCCTCTTCTATTTAGTTGTCTTCTCCTTAGTTGTCTTCTCCAATTATCTAAATCTCCATTGTTGCCATCCTCCTCAAGCTCAAAAATTTGGTTGTAGATTTTTTTCCGGGTAATGGATGTATTGACGTGGCAAATACAAGGTGAGGTGCCATTCTGCATGTTATTTGAGAATGATGTAGTTTTGGTTGATGAAACTCGCGGAGGAGTTAATGCTAAGTTGGAGGTTTGGAGGCAGACCCTCGAGTCTAAGGGGTTTAGGTTGAGCAGGACCAAGACTGAATATATGGAATGCAAGTTCAGTGAGGCGACTCAGGATGATGACGTAGAAGTGAAGCTGGATACACAGGTCATCCAAAAGAAAGGGAGTTTCAAGTATCTTGGGTCTATTATCCAGGAAAATGGAGAGATCGATAAGGATGTCACTCACCGTATTGGTGTTGGGTGGATGAAATGGAGACTCGTATGTGGAGTCTTGTGTGATAAGAAGGTGCCTACTAAACTTAAAGGCAAATTCTATAGAGTGGTGGTTCGACTAGCTTTGTTGTATGGAGTAGAGTGTTGGCCAGTAAAGAACTCCCATATTCAAAAGATGAAGGTGGCGGAGATGAGGATGTTGCGATGGATGTGCGGGTTTACTAGGAGAGATAGGATTAGGAATGAGGATATCCGAGATAAGGTGGGTGTGGCATCGGTGGAAGATAAGATGCGGGAAGCGAGGTTGAGATGGTTCGGACATGTGAGGAGGAGAGGCACGGATGCTCCAGTGCAGAGGTGTGAGAGGTTGGCTATGGATGGATACCGGAGAGGACGAGGTAGACCGAAAAGTATTGGGGAGAGGTGATTCAACAGGACATGGCGTAGTTGCAGCTTACCGAGGACATGACCCTAGATAGGAAGGTGTGGAGGACGCGGATTAGGGTAGAAGAGTAGTAGGTAGAAGTGTATGTAGGCTAGTAGGTAGGAGTGTTTTTCTTTGTTGTCCCGACTAGTAATCGTAGTGCTCGCTTATAGTTTTTTGTTCTTGGATTCCTCGTAGTAGTATTTTATGGCAGTGTTCTGCTTCTATCTGTTGTTTGTTACTACATATTACTTCCTATCATCTCTTGTAGTTTTATCATGTTTTTTGTATCTTGTATCTTTGTTACGTCCTTTTTAGCCTATTCTTAGACTGTTTTTGTCTTGAGCCGGGGGTCTATCGGAAACAGCCTCTCTACCTCACCTCTGAGGTAGTGGTACGGACTGCGTACACTCTACCCTCCCCAGACCCCACATTGTGGGAATACACTGGGTATGTTGTTGTTGTTGTTGTTGTTGTAGATTTTGTTCCGAGTGAAGTGCATGATTGGCAGGCTCGTTCTTAATCACATTCTTGGCTTCTTTCTTCCATTTGGGTAGGTGATTCTTGCCAATTTCCAATTTTCTTTCCGTAAATTCCATTGTTGGGTTCCTAGCTTTAGGGGTTGTTTTTAGCTCGAATTTGTTGCCCAATTCCCTTGACTTTTCGAGCATGTACTCCTATGGTCTCGGTGATCATATTATGCATTTTCATTTTTGGTTTTGGGTTATTGGGCCCACAGGACGACCGGTGACTTGAATTCTGGTCTGGCTATTATTATAGCAATATGGGTATCGTTAGACTCACCTTGATGTATTATTTACGTTTTTCATAGTTTGATTATTATTTGGGGTTTCTCGGAGTGATTCAGGCTTGGATTTCATTGTCCCAATAGCTTATCGTTGGACGACAGGTAAGTTACGGTCTAAACTCCCTAGACTTAGCATATATCGGATAAAATTGTACTAGCTGGCATCCTTGGGTTGGGTTATTAGGTTGGTACCACAGACTTTGACCGCTTTACATGTTTTGCCTCGTTTCTTTCCTCCGTTGTGTGTAGTATTCCCGTAGCTGATATTATCACTCTCATGGTCCTATGTGGCCTTGTTTTGACTCTGGACCATAGATGGTGGGTTATTCAATGGTGCTCGTGAGCCCCGGGCATCATTATCGTGATATTATGCTGGCTAGTTGTGTTGTAGAGCGACTGGAGCTTGTGCAGGGCTGATAGGTTGATTGTGAGTTGTTGGGCGGCTATTTGTGTTTAATCATACCATTTTCATGCATATAAAGAGGATTTACCCATGTTTTACTATGGTTTTGGCTTCGGGCCTACTGGAACTGATTTTCTAAACTTTGCATGGCCCCGAGGGCCCATTTTTCTACGAAATTGGTTTCACTTAACATGTGGATCTTCTTGGGGTAAAATAAAGTTAAATTATGATTTCTATCACCAGTTTTACTATTAACGCTTGACTCGGCAGGGCCGGGGTGCTAGTTGAGTTTTCTTACTGATTTGAGATGAGTTTAGCCTCAGTCAGACCAAATATTTGAGTTTACTTTATACTATTTTAAACCCAGTTATGCCCCGGGCACTCTTAGAGGGGGATTTTTTGATATATTTTCCCACTACTTTAGTCTTGGACAGGGTCTGGGCATGCATATTCGAGACTGGGTCTCTAGCTTAAAACCAGACTTGCTCCGGATGACATGTTTCGATACTGAGTTTTAGTATGGGGTCTGGGACCTCCATGGACCTTGTCATTCTGGACCTGGGGCCTGGGGATGCGTGTGCCAGAAGGAGGGTATACAGTGGAGTAGAGGTATACGACAGTGTCTTTCCATAGAACCTACCTGCTGGGCCTGATCGACACCGGAGGGGGTATATACAAGGTTACCATTTCACCCTAAGATCTTCATGCATCATATCATTCATTGTTTGAGGCTCCACCCTTGTTTGTTGTTTGTTCATTGTATGCTCTGGTTGTATGGGTGGCCAGAGGGTTTGTTTTCACTTGTTTGTGTTCCTCGGTTGTATGGGTGGCCAGGGGACTGTAGGTAGACTCTTGTTACTTTATCGCGGTGTTATCCCCTATTACAGTTATACTTATAAGATTGTATACGGCTAATTTGTTACTTGTTGGATTTGAGATTGATATGATTGGTTTGGTTATTGATTCCTGTTTCCCCGAGCATGTCTATTTTTACTCTCCTCTCCCTTCCCTTGTACTTGAGGTTACCGGTATACCATCCACTTTTAAACCTTATTACGTATATATTGTTATTGCAAGGATCCCAGGTGCATCATTTCTTACTATCACCTGTACCTGTTGTGTATATATTCTACTTGCTAGCCTTGTGTGTTATATCTGTTGTCTTTCATTTAGTCTAATTCATGTGTACTTTTTCATAGATTTCCATGACTACTGGATTCTATTCTATCTGTTACTATGCTTTTATATTATATGTGCCCAGTTGGCCTATGATACCTACTGGATACCTTATGCTTCAAATTTGGTGCTCATACTACACTTTGCATCTTCTGGTGCAGATCCTAGTGTGGGCCATCATCATTAGCTCATTAAGGACTCTTGCGAGGAGCTGCTTTTTTGATACTCCAGATTGAGGGTGAGCTCTTGGCGATCAGAGCTTAGCTTTTAGTTTATCTTTTGCTTATGTATTCTGTTACTACTCGGAGACATTTATATATTAATTATTTTGGATGCTTCGTACTACTTGTTTGTAGTTCCGTCTCTATACTATGATACCAGGTTTTGGGTTTAGGTTAGCTTCCGCATATGTATGTATCCCTGTTATCTATTTTCTTTATCTTGTTCCCTTGCTTCCGCTTATTAAACTGTTCTTCCACTTAAATTGTTAGAATGTAGCCCATTACCAACCATTCCGGGCTACGGGGATTGGTTCACCTACCGGGGTGTTGTAGGTGCCATAATGACCAAGAAATATGGTGGTGGCAGCTTGGTATTAGAGCCTAGGTTCATCGGTATCATCAGTATAGGAGCCAATGTCTAGTAGAGTCCTGCGGATCGGGACGGAGACGTCCGTACTCAATCTTTGGGAGGCTATAGTGACATCTTAGGAAATATGGCTCTTTTATTTGCTTTTGTTTCGTGCATACTCCTCGAAAGTTTCTGGAAATATCACTTGTTCTGGTTCACTCTTCCGCAGATGGTTTGTACGAGATCTTTGGCTTTTGGTGGAGGAGAGCCTCTTGCCCCTGCACCTCCGACTCCAGCTAAGATTCGGGTGGTCGTAGGGGTCGAGGATGACCCAGGGAAACGACACCTTCTAGAGCTGCTAGAGTTGAGGTAGAGCCCGAGTATGACTATGAGCCTGAGTTCATTCCTGACCAGTAGCACACGGACCCGGGTACATCCTAGGTACCCCCAGCTCAATCTTCGGATATTCGAAGTTTGCTACTTCAGCTATTGGGTATGATAGGGGAGAGACCTTCTGAGGCAGCACAGACATCTGCTCAGGGTGCATCCCTGGGTGCTCAGAGTTCAGGAGTGGAGCTGGCTACTGCAGCTCCCTGAGCTGAGGTTATTCCATTCCACTCAGTTGCACAGCCTCTTTCTCCCCACCCAGTTATGACAGAGGCGGAGCAGAAGGCGTTGGGTAGGTTTCTGAGATTGGCACCTCCGAGGTTCGCTGGTACATCTTGATAGGACCCGCATGATTTTATTACTACCTGTGAGGAGATGTTGCATCCTTTGGGGTTGTTGGAGACTCACAGGGTTGGCTATACTACTTATCAGCTGGAGGACCCAGAGAAGTTATGATGGAGGGCCCAGGTTGCTTCCCAACCTTCTATATCACCTCCCTTGACCTAGTCCGAGTTTTATGAGGCCTTTATGGTCAAGTTCTTGCCACAGAGCGATAGGGAGCGTCGGAGAAAGGAGTTCACTAGACTTGCTCAGGATACTATAACCGTCTGGGAGTATGAGACGTGTTTCCATCAGCTCGCTCTATTTGGGGCCGTGATTATGCCTACTAAGGCTGATAGGGTCCGTAGATTTGTTTGGGAGCTACGAAGAGAGTTTAGAGAGCCTGCAGAGATATTGGTTTCTAGTGGTCGGTCATTCCAAGCTATTGCGGACTATGCCCATACTGTAAGGATTCGTGTCGTCATGACACTGGGGCCAGAGATAAGAGGCCTTGACATCAGGGTGGCTACAGTGGTTCCAGACATGGTGGTAGAGGTTCCGGCCAGTGGGGCCTAGGTTATCAGCCACAGCAGCACCAGGGTCAGTTCAGCCGACCGGTTCAGGCTTCACATCAGACTTTCGGTAGTACTTAGCTTGAGCAGGGTCAGAGCAGCCATCAGGGCTACAGCGGTCAGTCTTCGAGGGGTATAACTTCTGGGGCATCAGGTTGTGGTGTCCATATGGGTTCTATTGGTTCATCCTGACCGAGTAGGTCATTAGGGGCTTGTTTCACATGTGGTATTGTTGGTCATTTTACTAGAGATTGACCCAGTAGGGCGCAGTTCAGCCAGTCACTCCGTGGGCTCATCGGCTCGAGCAGGTGGTGGTCAGGGTAGAGGTGGATCTCCACATGGCAGAGTAGGTGGTAGGGATGGCCATCAGGCAGGTAGAGGTCATCGTCACTTCCATGCGGTCCCTGGGAGACCAGAGGTAGAGTCCTCGGATGCCGTGATTATAGATACAATTTCTGTATCCTGGATCCACTTGTTCATATGTATATGCCTACTTTCTGCCTTGTTTGGGGTTGGCCAGTGAGCCATTATCTATTCATGTTTCTGGTTCGACCCTCGTAGGAGATTCTTTAGTAGTGGATTGAATTTTGAGATCTTGCATGATCTCTATTGGTGATTTGGAGACTTGGGGTGATTTGATGATCCTTGATAAGTTAGATTTTGATGTGATACTGGGCATGGACTGGTTATCCCCTCACCGTGCGGTTTTGGATTGTTATGCCAAGACTGTTACAATCATCATGCCCGGTGCATCCCCGGTTGTATGGAAGGGTTCTGTCAGCCGCACACTGTCTGGGATCATCTCTTATCTTTGAGCTAGGAAGTTCATTTCCCGTAGGTGTTTAGCTTATCTAGCATATGTCCGAGATGCTAGTGCTGACCCTTCATCTCCTGAGTCTGTTCCTGTGGGTAGAGACTTCCTAGATGTGTTTCCTACCGACTTGTCAGGCCTTCCACCTGAGAGAGATGTTGATTTTTCCATTGAGTTAGAGTCGGGCACCAGGCCTATTTCTATTCCTCCTTACCGTATGGCTCCTGCTGAGTTGAGGGAGCTTAAGGAGCAGCTCCAGGACTTGTTAGGTAAGGGGTTCATTAGACTAAGTGTGTCTCCTTAGGGTGCTCCTGTTCTTTTCGTGAAGAAAAAAGATGGGCCGATACGGATGTCTATTGATTATCGATAGCTGAATAAGGTGACAGTGAAGAACAGGTATCCGATGCCGAGGATTGATGACTTGTTTGATCAGCTTCAGGGTTCGGCCATATTTTCGAAGATTGATTTGAGGTTGGCTACCATGAGTTGAGGATTAGGGCGGAGGACATCCCTAAGACAGCATTCTGGACACGTCATGGCCATTATGAGTTCCTGGTGATGTCTTTCAGGTAGACTAATGCCTCTACAGCTTTCATGGACTTAATACACAGGGTGCTTAGCCCGTACTTGGATATGTTTGTGATAGTCTTTATAGATGACATTCTGGTATACTCCCGGTGTAGGGACGAGCATGAGAAGCACTTTAGGCTATACTTCAGACTTTGAGAGATCATCGGCTTTATGCCAAGTTCTCAAAGTGTGATTTTTGGCTTGATTCAATTGCATTCCTAGGGCACATGGTGTCTAAGGATGGGATTAGAGTTGATCCGAGTAAGATTTCTGCGGTTTGTCATTGGCCTAGACCTACTACTCCTACCTAGGTTCGCAGCTTTATTGGTCTAGTCGGGTACTACAGATGGTTCATTGAGGGATTTTCTTCCATAGCAGCACCCTTGACTAGACTAACAAGGATGGATGTTCTATTTCAGTGGTCGGACTAATGTGAGGATAGCTTCCTGAGGCTTAATGCCTTATTGACTTTAGGTCCAGTTTTGACTTTGTTGGTCGAGGGTTAGAGTTTCATAGTATATTATGATGCGTTCAGGGTTGGTCTTGGTTATGTGTTGATGCAGCATGGCTGAGTGATAGCATATGCATCGAGACAGCTGAAGGTTCACGAGTGCAACTACCCCACTCATGACTTGGAGTTGGCGGCGGTATTGTTCGCTCTCAAGATCTGGAGGCACTACTTATATGGAGTTCATTGTGAGATATTCATCGATAACCATAGTCTTCAGTATATTATGAGTCAGCGAGAGCTGAACTCGAGGTAGAGGAGATGGATCGAGTTGCTAAAGGACTACGATTTCACTATTCTATACCATCAGGGCAAGGCAAACGTGGTAGCGGATGCCTTGAGTCAGAAGGCAGTGAGTATGGGCAGCCTAGCCTCACTTGTAATTTCTAAGCGACCATTCGCCTTGGATATCCAGTCCTTGGCTAACCGCTTAGTTAGGCTTGATTTATCGGATCCTAGTCGAGTTCTCACCAGTGTTGAGGTTCGTTCTACTCTAGTTGATAAAGATTCAGAGCCGACAATTTGAGGATCAGTGTTTGTGTGACCTTCGTGATCAGATAGTTCGGGGTGAGGCCAACCGGGCTACTTTGGGTTCTGATGGTATTTTGAGGTTTGGTGGTCGACTTTGTGTTCTGAGGGTTGGAGATTTGATTCAATTGATACTTCGTGAGGCACATTATTCTAGATACTTTATTCATCCTGGTGCGGCAAAGATGTATAGATATTTGAGACAGCTTTACTGGTGGAGTGGTATGAAGCGGGATATAGCAGAGTTCGTATCTCGGTGCTTGAACTGTCAGCAGGTGAAGTTTGAGCATATGAGACTGGGTGGTTTGATGTAGTGACTTCCCATTCCTAAGTGGAAGTGGAAAGGTATTACTATGGACTTCATTGTTGGTTTGCCTCATACATCTCGGGGTTTTGATTCCATTTGGGTGATTGTTAATCGGCTGACTAAGTCGGCCTACTTCTTGCCGGTTCAGACTTTCTACGGTGCTGAGAGGTTAGCTCAGATTTACATTTGTGAGGTTGTTCAGTTGCACGGGGTCCCAGCTTCTATCATTTCAGACTGCGGCACTCGATTCACATCTCAGTTCTGGAGAGCTATACAGAGGGATTTGGGTACAGAGGTTCAGCTTAGTACTGCATTCCACCCTCAGATAGATGGCCAGTCAGAGAAGACTATTCAAGTCCTGGAGGACATGCTTCGGGCTTGTGTACTTGACTTTGGAGGTTCTTAGGATCAGTTTGTGCCCTTGGCCGAGTTTGCTTATAATTATAGCTTTCATACGAGCATCGGCATGGCACCTTTTGAGGCTTTGTATGGTAGGCATTACAGATCACCAATTTGTTGGTTTAATGGGTTAGAGTCCAGGCCGCAGAGTACAGAATTTCTTAGAGATTCCTTAGACCGAGTCCGTTTGATTCAGGATAGACTTAGAGCAGCCCAGAGTAGGCAGAAAAGCTACGCTAATCGTAGACTTCGTACCTTGGAGTTTAGTGTTGGTGACTTGGTTTTCCTTCGAGTGTTGCCCATGAAGGGTGTGATGAAATTTGGTTGATGGGGCAAGCTTTGCCCCAGGTTCATTGGGCCATTTGAGATTCTACAGAGGATTGGTAGTATTGCCTACATGTTAGCTTTACCTCCAATGTTTTCAGCTATTCACCCAGTTTTCCATGTCTCGATGTTGCGCCGGTAAGTTCCAGATGAGTCTCATGTGTTACATTGGGATTTGATTAAGTTGGATGAGAGTTTATCTTTTGTTGAGGAGCCGATAGCTATTCTAGCTAGAGATATCAGGAGATTGAGATCTAGGGAGATTCCAGTTGTAAAAGTTCAGTGGAGACATCGTTTGATCGAGGAGGCTATTTGGGAGACCGAGAGTGAGTTGTGTGCTCAGTACCCGCAGTTGTTCGAGCTTTCAGGTACTCCCTTCTTCTTGACTTTCGGGGATGAAAGTCTTTTTTAGTAGTGGATGTTGTGATGACCCTTCCGGTCATCTTCGCATTTGTGCATTCATTGTACTGTTACAACCTCCCAGTAGCAACCCCAAGTCATTTATGGCTTGCTGAGACCGGTAGTTCGGTGCCCTGGTGGTTCATTTGGTTGTTTTGGCCGTTTGCCTATTTTAGAGCCTTAACTTAGAATATCGTTAACTTTAGTCAACCCTCTTATCTAACATGCTCGGAATTGGATTCTGACAGTCCCGTTAGCTCTGGAGCATTGAGTTTGGTCTAGTTGGACCTTTAGTCGAGGCCTGAGAACTTCCGGTGTGGGTTTTATGTTGTTTTCTCTGTTTTTAGGCAATTTGGAGTTGGAAGGGTAACTTTGGGTAGCTTTCGAAGATCGGAGCGTCAGATTCGAAATCCGATGATTCCATCAGCTCTGGAATATTGAGTTTAGGTTAGGTAGGTGGTTGGTTCGGGTTCCAGGTGAGCCAGGCTCATTTCATCCCTTTGGGTTCTTATTAGTTAGTATTGACTTGGGTCAACATTTCTCCTAAACGAACTCATATGGAAGTTTCGTCGATTCTGTTGAGTTTGGAACGTCATTTCCACTCTATTAGTATTATTGGTTTTTGAATATCGATTTCCGATTGTGCCCGGAATGCCCCATCTAGTTTTGGAAAGTTGCTGACTTTTGTTGTTGCAGGTGCAGGCATCAAGCCTCAATCGCAATCGCGAGCTCCTACCCTCGTGACCACGATGAAGCACCTGGACTCCTGTTCTTTGTGATCGTGTGATTACCTGTCGTGATCGTGATGGAGTCTTTTGCCTGTTCTTCTTCGCAACCGTGTGTCTAGCCATCGCGATCGCGATGGTCTAGCCAGCGTGGTCCTCGCGACCGCGAGGGGTCCTTTCGCGATCGCGATGAAGGACCCCTGGCAGTATATAACTTTTTCCATTTCTTTTTTCCAGCCATTCTCTCTCAACTTCTTCCAACTCTAACTCACCCAAACCCTCTCTAAACTACTCAAACCAGTACACCCTTGAAGAACTCTCATACCCTCGATAAATTCATGCTCCGTTGGTGTTTTGGTAAGTTTTCCCTCTTCTCCTTAGTTGTCTTCTCCAATTATCTAAATCTCCATTGTTTCCATCCTCCTCAAGCTTGAAAATTTGGTTGTAGATTCTATTCTGGGTGAAGTGCATGCTTGGCAGTCTCGTTCTTAATCACATTCTTGGCTTGATTCTTCCATTTGGCCGGTAGGTGATTCTTTCCAATTTCCGATTTTCTTTCCGTAAATTCCGTTGTTGGGTTCCTAGCTTTAGGGGTTATTTTTAGCTCGAATTTGTTGCCCAATTCGGCATGTAATCTAATGGTCTCGGTGATCATATTCTGCATTTTTATTTTTGGTTTTGGGTTGCAGGGCCCATGGGCCCGCCAGTGACCTAAATTCTAGCGCGGCTATTATTATAGCAATATGGGTATCGTTAGACTCGCCTTGATGTATTATTTACGTTTTTGATAGTTTAATTATCATTCGAGGTTTCTCTGAGTGATTTGGGCTTGGATTTCGTTGTCCCAACAGCTTTTCATCAGACGACAGGTAGGTTACGGTCTAAACTCCCTAGACTTAGTATATATCGGATAAAAATGTACTAGCTGGCATCCTTGGGTTGGGTTATTAGGTTGGTACCACAGACTTTGACTGCTTTCTATGTTTTGCCTCGTTTCATTCCTCCGCTATGTGTAATATTACCCTAGCTGATATTATCAACCTCATGGTCTTGTGTGACCTTGTTTTGACTCTGGACCATAAATGGTGGGTTATTCGGGGGTGCCCGTGAGTCCCGGGCATTGTTATTGTGATATTAAGCTGGCTATCTGTGCTTTAGAGCAATTGGAACCTGTGCAGGGCTGATAGGTTGATTGTGAGCTCTTGGGCAGCTATTTGTTTTTAATCATACCATTTCCATGCATATAAAGAGGATTTACCCATGTTTTATTACGGTTTTGGCTTCGGGCCTACTGGAACAGATTTTCTAAACTTTACATGGCCCTGGGGGCCTGTTTTTTGACAGAAATAGTTTGACTTAACGTGTGGATCTTCTTGGGGTAAAAGAAAGTTAAATTATGATTTTTATCACCAGTTTTACTATTAACACTAGACTCAGCAGGGTCGGGGTGCTAGTTGAGTTTTCTTACTGATTTGAGATGACTTTAGCCTCGGTCGGACCAAGCATTTGAGTTGACTTTCTACTTTTTTAGACCCGATTACGCCCCGAGCACTCTTGGAGGGGGTTTTTTAACACAATTTCCCACTACTTTAGTCATCGACATGGTCTGGGCATGCATATTTGAGACTGGGTCTCTAGCTTGAACTCGGACTTGCTCCGAATGACATGTTTTGATACTGAGTTTTAGTATGAGGTTCGGGACCTCCATGGACCTTGCTATTATGGACCTGGGGCCTGGGGCTGCATGTGCCAAAGGGAGGGTATACGGCGGAGTAGAGGTATACGGGCAGTGTCCTTCCATGGAACCTACCTGTTGGTCCCGATCGGCACCGGAGGGGGTACATACAGAGTTACCATTTAACCCTGAGATCTTCATGTATCATATCATTCATTATTTGAGGCTCCACCCTTGTTTGTTGTTTGTTCAGTGTACGCTCCGATTGTATGGGCGGCCGGAGGGTTTGTTTTTACTTGTTTGTGTTCCTCGGTTGTATGGGAGGCCGGGGGACTGTAGGTAGACTCTTGTTACTTTATCGCGGTGTTATCCCCTGTTATTGTTATACTTATAAGACTGTATACGGCTAATTTGTTACTTGTTGGATTTGAGATTTATATGATTGGTTTGGTTATTGATTCATGTTTCCCCGAGCATGTCTATCTTTACTCTCCTCTCCCTTCCCTTGTACTTGAGGTTACCGGTATACCGTCCACTTCTAAACCTTATTACGTATATATTTTTATTGCAAGGATCCCAGGTGCGTCATTTCTTACTCTCACCTGTGCGTGTTGTGTATATATTCTACTTGCTAACCTTGTGTGTTATATCTGTTGTCTTCCCTTTGGGCTAGTTCCTGCGTACTTTTTGATAGATTTGCATGACTACTTGCTTTTGTTCTGTCTGTTACTATGCTTTTATCTTATATGTGCCCAGTCGGCCTATGATACCTACTGGATACCTTATGCTTCGCATTTGGTGCTCATACTACACTCTGCATCTTCTAGTGCAGATCCTAGTGTGGGCCACGTTGTTAGCTCATTGGAGACTCGTGCGAGAAGCTGCTTTTGTGATACTCCAGACTGAGGGTGAGCTCTTGGCAACAGGAGCTTAGCTTTTAATTTATCTTTTGCTTATGTACTCTGTTACTACTCGGAGACATTTATGTATATATTATTTTGGATGCTTCGTACTCCTTGTTTGTAGTTCCGGCTCTATACTATGACACCAGGTTTTGGGTTTAGTTTAGCTTCCGCATATGTATGAATCCCTGTTATCTATTTTCTTCATCTTGTTCACTTGCTTCCGCTTATTAAATTGTTCGTATACTTAAATTGTTAGAATGTAGCCCATTACTAACCGTTCCGGGCTATGGGGATTGGCTTGCCTACCGAGGAGTTGTAGGTGCCATCATGACCGAGAAATCGGGTCGTGACAATATATAACACAGAACACATGTGAAGAAAAGGAGGAAGCACCTGGATCCTTGCAACAACAATAAATAGAGAGAGAGTTTAAGAAGAACACTGGTATACCGGTACTCTCAAGTAAAATGGAAGGAAGGAATTACAAGAAACATCCTCATGCTTGAAATACTATGCTACTAACGAAATCATGCTAGTAAAATAACTCTCAGGATAAGAATAGTCGAACAATAACCCGCAAGTATCTGTAAAATGAACCAGTACAATAATAAGATTAAATAATGAATCTACCTATAGTCCTAATGGGCGCCCATACACCCGTGGAACACATACAAGTGAAGAAAAATCCTTCGGCATCGCATACTATCGAAGCGTACACTCAACAAACAGCAAACTAGGGTGTAACCAAACACAAATGATTGATATGCTCAGAAGTGGTAGTGGTACCGTATGCACCTCCTCCGACGCCCGTAGGCCCAGTAGGTAGGACCCATAGAAGGCTTCCCCCGTATACCTCTACCACCTTGTATACCCCTCCTCCAGCATTCTCGGCCCATAGCCCCTAGTCCGGATTGGCAAGGTCCAAGGAGGTCTCCGTGACAACATACAACTCCCAATATCTCAAATAAAGTGCCCGGACTCGAACCGGGTCTAAAATCAGTGGAAAGAATTCAAGTGCAGTGCTCCATCCCAGCCCAGCCTAGTATAGTATCAAAAGCATTAGTAAATCATGTCTAGCACTCTGGCCCAGCCGAGGATAGTGTCAGTTCAAAATAAGAAGTGAATCGTATATAGCACTCCAGCCTAGCCGAGTCTAGAATCAGTGTGAAAATCGTTTTGAAAATCTCTTTTACTCCAAGAAGATCCATAAACCAGTTTAAAATCCACTTTTAGTCTTTTTTACTGAAAATGGGCCCTCGGGGCCATGCAATGTTAGAAAACCGGTGATAAATAGGCTCGCAGCCTCAGTAGTAGTAAAACCAAATGCAGAAAACCCTTTTTCATGCTAATAATGATATGATCGCAAACAATCAATAGCCCAATGGCTCTCAATCAACCTATCGGTCCTGCACAGGCTTAATCCACTCTACAACATAGATAACTAGTTCCATAGTCGTAAACCAATGTCCAGGACTCACGGACATTACCTAATTATCCCACCATCTATGGTCCAGAGGCATATATGAAGGCCACGCAGGGCCATAAGGGCTAATACTACACAAAGAGATCAAATACTAAAATGAATGTACGAAATGAAATGGACAGAAAGAAAGCGGACAAGGTCTAGGGTGCCAACCTAGTAAACCCAACCCAAAAATGCTAAATAGTACAATTATAGCCTATATATGCAAAGTCTAAGGTAAGAAAATCGTAACCTACCTAGCGTCTAACGACAAGCTGCTGGAAAGCCAAAGCCCAAGCCCAAACTGCTCCGAGAAGCTCCGAACATCTAACACACTATCAAGAATGTAATCTACATGTTAAAACAAAGCTAACGATACACATATTGCTAAAAGTTTAGCCGGGTCAAAATCCAAGTCAAAAGTGAATCTGTGGGCCCCACAATCCAAAACCAAAAATGAAAACTACTATAATGATCCTGACAATGCCAGGAGCACATGCTCCATAATTAAGCGGAAATAGAGCGTCGGAAGGGCACAAAACAGCCCATGGAATCTCCAAATTAAAAAGGGAAATAAAGAGAAGAAACTAATGGAATTAACGAAGGAAACTTACCAATAGAAGACAGGAAATGATCATGGAAGGGCACGGTATGCTCACGCTGCCCAGGTAACGCGAAAGTGCAGGAAAGCAGAAAAGGGGTTGGTTGGTGCTGTTGCACGCATGCGGCCATGCCCATGCGTGGGTGATGGTCTTGCTGGTGCCATGACAGCAACCAACAACCAACAGTCAAGGCAACTTTGATAAATTCTCAGATGGACCCTCGGGAATGCATCCAAGATCCCACAAACTCAAACGAACTATGCTATTCAACTAAAAATGGCATTCTGGACTCAACGAAATCGACAAAAATCCGTATAGAGGTTGAGTTAACAAAAATTTGGCCCCATGCCCAAAACCAGCCTTTGGCCAACTTTTCCAAAAGGGAACTCAATGGCCCAAAACTAGTCTGAAAGCCTTAGGACCCGTATCAAAGGTTCTTCTAGCCCAAAGTCGACATTCTAGAGCTAATAGCATGGACAGAATTTTCATCCGAGACCGTCTTCTCCGAATGTTGACCAAGTCAAACTTCTAAGTTCAACTAGCTAGAAAACACAAAAAATAAGATAATTTTAAATCAAAAGCTCCTAGACCCCGGCCAAGGATCCAACTAGAACAAAATCAACGCTTCGGAGCTAAAAGAACTATCAGAATTCAATTCTGAGCATGTTTACCAAGAATGTTAACAGAAGTCAATGATTTCCTAAGTTAGAGCTCTAAAATAAGGAAATTGTCATAACGACTAAACGGTCGGCCAGGGAACCAAACCACCAGTCCCAGCAAGTCATAAATGACTTGGGGCCTCTACAGGCAAGCTCTCACAATACAAAAAAGTAGAATACGCGGGAATGACCGAAAGAGTCATTGCATCATCCACTACTAAAAAGGACTTTCGTCCTCGAAAGTCAAGAACAAGGGAGTACTTAAAGGCTCAAAAAATTGCAGATACTGAGCCTGTATCTCTCTCTCAATAGCCTAGTTAGCCTCCTCAACTGGGCAGTGCCTCCATTGAACTTTAACTACCATATCTCTCTAGACCTTAATCTCCTAACATGTCTTGCCAGAATAATTGTCGGCTCCTCAAAAAAGGTCAAACTCTTATCCAACTGCACTGAATCCCACTGTAGCACATGTGACTTATACGGGACATACCGCCTCAACATCGATACATGGAAAACTAGGTGCATATCTTAAAACATCGGAGGCAAGAATAACAGATATGCAATACTACTAATTCTCTGAAGGATCTCAAACGACCCAATTTACCTGGGGCTAAGCTTGCCTCACCTACTGAATCTCATCACGCCCTTCGTGGGAGACACTCGAAGGAACACTAGATCACCAACACTGAACTCTAAGGCATGAAGTCTACAATCTACGTAGCTCTTCTGCCTACTCTGGGCTACCTAAATTCTGTCCTAAATCACCCAAACTCTGTCTAAGAAATCACGAAGCAAGTCTGTACTCTACGGTCTGGACTCTAACCTATCAAACCAACCCACTGGTGATCTGCAACACCTACCATATAATGCCTCAAAAGGTACCATGCTAATGCTCGAGTGAAAACTATTATTATATGCAAACTCTGCTAATGGCACATATTGATCCCATGAACCTCCAAAGACAAGAATACAAGCCCGTAACATGTCCTCTAGGACCTGGATAGTACTCTCACACTGGCCATCTATATGAGGGTGAAATGCAGTGCTAAGCTGAACCTCTATACCCATCACTCGTTGAATAGTCCTCCTAAACTATGAGATAAACTGAGTGCCACAGTTTGAAATGATAGAAGTTGGGACCCCATGCAAATGAACCACCTCAAGAAGATAAATCTGGGCCAACCTCTCTGTAGTATAGGAAGAGTGAACCGGCAAGAAGTATGCAAACTTAGTCAGCCTATCAACAATCACCCAAATAGAATCAAATCCTCGAGAAGTGCATGGAAACTGTGCTATGAAATCCATAGTAATCCCTTCCCACTTCCACTCAGGAATGGGAAGTCTCTGCATCAATCCACCAGGCCTCATGTGCTCAAACTTAACCTGCTGATAGTTCAGCATCGAGATACAAACTCTGATATATCCCACTTTATGCCACTCCACTAGTAAAGCTGCCTCAAATGTCTATACATCTTAGTTGTGTCAAGATGGATAGAATATCTAGAACAATATGCCTCACGAAGAATCAACTAAATCAAATCCCCAACTCTCAGAACACAAAGGCGACTATCGAATTTTAGAACCCCATCAGAATCTAAGGTAGCCCTGTTGGCCTCACCCCTAACAACCTAATCGCAAATATAACATAACCACTGATCTTCAAACTGACGCTGCTAAATCTGATCAACAAAGTAGAACGGCCCTCAATGCTGGCAAGTTATTATTGTGTTGGTTTGAAACACCAAATGATTATTGTGTTTTTAGCATTGTTTAGATAATAACATATTGTGATCCTACCGCAAGGATGTCTCATCTAAGTCAATAAGTGTTTAGTTTGAGTTATACATCATATGTAAGTTTTTGTTGCAAGTCATGACGCTCCGTCTATTATGCTGAGATTATTAGAATACAATTTGATCATTGTTATATCCTAGATAAATATAACTACTTGATTTATATGTCGTAACATACATTAAGCGTGGAAGTATCATTTTACCATACATTTACACAAATCTTATTCAGATATCCTCAGTCAACCATATGTGGTCTTTCTTAAAGTTCAGCTGAGTGATGTATGGACAGGATAATCAGAGACTGGATCTTCAAGAAAATTGTCTTCAATCGACTCTTGAGAAGAGCTACCAACTATTTCCCTCTAAATGAATTGAAAAATCATCCTTAGTAGTTATTAGTATTTGTTATAAGAAAGTAAGTTCCTTTAAAGCATTATTTTGGTAGAAAAAGAATTAAAAAACCAAATTATCTAAAGAAAACATTACCTAGACTTTAATCCTTGAATAATTTACTTTAGTATTTGTCACGACCCAACTACTCGGATCATGCGGGCACCTACTCTAATCACCTAGATAGGAGAACCCTTACAACCCATTAAAAATAGGTATGCGGAAGTAAATAAGAAACCATAAGAATTGCCTTTAATTATTAAAACCAGTTATAAAACCTTTTAATACAATGAATTCCTTTTTAAAATACAACAGGAACTCTTTCCTAGGAACTAGTCTAAACAGGTACAAGAGCTACTAAGAGAGATGGATGATAAATAAGACACAGCTCCCACCATAAGAAGAGATGAGTAGAAGTTGCGAGAGATCGCCATCGTCTTCACCTAAGAAACATCAATTGATCCTGCAACCAGACTATACCTAAAAAGGCATAGCAAGAGTAGTATCAGTATAAACAACACATACTAGTAGGCATCATCGGTCGATCCAAACCTTCCATATAACATCATGTAAATATCTAGAAAGAATGCATACAACTTGAAAGTTACACAATCAGGGTCTTTTATCAACAGCTCTTACTACCCAGATATGCTACCTATGAATTCTATTCACTCCCTCTCGAGCTTCCTTACCATAATCCGCTGCCAACTCAAACATTTTAGAATATCCCACTCCCTTAACCCAGTCATACCCTGACCCCTTATAAGCCTTAGACTCTCCAAGCCTACCCATCTTTACAATCAAGAGATATACCTCAAAATCTAAGCCCTGTTACCAAATAAACCAGACATTACCACCAGTTGGTCTGTCACCCTTGCCAAAAGTAGGATTCGCAAATGTACAATAGTAACAGAATAAAATCAGACAACCACGTAACAACCAAGTCAAGTGACTACCAATAAGACTCCCAGTCAACCACCATATAAACCATGCCCAACTATGCAAGTTAACAGACATCATATAATTATGTCACAGCTTGCAAGTAACCTAGACCACCCAAGGATCCCTAGGACATCACTTATGGCATTTAACATGCAACCCCAATTTTACACAAGAACCCACTTTAGCACTTAAACACACTGATAACGCTCAAAAGTACTCTCCAAGATGGAACAAGGCACCATTTCACTTATTTCATTTGAAGCTCCAATTTTTATCCTTCTAATCACCTTGGAGGATTCATTTCCTTCCTTTTCTTATCTCTTTTCCTTTCATCTTTGCTTCTTTTTTTTTTCAAATTCTTCCTTCTTTTTAACAATTCTTTTAGGATTTGACTAATAAACCAAGATACGCTCATTTAGCACTCCTCCAAGGCACTTTTTTATCATCCCCCAAACTTAGGCTTTTAGCCCCAATTTCACACTTGTAAAGTTCAAGGAGGGATGGGTCCAAACGAGGGACTTATTTTCAAAATGGTTCAAGGTTTGTAATAAGGTTGCCAAAGAAGAGGTATTAGGCTCAAGAGGGGTGACTAATGATACAATTTAAGTGCAATGGTAGGATTTTTAAGGCTAAGTAGGCTTCAACAATCACAAAGAAGGCCCAAGATCATTTCTCCAACCAACAAAATTGAGACTAGCATTGAACAACTAACCGGACAAGTTCTAGTTAACACAAGAGAGCACAAGAATTATTCAACTAAACCTCACCACACATGGCATGCAAATCAATCAAGAAGGATCAATTTCACTTCCCAAACAAGAACAAATAGAGCCACATTCTATACTTCCAAATTATAGCACCTAATGCGTTAAGAGTCACAAAAAGATTAAAGAAGTTGTCACAAACATCATTCTTTGCCATGCACTATCCACAAAAAATTTTAGAAGGGTATGCCTATTTCACTTATCATGCAAGACTAACTCCATTAGTACCAAACAACTCATGATTCAAGATTATCTCAAAAGATGACGATTCTCCTTAAGAATGATATCACTCAATCTATCATAAGGCCAAATCATCTATCTAAATCGATGTGGGTACTCAGAATTCACCAACATACACACCCCAACACACATGCAATTTCATCTAGCCTAATGGGTACTCAGACTTCCCCTGGCTCCACACCAGACAACGTAATGATTTCCTTTAAGAATGTTGTTACTCAATCTATCATTGGGAACCCTCACTTAAACCAACTACAAAAGAAATTAAAGAAGCTAAGAAAAATAAAAAAGTAACAAAAGCAACTAATCCAACAACATTTCAACAAACAAACTCGGCGAGGGCACAATATCCAAAATAAGCTCGACAAGGGCATGAAATCCAAATCTAAACAACATAAGCCTGGCAAGGTCAAAAAATACGTATAAAAATCCGACATAAGCATAACCCAAATGCCGCCACCCCCAACTAAACTCTACTGCAGTGCCTTCAGTGTATAAATCCAAAATGAAATATGGAAAAAGTAGTGTGAGAGGCGCCCTGAGATATAGCTAGAGAGGGATCACTGGAGAACCACCATCACCTCGAGTCATGGAGTCATCATGATCCTTGGTGTCTGAACCCCCACAAAATCTCTTTATACTTTTCCACATCCTCTTCAAAAATTTATCTCTTTCTTTGTCCCTTTTCTTCTAATCATTGTGCTCCCGAAGGAATACAGTGGCCAATGCACTAATGGATGCCTGAACTCCTAATATCTGAGTGGAGAAGTGCTGAAATAGTCTAGGAATAGGTGGAGATGCCTGGGTAGAAGTAGTGGAACAGGGGGCTGATTGGCTACTTCCTATAGCTCTCGACGTCGAACTAGCATCCACTTTCCTCTTCTTAACCACAAATCCCGAGCCTGTCTTTTTCAAAGGATAAATGGGAATCTTTGGGTCAAGCCAAACATCTCCCAAAGCATTCAAATTAACCTCTGCTGCTTGGCAGAGCTCAGTAATCAAAGAGGGGAAGAACAAGCTCTCATTGTTGCCTCTGACACAATTCTTTATCTCCCATAGGATCAGTGGCCCCACATTAATAGGAACCTCAACAATCATTGTTTCCATGATCACTGCTCTATAAAGATGAACCTCACTCTCATTATGTATCGGCTGTACTCTGTTTCATATGATGGACAACCACATCCTCACCTTGGCAGTAAATTCATGAGAATAAATCTTGGTCTCAAACATAGAACATGTGGGCTCCACTCTGGGATAGACCTTCAAAGCAATCTAGGGTCTGCCTATAGCTCTCTTCTCCCCAAGAAGAGTGGTGTTATTATCGTCCAGCCTATAGTACATGTTGATCTCTTTAGCACCAACTCTAAATGTTTTCCCTCTGACAGTCACCATCGGATCCTTGAAGTTCATGGCCGAAGCATTAGCATAAAATTACCGAACAATAATTTCATTAGACCTACATGGTGAGGCTATGAAACAGTGCCACTTTGCTCTATGCAATCGACCAAAAAATTCAGGCAAAGCCGCCTCCACTCCTTGCATTGCAATGCCCCTTTCAGGACCATATTTTTGGATAAGTCAACCCTATACCGTTCCTCACAAGCTGGTGAAATAAACTTTGTGCGATCATACTCCTCTTCAATAATTTCATCAACTTGATTTCCCTAATTTGATGCACTAGTACTCATTTTTCAATCCAAAAGTACCTACAAAATCATTTTCAAGGTGAAAGTATGGTCACAACATGTAGCACAATGAAAAAAAAAAGTGTTTTAAGCAAGAAAAGTGGGTTGGAAGGCATTGGAGCAGCTCTGGACAGAGCTACTATTTTTGTGCCACTTGCAGTTGCTCAGCGCCATCGGCGCTCCTCAGGCACGATCACATCAAATTATTTTATTTTTTTTTATTTTTTTATCTTCTTTCTAGAGCGCTATCACATCACAACAGCATGATCGCACAGGTGACTTAACTCATAGGCAGCACGATTGCGCTAGAACAGCACAATTGCACTGAGCAACTGGGCAATTATCTTCTTCGACCAAACAACCCTCCATTATGATTTTCACAACCAGATCATGGATTTAATCTATTTTGGAGGGTATTTCTCAACACCAAGCACAACAACAACACAATTTCATACTCAATTTCATTAAACCCATCAGAATTTCATTTAAGCATTTCAACAAACACACTATGGGTCTTAAAACTTCATAACAATGGAGGAACCTTGTGTACTCAAGACTTCCCCAAGTTTTTACTAAACTTCAACTAATTTAACCCATAAAAATCAGACTATGAAACATGAAATTGAAGGAGAAACAGAGACATACCTTGATGGATGAATTTAGTAGGTAAAAAAAAGAGTAAAGAAGGGGCAGCTTGTGCTTGTAATTTTCGATGTGACCCCATGCCTTTTGCTTATGATTTAGGCATGTGGAACTCTGGAAAAGAGGGAGTTTGAACAATAGAGAATACCTATTAAACTTGGGGAGATATGGGGAAACTGAAAAGCTCCATCAATTTAATTAGTTGCACTATCATTTGCTTTAGCGCGATCACGTCACACCAGCGCGATTGCTCTACTTTGTGAAATATTTCCCAGCGCCATCGGTGCTACCTTAATGCGATCGCATTGCACTACTTTCCAAAAAATTTCTTTTCAGCATCTCACTATTTTGATGTGCGATGGCTGGTGTGACCCGCACTCTACCAGGTGTGACACGCACCCACTTTCCATGTTCTAGCCAACTTTTAGCATCTTACTATTTTGGGGTGTGACGTCTAGTGCAACGGTCACACTTCCAGGTGATAAACATACCTATTTTGCATGCTTTGACCTTCTTGGCAGCCTCACTATTTTGGGATGCAATCGCATATGCAATCCACACAGTTAGATGTGCGTTCGCACCCTACTTAGCATGTCATTTTAGCATATTTCTTGGTCCTTGATTGGATTTTTATGAGGCCTCTACTTCTCAACCTGCCCAAACAGCTCAAAAAGACTTGAAATTTTATGGATTAGTCAAAAGGTTACAACTAAGCTACTCTAGTAAAGAAAGAAAAAAATTGTAAACCTTCAACATTTTGAAACAATGGGTTGTCTCCCATCAAGCGCACAATTTAACGTCGCAGCGCGATACAATTTACCTCACTATCTAGATCTCCACTTGGAAGATTTGAACCTTTGACCCAAACTTAAATCAAACTTTTGGTGACAATCATAGGGTGAAGGTGAGAACATGAGAAGGCCATTTTCTTGGTGTCACATTTTGTACTTTTTAGCCTTCAAGTGAGGAAGGTCATTTTTCCTTCTTTCAATAACAAACTTAAAACCAGATAAATCTCGATCCATCCTCCTTCCAAGATCTTCCAAAAGCTTGATTACTTTGACTCTTATTCATTCAATCAAACTCAAGGTTGAAAAGGGGTTGGAGTAAGATTTGGGCGTCTCCACTCTCTACTTTGCCTATTTCATAACATCCTCACTTTTGAATGAACTAGCATCTTTCAAGATGAATCATTGGACTTTGCCTTGCAACTCTAGTATCATTTGCTTGATCTCGACATCATGATTCATGTATGGTATAGTTGGTTGCCACAACATCTTTAATTTATGATCATCCCTTGTGTCCTCCTCTTCAATAGGGAACAACTCAAAGCTACTACCCACAATCATGCATGTTTCAACAGGAGCATTCACATCAGTGTCCAACTTCCGGATAGCAATTTCAAGGAACCCTTCTTTTTGTCTTCTCTTGGCATACCTTTTTAACAATATCTTGAACATTGGAAGCATTATTTCACGTTGTTCCCCATAGACCTCAAGTTGGTGAGCTTGATTTAACACCCATTCTAGGCTCACAACCTCACCTAATACAAATTTTTCCTCTTGTTGGTGTTCAAGCATTACCGGTACAAACTCACTCTCGGGCGATTCCATATTTTACAAATCTTCACCATCATCCCTAAAGTGAATTTGATTGAGCTCAATATTCGAGAAATGTTCATATGGTTGGATTGGAGGGTTTTCTTCACCAATTTGACCAAGAGAAGGGGATAATTCCTCCATGGATTGCATGGCATGATTTCTCTCATCTTCTTCTTTAGCCCTTGCATCTACAAAGTCTTGATTTATGGATTGCACACCCTCCTCTAAGCTATCTTGCATGGCCAAGAGAGTTTAGAGCATGGAACACATGCCTTCTTCTCTTGCTAAGTCATGGTTCCTAGTAAGATCACAAGCACCACTAGCAACATTCTTAGCACAAGAGGGGGGAGGAGAATGGTCATCATTAGGGCATTCGCTCCAATGTCCGTCACGACCACCACACAAATAGCAATTGCGCCCATTATAGAAGAGAGAAGGTGAATACTTCCATCTCTTAGGACCAATTTTACAATTCCACCAAATGTAGGGTGCTCCACAATAACAACAAGGATTCTTATAACACGGGCTCCAACCACCAAAATTTCTAACATTCTGAGATGCCATGGAATCAATCAACAAAATAAAACTAAATAAAATAAAAAACAACTATTCACAAATTTGAACTAGAGTAAGTAAACTCAAATTCTAAACTAACTCAATATGCCAAATTGTTCCCGGCAATGGCATCATTTTTAATAATGCTCAAAAGTACTCTCCAAGATGGAGGTATTAGCGATCGTTAAGAAAAACACATTTATATTCCTGACAGGAGTCGGGGTCGATCCCACAGAGAACAATATAATCACGATTGAGCTAATAAAGAATCCAAGTAACTTATTGGAGTTCAAAGAGCAAAAAGGAAAGATAACAATAGGGGGGTTTTAAACTAAAACAAAGGATAAAAGAAAATCAAATAAAAGATAGGTTTGATCAATGGCTTTCACCAAGCAAGGATAACAAGGGAGAATTTGGGAATGGGAAGTCAATTCACAAGACTTACACCCAATTAATGCATAGGTAACCTTGGTTAAGAGTATGCCTAATAGTTTTTCAATCAATCAAGCATTTATCCACGTGGGTTCTCTCGAATCTCCACAAATACGCAATAAACCAACCAAATCAACTTGGGTAAGTTGGGATATGCCTAACCCCAACTCTTAGATTGGAATTTCCAGCAATCAAACTATTTCTAGATTTGATCTAGAGTGGAAACCCCAAATCCCCACTATTTAACCTTCCTGAATTGAAGAATTGCTCTCTCAAGTAAGAACACAATAAGTATTGCTAAGTCAACGTTTGTAACCATTAACTATATAATTAAATCATGAAAGATTCAATAGACCCTTACAATTTAATCAAGAGAAAGAACAAGATAAGAATTTAATACCCAAATTTAGTATTAACTCTAATACAAAACCTAAATCTCAATTCAATAGTTGCACCTATATATTATCAATTAAGAGCAAAAGTTAAAGAATGAAATTTAAGATTCTACAATAGAATCATCCAATTCTTCACTCTAATAGTGTAGGGTGATGAACTTGCTCTCTAAGCTTATCAAAGTTGTGAAAATTGCCAAAGATCCTTTCCAAAATGGCTGAGGAGTATTTTATGTGGATTGGGGTTTCCACAAGTGAAAAATGACATTTCTGCCCAGTTTCACGCTCAGGCGTAGGGAAGCACCATCGCGCTAAAACCGGCGCTATCATGCTCAAGGAGTTCACTCTGGTCAGTGCCATCATGTTGTCTTTGCGCGATCACACGCGTGTCTTGACTGGCATTGACCAATTCTCAATACAGCACTATCGCCCCATCCTAGCGTGATCGCGCACAAGCCCTGACCTCTTCCTTTAGCTCTATTGGCACCAGTCCAGTGTGATCATGCTGAGTTGCCCAGATTTCTAGAAATTTTTCATTTGACTTGGTTTTATCCAATTCCGCACTGATACTTCTAAATCATATACACCTGTAAAATAGAAGCAAATCACGTCAGATGCACTATTTTCTCTCGATTAGGATGGCAAAAGTGTAAGCTTAAAGGCTAAACAAGTTGGTATATTATCAACTCATCACACACCAACTCGACCACTCAAGGAACAAACATAACAGAAATAATGAATATCAAATAACATGTACACACATGCCAGGGGACTTATGGTTGCCCACTAGTCATGACCTGCAGGGGATGAGCTCTTGTCCATATACTGTATTAGCGTGGTACCCGAGACAACCAATAAATCATAGAACATGTACCAAGTGTGGTACTATCACGATCCAACTACCAGGTCGTGCGATCACCTACTCTAAATCACCTAGATAGGAGAACCCTTACCACCTATTTTAACACATGTATGCAGAAGTAAATAAGAAATATTAAATTTGCCTTCAATAAGTAGTCCAGTCTCAAAAACTTTGATTACCATAAAACCTAAAAATAAATGAACCCGTCCCTAGGAACTAGTCTAAATAGGTAAAATAGCTTCTAAGAGAAGTACAAAAGCTAAATAAGACACAACTCCCACCATAGGAAAGAGATGAGTAGAAGATGCTAGAGTTCACCATCGTCTTCACCTAGGAAACATCATTGATCCTGCAATCAGACTATACCTGAAAAGGCATAGCAAGAGTAGTATCAGTGCAAATAACACATACTGGTATGCATCATTGATCGACCCAAATCTGCCGTCCCTATCTCGTTCCGCTGCCAACTCCACCATTAGAGGGCATTCCACCCTTTTATTCCGGTCATAACCTGACCACTTATAACACTAAGACTCTCCAAGCCTACCCATCTTTCCAAACACTAGAAATACCTTGCCAGTTTCAGTCTTGAAATCAAATTGCTAACTATCGCTGCTAGCAGGTCTGTCTCTCTCACTTAAGATCCTAAGTCAATAACCTTGACCCTTAACCCTTAGCCAATTTAATGGACTAACCTGTAAAACTCTCAGTTACCACCCTGACTCAACCTTCATACAAGGAGTGTCCCAACCACATTAACAGACACAACCAACTTGTCACACCCTCCAAACAACCTGGACCACCCTAGAATCCCTAGGACATTATCTATGGTGCCAACATGTAATCCTGGTTTACTCAAGAAACCTACCTGAACATTTAAACATATTTCATGCTTTCAGGCTACCCCCTAGACGCAACATAGTGCCTAGAGTTACAAATGACCCCAAGCTAACCTATGGACTGGCATATACTAAGCATTTCTAAATAAAGTGATATCTGTGTGGAAGAAAAACTGGTTTTATAACACAAGTTTGAAAAGTAATCATATATCTCTGAATATAAGATAAGTCTGAATGTAAAGCTGACAAAAAAAGCTAAAAACTAACTCTATGCCTAAAAACCTCTATCTGAGATGAGTTACTAGGATAAGCCCCCAGCTAACTCCAAAGTCTAAAAATTGTAAATAAAACTGAAATAAAGAAAGCATAAATCTCATCCTCGAAGTATGAGGGCTCACCAACTGAGCTGCTAAAAGGACTGGAGAATCGCACTAAACCCGATCTGGATGTTGAGCGCTTGAACCTACATTATTATAGGATGTAGCACAGAAGTATGTGTCAGTACTCTGAATGTACTGATCATACGGGATATATACTAATCTATATACATATATACTGAACATGATGAGATAATCTGAACCTGAAGGATAAGATGAAACATGAGACTGAAAGATAACTAGTACAATGACCAAGTATTAAACATATAACTGTATAATGCTGGACTGAACTGAATAACTAAATAACTGAACACAAGGTCAATACAATACTGAATTTGAAATGTAGGAGCTACTGTCAATTGACATACCCCAAACTGAGCTAACTATGGGGCTAACCTGTAACCCTGGTTGGGAGGGTATTCATACCTTGCCAAGGGTACAAATATTTTATAGCGTGGATCCACTAATCTGATGTCCAACAAAGAACTAGGGTGTCATGCCTGAACTGACGGGTGACCCCTTTAGAACCTACGATAGAGCTGTAGTTCTGGGACTTAGGGAGTTCTACTAAAGGTCTCCGCCTAAACTGACGGGTGAGCCTTCATCCCCCCATCTAATCAGTGATAAATCTTCTCCCAACTGAATAAGTAAGTAAATAGATAAAGTGACATACTGGATAGCTCACATACTGATTTTCTGAGAATGCACAAAATACTTAGACTGAGAGCATTCAAATCATAAAATTCTGACTGACTGAATATCTTACTAAAATGCATGGACTTGAAACTGATCGGGTGTTCATAACCCACCATCCTAATGAATTTAACTACTCTTAACAATTCTAGAATCTGACTGAATATGGAGTTTATACATATAATTCAAAATTTAAGGATGATACCACATATAGGGAGGATTTTAGGGTTCTAAACATAATAGTGCTAGAGTTCGAGAATCATAAAATAAAGATTCAATTATAATAGGGAAACTGAAATACAAAGGAATTCACCCAAAATCTTGGGAACCCTAGGTTTTGAAAAATAAGCTGAAACTGAAGAACTTTAGTTAATCTAGGAACTCAATGGGTGAAAGGAACCCACTGATGAAATCCCACATACCTGGGAGTAAAATTCTAAGAAGAATCCTTGAGTTTGAGCCTGAACTTGAAAAACCCTTTTGTTTGTTCTTGAGAAGAAAGGAACGCTTCTTTTTCTCCTATTCTACTAAGTATCGATTGTAGTCTGCGGGAATGAGGGGTTTGGGTAGTTTTAGGCTTAAAATTATTCTTAAACTTAGTAAAACATCGTAGCTTATCCTTTAAAGAAGATAGGAAAGGTCTGAAATACCCCAAGGAATTAAAATAGAAAACTGCTAAAAAATTAATGTCTAGGTTCCACGGATGGGAACCACAGTCCATGGATGGTTCCATGAGCTATGGAACCCTATCATGGTTCCTGGGATCTTTTGACCAGCTGCGGATCTAATTTCCATGACCCCAATCCAAGCCCATAGATCATTCCATATTTTGTGAAGCTAGTCGTGTTTCTCAGAGGAATTGTTGATCCTCAAATCTGATTTCACAGATGGAAACCATAGCGTGATTCCATCCACGATAAGTGAATCCCTCTCGTTGATCAGGACCTGAGAGTCTGATCTGCATGACTATTTCCATGGAAGCCATCCACGACCTATGGACTATTCCACGATCCGTGAACGCTATCTGTGGTTCTTGTTTTGCCACTTGACAACTCACACTTTGTTTTTTCTGGGCTAATTCTAGGCTTAGAATTTCTGGGGTGTTACAATATCTCCCCCTTGAGATTATTCGTCCTCTAAAAAAGACTAAGCAAGATGAGTTTGGAGGGAAAGAGCTGCAATCCCTACCGATTGAGTTCTAAAAGCTGATTTCTAATTGAATTGAGTTCTAAGTACATAAAGGCATGTTAAAAATGCAGGAATAGCTGAGGGAACATGAAACTAAAGGGAAACACATAAGAATAAACTGAGAAACTGGAGATAAACTATTACCTCAAGCTGAAACTGGATCGAAAGGAAAGAGATGAGGATACTTGGTCATCATAGTTGCTTCTGCTTCCCAAGTAGCTCCCTCAACTGACTGATTTCTCCATAGAACTTTCACTGAAGTGACTTATTTGTTCCTCAACCTATGAACCTGACGATCAAGAATCTCAACTGGAACCTCTTTGTAGGTGAGGTTATCCTTCACCCCCATATTCTCTAATGGCACAATCGATGTCGGATCACCAACACACTTCTTTAGCAATGAAACATGGAAAACTGGAAGAATCACTGCTAGCTTGGCTGGTAATTCTAACTCATAAGCCACATTACCAACCCTTCTTAGAATTCTGTAAGGACCTATATAATGGAGACTGAGCTTCCCTTTCTTTCCAAATCTCATGAAAACCTTCATGGGTGACACCTTCAGAAATAACCAATCATCAACCTCAAATTCCAAGTCCCTTCTCCTCAAATCTGCATAGGAATTCTAACAACTCTTAGCAGTCCTCAACCTTTCCCTAATAAGATGAACTTTCTCCATAGCCTCATGAACCGAATCTGGCCTAATCAAGGCTACTTCGCCTACTTCAAACCATCCAACAGGTGATCTACACCTCCGCCCATAAAGTTCCTCATACGGGGCCATCTAAATACTAGAACGGAAACTGTTATTGTAGGCAAACTCTATGAGAGGTAAGTGCTCATCTCAATTACCTTTGAAGTCAATCACACAAGCCCTTAACATGTACTCTAAGGTCTGAATGGTACACTCTGTGTGACTGCTTGTCTACGCATGAAATGTTGTGCTGATATTTACTTGAGTACCAAGACCTTTCTGAAATGATCTTCAGAACTGAGATGTAAACTGAGTACCCCTATCTGAGATGATAGAAAAAGGCACCCCATGCAATTTGACTATCTCACGGATGTAGAGTCTGGCATAATCCTCTGCTAAATCTGTAGTTCTAACAGCCAAGAAGGGAGTTGACTCAGTCACCTTGTCCACTATGACCCAAATGGAGTCATACTATCAACGAGTACGAGGTAAGCTTGTAATAAAATCCATATTGATCACTTCCCACTTCTAAGTAGGAATGTCAATGTCCAGAGTCACACCTCCTGGTCTTTGATGCTCTATCTTCACTTGCTGACAATTAGGCACTTAGCTACAAAATTTGCGATGTCCTTCTTTATGTCATTCCACCAATAGACTTCCCGTAGATCATGGTACATCTTGGTGGCATCGGGATGAATGGAATATCTAGAACTATGGGCCTTTATCAAGATCCGCTATCTCAACTCATCCACCTTAAGAACACATAAACGATCCTGATAGTGAAGCATACCATCTCTATCTTGGGAGAAAACCTCTACCCTGTGCTGATGGACCGCACTTTTTAACTGGAGTAGGATGGAATCACTATCTTGATTCTCTTTTACCTCAACCACTAAGGAAAATTCTGACCCATTCTAAACTATCACACCGCCATATGTTATGTCCGTAAGGCAAACTCCTAGGCGAGCGAGCCTATGAACATCCCTAGCTAATTCCTTCTTCTCTTCCTCAACATGTGACACACTACCCATAGAAAGTCTACTAAGCGCATCAGCTACTATGTTGGCCTTACTCGAATGGTAGAGCACATTCATATCATAATCTTTGAGAAACTCAAGCCACCTTATCTGACAAAGATTCAACTCTTTCTGGGTGAACACATACTGGAGGCTCTTATGGTCTGTAAACACGTTCATGTGGACACCATACAAGTAGTGCCTCCAAATATTTAAGGCAAATACCATTGCTGCAGGTTCAAGGTCATGAGTTGGGTAGTTCTTCCCATGAATCTTAAGTTGTCTTGAGGCATAAGCGATGACCTTACCATGCTAAATCAAGACACAACCCAAACCGACTCTAGATGCGTCACATTGCACCACAAATCCATCTAAACCCTCTAGTAGAGTTAAAATTAGGGCTATAACCTGGTCTTCAGTTCTAGGAAGTTTTTCTTACACTCATCTGACCACTAAAACTTAACTTTCTTCTGAGTCAATGTGGTCAATGGAGCATCTATGGATGAAAATCCTTCCACAAATCTCTTATAGTAACCAGCCAAAACCAAAAAGCTTCTGATGTCTGTCGGAGAAGTGGGTCTAGGCCAGTTCTTTACTGCCTCTATCTTCTGTGAATCAACTCAGATGCCCTCACTAGACACCATATGACCAAAGAAGGCAACTAACTTCAACCAGAATTCACACTTATTGAACTTGGCAAATAACTAGCGATCATTGAGAGTTTGCAGCACAACTCTCAAATGACTTGCATGCTCTTCTTCACTTTGAGAATACACAAGGATATCATCAATGAAGACAATGATGAACATGTCCAACTACTGCTTGAACATCCTGTTCATAAAATCCATAAAAGTTGCAGGAGCATTTGTTAGTCCAAAAGACATAACTACAAATTTATAGTGACCATACCGAGTTCTGAAGTCTGTCTTTGGGATGTCACATTCTCTGACTCTGAGCTGATGATAACCAGATCTAAGATTTATCTTAGAAATGCAACTGGAACCCTGAAGCTGGTCGAACAAGCTATCAATCCAGGGAATAGGAGACTTATTCTTGATTGTAACTTTGTTGAACTGACGATAGTCGATGCACATCCTTCGAGAACTGTCTTTCTTATGCACCCATGGAGAGATGTTGGGTCTGATAAGCCCTTATCTAGAAGGTCTTTGAACTAATCCTTTAACTCCTTAAGCTCAGCTGGAGCCATTTTGTAAGGTGGAATTGAGATATGCTGGGTATCTTGAAGGATATCTATTTCGAAGTTGATTTCCCGCTCGGGAGGAACTCCGGGCAAATCGTCTGGAAATACGTCTGAGACTTCATTGACCACAGGGACTGACTCAAGAGTAAGGGTGTAACACCCCAAGTGTTTTGAGGTTATTCTTTGTCCCGTGTCAAAGGCTTATGAGCCTAAATTTGAGAATTTCATAACACCATGCGTGATTTACGAACATTTGATTTAAATTGGAATTTGAAAAAAATGTATATTTTTATTACCTTCTTAAAGTGTCTTGAATATTTATGAAAAAAAATCTTTAGTTACTGTATATTTGTGTATGTATTTATTTTATAAAAGTTTTATAATTTATTAATATTTTAACGGAGATAGTAAGTCTAGTTATGTTGAAAAACTATTATTGTATATGATAGATTTTATTCGAAATAATTTTCTATTAATTAATATATATTAAAAAAATTATATGTATTTTACCACGAAACTATGCAATACCCCAATGTATATATAATGAGATAAAAAAATTCTTTTTTGTGATACCACTTCCACTCCACGTGGAAGTGGAGGAAATTGAAGACCTTTTTCCAAAATTTAATTGGCTTCCACCTATCCACTAACATGTCATTTAATTTCAGCCATTAGTACATTTAGTTTGTGGTATATATATATATATTCCTCTTATATAGTAAAGCGCTAAAAAGTAGCTCAGGGTCGTCCTGCCAGCTTGCGCCTCTTTTTGATATTTATCCTCCTTTTTAATTTATTTATCTTATTTGTTTAATTTATTATATATTAAAAAATTACATAAATATTACTCTAAATTATGATAATTAACAACTTAAAATATTTGAAAGACATAATAAAATTTTTGTTGACTCTCAAAATTTTATCAGTGCCACATAAATTGAGACAGAGGAAGTATCATATATTATTTGAAAATAACTTAAAAAGTATTATAAATCACAATAATTAACAACATAAAATATTTAACGATATATAAAAAAATTGATTGACTCTCAAAATTTTATTAATGTCACATAAATTGGGATAAAGAATGTAACATATATTATTTAAATATTACGTCGAAAGTACTATAAATCACAATAATTAACAACTTAAAATATGTAAAGCTATATAAAAAATTTAGTTGACTCTCCAAATTCTATCAATGTTACATAAATCGGGTCAAAGAGAATAGCATATATTATCTGAAAATTATGTAAAAGTATTATAAAATCACAATAATTTACAACTTAAAATATTTTAAAATCATACAACAATCTAAAAATGATATAAAAAAATTGATTAATTCTCCAAATTCTATCAGTGTCACATAAATTAGGATGGCAAGAGTGACATGTATTACCTAAAAATTATGGAAAAAAACTATTTAAATCACAATAATAAATAACTTAAAATATTTAAAAATCATACAAAATATTTAATTGACTCTCCAAATTTCATCTATATCAAATAAATTGAGACAAATAAAATAGCATATATTAGGCACAGGCTCTTGCATCTAGTAAATAGAGAGATAAGTGATAACTTGGGCAAGGTAAAAAAATAAAGTGAAATTTTGTAGTTGATGTACGTATATGTATGTAATACTTCAAGTCTCCTCATATATTTTCTTCATGAAAACATAGAAGTTTGCTAATACATTTTTTCATGAAAACAAAAGTGCTTCACATCTTCATATATCTTCATTAATGAGGATTTTTGTGGGAAAATTAATTTGACCCAATATTTGATTTTCGAAAGTAAATAAATTATCTCCGTCAAGTTGATCAATGTAACACCCCGAAAATTCAAAGCTAAAGATCCAAACCATTTCCATGAGTATAATAATTATTTCTCTAGTGTGGTGAGTGCTTTGGATGCGAATCATGTTCATAAGAAGCTCTTATCAACAAGTTAAGTTTAAAGTACCCCAACCGATTAAGTTCTCATGTAAGACTTGACTATGGTCAACTTTAAATGATCATTAATCCTAGCATATGAAGAGTTAGGTGGCCTAATACCCACTAAATTAAAGGTCTTTGAGTCTTCTTTCTAACACCATCGACCACATGTTAATCCGAGCTCTGAGTAAAAGGTTATGCTCAGTTTACCAAGAAGTCGTTTGTCTGCCTAAGAGTGATGACTCGGCTGACGAGTCATCACACTTGTGACGATTCATCAAGGAAACCGTTAGCTTAACTAGAAGGACCAAAATTTTGATCATGCTTGACGTCTTGAGTGACGACTCATCAAGGGTCTGACGGTTCGTCACCTAAACCGTCAGACAGACCCGTTCTGCATTGTTAACGCGTTTCTAAGGGAAATTTCATCCTAGGACTTTTGGATACTCCTTTTAAATATTCTAAAAACGATTTTGACTATTAGAAACACCTAGAAAATGCTATTTTTTTCTCTTCTCTCTCAAGAAACTTCTAGGGTTCAAGAAAGCCCAAGAAGGGGCAATTCCATCAAAAGTCTTCTCCAATGTTCTCCTTCCAAGGTTTTCTTCTCTTCCAAAAGGTATGTAAAGCTAATATTTTTGTGTGGGAACCCCGTTATCCCCACAATCAAGGTATATTTTTAGTTTAAGCTATGAATCATGTAAGGGTTTTTACGAGTTAAAATCCTTGAGTTTAATTCTTGACTCTTGATGAAATTCCTTGAACGTTCTATGATTTTTAGTGTGAATTACATGAGTTTGGAGTCTTTCTCCTCGATTTGATTCCCAATATATGTTCATTGATTCTTCCAAGAAACTTATGAATTTTCCTTATGAATTTGAAAGTCTATTTGTGTTTTAAAAGATTGTTTTCGTGTTTATTGGAATTGATTTATATTTTTCTAGAAAGATTTGTGTAAGAGTTTCAAGTTTATGCTTATGTAAAGTTTACAAGGATTCTTATGTTATTATTATGACTTGAAAAGTGAAGAAGTTTATCATATCTTGAGAGTCAAAGCAAAGTTAAAGAGATTTAGATCCAAGGCTCACAAAGATAGATATGTTCATGATATGATATTTCGAGCAAACATGAATTTCAAAAAGTGTTTTAAGACTTATTTTATGAGCATATAGTATATTTTTGGGAGAACTATTTAGCACCGAGAAGGATATGGGTTTAGACAACACATGCCCCAAAACTATGTCGCCACCGTAGGATAGGATCGTCCGCAGATAAGGCGACTTCACTATTATTTATAACCTTCAGGCTCAGCTTTGGAATCCCCAGATTATATTTCATTTTATACACTGGCAAGGTGTAGGATGGCTCTACCAACGAGGGCAAGTCGTTAGATTCTCGCAACATGGACAAGACGTTGTACTCTATGATGCTCACATAGTTTATGTCGGTTAAGAGAGACTCCCCAAAAAGAAAACTTACTTATTTTAAGATAATATGTGATTGGCCGAGGCCACCAGTTTATAGAGAGTTTTTATAAAGCATTTTCTTCAAGTTTTGTCCAGACTTTAGTTATTCAGTTTCCAGTTTGAGTTTTAGTTTTAAGAAAATGTTTTAAGAAAGTTTTACTTATATTATAAGTTTCAGCATTCAGGTCAGTCATTCTTCTTTTTAGTTACTCAGCTTTGTCTATTGTTATATTTTTCATGGCTCAGTTTTCCAGCTTTATCAGTTCAGATATTAGTACTGCTTCACTTTACTGCTTTACATGCCAGTACATTCAAAGTACTGACGCCTCTTTTTGGTGCTACATCATTGGATGATATAGCCCCCAGTTTTCATATATGCAGGTTCCTAAGTAGACTCTTCAGTAGGCTATTCCATCAGCTTGAGTGAGTTCTCATTATTCTCGAGGACTTAGCAATATTCCAGTCATTAGCTTGTTTTGTTACATAAAGGTAGTTGTACTCAGAATGTAATAGAGGCTTCATAGACAGAGTCAAGTCAAGTCAGTTGTAACCAGTTGTTAAGCATTTATTCTTTTCAGTTAATAAAAGTTTATATTATTTTATTTCATCTTGTTTTCAAAGGTTAGCCCATGTTTCCAGTTCCGCAATTTTTATTAAAAAGTTCAGCTTTATTAGTTGTATGCCAGACCAAGTGGTTCTCTCAGGCCATTCATGGTTTTGGGTGCCGATTATATCCTGGGTATAGGCTCGGGGCGTGACAAACTTGACATCAGAGCATATAGTTCAAGTGTCCTAGAAAGTTTATAAAGTCATGTCAGTAGGATCTTATTTATGGTTGTGAGGGCCCCACTTTTATAAATGAGAGACTACGGGCATTTAAGAAAAGTTTCTCATTATTTCTTACTCTAGGTCGTGCAATAAAGCTTTCCCTTATAAAATTTGTGCAAATTCATGCATTGCTCCAGATTCCCCCAACTACGCCTTATCTTCGAGGTGGTAGAAACAGTAAATCTCAGACTCCTATCAGGGTGATTTTCTCAGATAGAGCCCACAGAAAGTTATGAGGATGCACAAGGTCTTGAGAGGAGCCCATTAGTGTATTTACGTTTATTGAATCATGAGATTGCACCCTTGTTCTTATGAATCATGCATTAGAGCCAGATTGAGACAAATATTCGTACCTTTCTCTTACCCTTATATTAGAAAGCACCTTTAAAGGGGGTGAAAGTATGTGTTTAGAGTTGCAAGTAGTGGTGTGACCCGAGAATAGTGTGAGTGATGGGGTGATATATTCTTAAGTATTGGTTTAATTTTAGTAAGTGTGGTGTAGATTTTATGGTAGTATTTAGAGGAGGAGTTTCTTGTTATAATCTTTGAGAACTTGTCAATGTGTTAGTATGTATCATATATATATAGGCTCTGAATGGAAGTAAAGAGTAGTTAAGAATAGATAGAATTAGGCTGCACTTTGTAGCTTGAAGGAAGAACCCTTTGATGTTTATAGAGTTATGAAGCTAGTTTAGATAGATGATCAAATGAGTAGTAGTGTATGTGAAAGGAAGTTGTGCAACCATTTGATTTAAGTGTTAGGTTATAAGTTTGAGTCGTGAATAATCAGTAAGGTAGAAAAAAAATGTTGATTTTAGGAATTTAATTTATGTATGTTGATGTGGAGTTTGGGAGAAGTAAGTTGTTAAGTGTGAATGTGTTAGATGAAACCTTTAGATAAGATGTGAAGGTCTTGGCTAAGTCTAGAGGTTAAGAAAGCCTTAGAGTGTGAGGAAAGGTAATGAGTGTTTAAGATGGTGAGTATGTGTGGTTACCTGGGGCCATGAGTGGTAAGTGTCATGTGTGGCTAGCTAGTGGGTTGGTATTGTGAAGGGTAAAAGAAGCTAAGGTGGTTGTAGAGAGTGTCCCTAAGGAGAAAATTGAGGGATCTATAGATGGTTAGTGTTGAGTATTTTGAGTATGGTGATGCTCCCATTGATTTTGGAGGGAATAGTTTAGTGTATAAGATTAGTTTGCAGACTTATGATATTAACTTTTGAACTAAGGGGGAGATGGTGAGTTGTTAATCAAAGACTAGTCTTAGTGTCATTGAGTTTCCCTTTTAGAGATTTGGGCTTGGGTATGTCCATGTTTTACGTTGCTTGCGTATTTCCTCTCTACGTTAGTTAAGACGTTACTCTACCCCAGCTTTTGTGTATTAACACTTCCTCTCCTAGTCCACGATTAGTCCCTAGGGGAAATAAGAGAAATCCTTACCTATGTTGTGAACTCCTAAGCATGTTCCATGTCATCCAAGTCATAGTGTTTGTGCTCAAAAGAATTTGTGTTCTAGTACGCTTTAATAAATATCTTGACTTTGAGTTGCAGCATCTTGACTCATGTTTGCAGCCTAAGAGTATGGTAGTATTGATAATGGTTTTGTTTGTTCTTTCATCTTAGAGTTACCCATTATTCGAGGATAAATGATCCCAAGAGGGAGATATAGTAACACCCTGAAAATTCAAAGCTAAAGACCCAAACAATTTCCATGAGTATAATAATCATTTCTCTAGTGTGGTGAGTTCTTTGGATGCGAATCATGTTCATAAGAAGCTCTTATCAAAAAGTTAAGTTAAAAGCACCCCAACTAATTAAATTCTCATGTAAAATTTGACTATGATCAACTTTAAATGATCATTACTCCTAGCATATGAAGAGTTAGGTGGCCTAATACCCACAAAATTAAAGGTCTTGGAGTCTTCTTTCCAACACAACTAACCGCGTGTTAATCAGAGCCTAGAGTAAAAGGTTGTGCTCACTTTACCAAGAAGACATTTGTCTTCCTAAAGGTGAAGACTCGGCTGATGAGTCATCATACTTGTGACGATTCTTCAAGGCAACTGTCAGCTTAACCAGAAAGACAAAAATATTGGTCATTCTTGACGGTTTGAGTAATGACTCATCAAGGGTCTGACGGTTCATCACCTAATCTGTCAGACAGACCCATTCTGCACTGTTAACGCGTTTCTAAGGGCAATTTCATCCTAGGACTTTTGGATACTCATTTTAAATATTTTAAACACAATTTTGACTATTAGAAACACCTAGAAAATGTTATCTTTTACTCTTATCTCTCAAGAAACTTCTAGGGTTCAAGAAATCCCAAGAAGGGGCAATTCCATCAAAAGTCTTCTCCAATGTTCTCCTTCCAAGGTTTTCTTATCTTCCAAAAGGTATGTAAAGCTAATATTTTTGTGTGAGAACCCCGTTCTCCCCACAATCAAGTTATATTTTAGTTTAATCCATGAATCATGTAAGGGTTTTTACGAGTTGAAATCCTTGAGTTTAATTTTTGATCTCTTGATGAAATTCCTTGAAGATTCTATGATTTTTAGTGAGAATTACATGAGTTTGTAGTCTTTCCCCTTGATTTTATTCCTAATCTATGTTCATTGATTCTTCCAAGAAATTTATGAATTTCTCTTATGAATTTGAAAGTCTATTTGTGTTTTAAAAGACTGTTTTCATGTTTATTGGAATTGATTTATATTTTTCTAGTAAGATATGTTTAAGAGTTTCAAGTTTATGCTTATGTAAAGTTTAAAAGAATTCTTATGTAATTATTATGACTTAAAAAGGGAAGAAGTTTATCTTATCTTGAGAGTCAAAGCAAAGTTAAAGAGATGTAGAGCCAAGGCTCACAAAGATAGATATGTTCATGATACGATATTTTGAGCAAACATGAATTTTAGAAAGTGTTTTAAGACTTATTTTATGAGAATATTGTATGTTTTGGGAGATTTATTTAGTACCGAGAAGGGTATGGGTTTGGAAAACACATTCCCCAAAACTACGTTACCACCATAAGATAGGATCATCCGCAGATTGGGCGACTCCTCTATTTTATTTATAGCCTTCGGGCTTAGCTTTGGGATCCCAGATTATGTTTCGTCTTATACCCTGGCAAGGTATAGTATGGCTCTGCTAACGAGGGCAAATCGTTGGGTTTCGGCAACGTGGACAAGACATTGTACTCCATGATGCTCACATAGTTTATGTCGGTTAAGAGAGACTCCCCAAAAAGAAAACTTACTTATTTTAAGATAATATGTGATTGGCCGAGGACACCAGTTTAAAGAGAGTTCTTATTAAGCATTATTTTCAAGTTTTGTCCAGACTTTAGTTATTCAGTTTCAGTTTGAATTTTAGTTTTAAGAAAGTTTTACTTATATTACTTTAAGCTTCAGCATTCAGGTCAATCATTCTTATTTTTAGTTACTTAAGTTTGTCTATGGTTATATTTTTCATGCCTCAGTTTTCCAGCTTTATCAGTTCAGATATTAGTACTGCTTCACTTTACTGCTTTTCATGCCAGTACATTCAAAGTACTGATGCCTCTTTTTCTCGCTACATTATTGGATGATGTAGCCCTCAGCTTTCAGATATGTAGATTCCTGAGTAGACTCTTCAGTAGGCTATGCCATCAGTTTGAGTGAGTTTTTATTACTCTCGAGGACTTAGCAGTATTCCAGTCATCATCTTGTTTTGTTACATAAAGGTAGTTGTACTCAGAATGTAATAGAGGCTTCGTAGACAGAGTCAAGTCAAGTCAGTTGTAACTAGTTGATAAACATTTATTCTCTTCAGTTAATAAAAGTTTATATTATTTCATTTCATCTTATTTTCAAAGGTTAGCCCATGTTTCCAGTTTCTGCAATTTTTATTAAAAAGTTCAGCTTTATTAGTTGTATACCAGACCAAGTGATTCTCTCGGGTCATTCATGGTTTTGGGTGCTGATTACGTCTAGTGTGTAGGTTCGGGGCGTGACAATCAAGCTCGGGTTTTAGGTATGTAAAGGCTATTCTTTTCTTTTTTAGCATGATTTCTTACGATTTAAAATATTCGTGCCTAGCATGCTATGAAAGAGTCGATTGTTAGATGTCTCTAAATTATTGTTGGTGTTATTTTTTGTTAAAAACTTGTATTTAGGGATGGTGATTTAGTGTTAAGTTGGAAGAATGTGGTATATATTTGTGGTTATCAGATGACAGTTATGGTTGGATTTATTGTGGTGTTATGGTTGTGGTACGGAGGAGGTACGGTGGTTCTTGGGTACTTGGGGGCAACCTTATAAGATTGTATTGTATTGGATTATGTGTTGCATGTTGTATTATATTTTATTACATTTTTTTATGGTGATTGCATACAGGGATCACGAAACCCTGTAAGGTGTGAGATCTATTCGCATAGTTGATCATGTAGCTTTGTGAGGACCTGTAAAACGTGAGACCTTTTCACATGGTCGATCCCATGGAATTATGAGGACCTATAAGGCGTGAGTAATTTTTTTCATTGTCTTCCTTATGTATTGCTCTCTCGTAAGGCGTGAGTTTATTCCGCAGATTAAGCCTATATATTGTGTTGTCCATCTTGTATTGCATTTCAATGTTATGATTATGCTGGTTAGGTATATCTTGAGTTTTAAAGGCGATGTATGGATGAGGTTGTAGGCGTTGTGGGGCTTGGAGTAGGGGAGGTAAGGTATTGTTGTGCTGGCATTGTATCTATAAAGGTGGTAGTTTGGATGTTGGTATTGTTCCTATTTTAACTTCCTTCATAGTGTGTTTTCAGTTTTGAGTTATACTTTTTCTGTTATTCTGTCGCCTTACATATTCAGTACACTCTTTCGTACTAAGTCTCCATTGCCTGGGGGGCACTGCACTCATATCTGCAGGTTATCAGGTAAACAGTAGTCCTCGTTGCATGTGATCAAGTTTAGCTGAAGGTTGGTATGCTCCGTTCCTTCCGGATTTGCTGAGTCTAGAGTTTGCTTTAGCTTTATTTTGGTAATGGGTACGTCGGGGGCCCTATACTGACTCGTGGTTTGTAGTATTTTATCTTTGAGGCTTGTAGACATCTGTTGTGGGTTTGGTAGTCAATTACAGCCTGGTTGTCCTTGTATTATATTTTTTTTATTATATTTGAGTTTGTATTCATTGCGTTTCTTCTGGTATTGTCTTGGCCTTAACGGCCTGTATGTATTGTTTGGTCTGGTTTCTGTTAGTTTGCGCAATCAAGTGAGGCACAAGGTGCTAGTCGCACCTTCCTAAGTTTGGGGTGTGACATAGGGTCTCGAAATCTGAATCCTTAACCCGAACAAGATGATAGATACACCCTTTGGAAATTATTTTTCTGGCCTCAAGGTAAGAGAAAAACCAACCTATAGGCATTAAAGTATTACCCTTCCATTCTAAGACTGCCTCGTTTAGAAATTGGAACCGAACTATCCTGGTTCTATAATCGACTGAGGCATAACAAGAGTGTAACCAGTCCATGCCTAGAATAACATCAAAGTCTGTCATTTCTAACCCTACAAGGTCAGCTGAGGTGACTTTGTGAGAAACTGTGATCGGGCAATTTTTGTATACCCATCTAGCTATGACTGAATCACCAATATAAGTAAAGACTGAGAAGGGTTCTGGGAGGATTTCTGGAGTGACATCAAAGTCTACTATTATATAAGGAGTCACAAAGGAAAGTGTAGCTTCAAAATCTAAAATGCATAAATATCACTATGAAAGACTCGTAACATACCCGTGATCACATTGGGGGAATCCTCCTGATTCTGACGAGTCTAGAGAGCATAAAGTATGTTCTGGTGCTGGCCACCACCTGCACTAGATGAGGCACCTTGCTGAGCCGGGAGACCTGCTAGAGCTGTTGTAGATTTAGCCTGATTTTGTTGGTGAGCATCCCTGCCCTTCTGTGAAGCCATATGGCACTCTTTCATTTTGTGGCCTATCTTGCCACATCCAAAACATTTGTACTACCTGACATACACTTATGTTGGTGGTTCCTACCACACTTCTTGCAATCCGAATGAGTGCGCCCACTAGTGACACTACCTTGGGACTTAAAGCCTGGTGCCTTATCCCATTGATCCTATCTGAACATGGGTACTGGGGCACTATCTGAGGATGGGGCTGGAGCTGAAGACTTTTGGCGGAACTAAGAGTTGTTACCACCATCTGAGCTTTGCTGAGAATAACTGAAGTTACCTTTTCTAGACCTCTTAATGTCTCTCCCCCTCTTCTTGATCTTTTATTCCTCAATCATCTGGGCATGAGTCATCAGCCTGGAGATATCCATCTCCTTCACCATCATAGCAGTTCTACACTCATTGACCAAATCATCAGAAACACTTGACATGAACTTACTCATACAGGCTCTGGAGTCAGCTACCATTGCCGGAGCATACTTTGACAGTTGACTAAACTTGATAGAATATTCCTTCATGCTCATATCCCCCTGCCTCAAGTTGATGAATTCCTGGACCTTGGCTTTCCTGAGTTTAAGTGGGAAGAACCTGTCTAAAAAAGTAGTCATAAATTGATCCCAATCCACTGGGCCTGCACCTGTACCCCTAGCTTCCTTCCACTGCTTGTACAGATATAAGCCACTTCTTTCGACTGATAAGCAGCCAACTCTGCACTTTCAATTTGAGTAACACCCATAATCTCCGTGACCTTCTGGATGTCATCCAGGAACTCCTGTGGATCCTCCTCAGCCTTAGAACTATAGAACTCCGGAGGATTCATCTGAGTGAATTCTCGAACTCTAGTTGTTGATGTGCTATTCTATGGATTAACTGGTGCCACAGTCTACTGGTTCACCTTAGCAGTCATGGCCTGAGTTAGCACCTGGAAAGCAGCTCTAAACTCAGCATGAGTGACCTGTTCGTTCAAAGAGTCTATCAGAACTGGTGGTGTTTGCTGATTTCTATTTCTGTTGCCATTTTTTCTTCCATTAGCTCATCTAGGAGGCATGTTTCTATAACATGTGGAGCACGAGTTAGAAGGAACTTAAATAGAGATCACACTCTATCGCACGATATTGAATAGTAAGAACGGAAGTTTTCCTACAGATATCTCGTAGCCTCTCTCCCATAAGTGTGGAGCGCTTTACACCCATGAGAAAGACTCCACTTGATGTGGCTTTCAGACACCCTAGGACTCTTGAACCGGATGCTTTGATACAAAGTTTGTCACGCCCCGAGGCTACCCCCTAGACCCAACACAGTACCTAGAGTCATAAGTGACTCTAAGCTAACCCGTGGTCTGGCATATACTCAGCATTTCTAAACAAAGTGATATTTGTGCAGAAGCTAAACTGTTTTATAACACAAGTTTGAAAAGTAAATCATATATCTCTAAGTATAAGATAAGCCTGAATGTAAAATTGATAACAAAAGCTGAAAACTAACTCTATGCCTGAAAGCCTCTATCTGAGATGAGTTGCTGAGACAAGCCCTCGGCTAACTCCAACGTCTGAAAACTATAAATAAGACTGAAATAAAGAAAGCATAAATCTCATCCTCAAAGTATGAGGACTCACCAACTGAGCTGCTGAAAGGACTGGAGAATTGCACTTAACGCGGTCTGGATGCTGAGCACCTGAATCTATATCATAATAGGATGTAGCACAAACGTATGCATCAGTACTCTGAATGTACTGAGCATGCGGGATATATAATAATCTATATACATATATACTGAATATGATGAGATAATCTAAACCTGAAGGATAAGCTGAAACATGAGACTGAAGATAACTGGTGCAATGACCAAGTATTAAACATATAATTGTATAATGCTGGACTGAACTGCATAACTGAATAATTGAACACAAGGTCAATACAATACTGAATCTGAACTGTGGGAGCTACTATCAACCAAAATACCCCAAGCTGAGCTAACTATGGGGCCAACCTATAACCCTGGTTGTGAGGGTGTTCATACCATGCTAAGGGTACAAATATTTTCTGGCATAGATCCACTAATCTGATGTCCAACAAGGGACTAGGGTGTCAAGCCTGAACTAACAGGTGAACCCTTTAGAACCTACGGTGGTGTTGTAGTTCTGGGACTTAGGGACTTCTACTAAAGGTATCAGCCTAAACTGACGGGTGAGCCTTCATCCCCTCGTCCACTTGGTGCTACGTCTACTCCTAATCGAATAAGAAAATAAATAGATAAACTGACATGCTGGATAGCTCACATACTAATTTTTTGAGAATACACAAAATACTAAGATTGAGAGCATTCAAATCATAAAGATCTGACTAACTAAAATGCATGGACCTTAAACTGATCGGGTGTTGATAACCCACCATCCTAATGAATTTAACTACTCTTAACAATTCAAGAATCTGACTAAAATATGGAGTTCATACATTTAATTCAAAATTTAAAGATGATACCACATAGAGAGGATTTTAGGGTTCTGAGAACATAATAGTGCTAGACTTCGAGAATCATAAAATAAAGATTCATTATAATAGGGAAATTGAAATACAAAGGAATTCACCCAAAATCGTGGGAACCCTAGGTTCTGAAAACTTAGATAAAACTAAAGAACTTGAGTTAATCTAGGGACTCAATGGGTGAAAGGAACCCACTGATGAAATCCCACATACCTGGGAGTATAATTCTAAGAAGAATCCTTGAGTTTGAGCCTGAACTTGAATAGCCCTTCTGTTTGTTCTTGAGAAGAAAGGAATGCTCTTTTTCTCCTATTCTGCTAAGTATCGGTTGTAGTCTAAGAGAATGAGGGGTTTGGGTAGTTTTAGGCTTAAAAGTAGTCTTAGGCTTAGTAAAACATCGTAGCTTATCCTTTAAAAAAGATAGAAAAAGTCTAAAATACCCTTGGGAATTAAAATAGAAAACTGCTGAAAAATTTAGGTCTAGGTTCCACGGATGAGAACCACGGTCCATGGATGGTTCCACGAGCCGTGGAACCCTATCGTGGTTCCTAGGCTTTTTTGACCAGCTGTGGGTCTGATTTCCACGACCCCAATCCATGGCCCATAGATTGTTACACGGTTTATGGAAGCTGGTCGTGGTTCTCAGAGGAAATGTTGATCCTCATGTATGATTTCATAGATAAAAACCACGGCCCATGATTCCATCCATAGTTCGTGGATCCCTCTCATGGATCAGGACCTGAGAGTCTGATCTACAGGATTGTTTCCACAGAAGAATCCATGACCCGTGGACTATTCCATGGTCCGTGGAAGCTATTTGTGCTTCTTGTTCTGTCACTTGAAAGTACATGAAAGCATGCTGAAAATGCAGGAATAACTGAGGGAACATCAAACTGAAGGGAAACACATAAGAATAAATTGAGAAACTGGAGAGGAACTATTACCTCAAGCTGAAACTGGATCGGAAAGAAAGAGGTGAAGGTACTTGGTCATCATAGTTGCTTCTGCTTCCCAAGTAGCTCCCACAACTGACTGATTTCTCCACAGAACTTTCACTAAAGTGACTTCATTGTTCCTCAACCCATGAACCTGATGGTCAAGAATCTAAATTGGATCATCTTCATAGGTGAGGTTAAATTTCACGTCCACATTCTCTAATGACACAATTGATGCCGGATCACCAACACACTTATTTATCAATAACACATGGAAAATTGGATGAATCGCTGCTAGCTCAGCTAGTAATTCTATCTCATAAGCCACATTACCAACCCTTCTTAGAATTCTGTAAGGACCTATATAATGGGGACTGATCTTCCATTTCTTTCCAAATATCATGACACTCTTCATGGGGTGACACCTTCAGAAATACCCAATCATTAACCTCAAATTCCAAGTTCCTTCTCCATACATTTGCATAGGACTTCTGACGACTCTTAGCAGTCCTCAACTATTCCCTAATAAGATAAACTTTTTTCATAGCCTCGTGAACTGAATCTGGCCCAATCTGGGCTGCTTCGCCTACTTCAAACCATCCAACAAGTGATCTACACCTTCGTCCATAAAGTGCCTCATACGGGGCCATCTAAATACTAGAATGGAAACTATTATTGTAGGCAAACTCTATGAGAGATAAGTGTTCATACTAATTACCTTTGAAGTCAATCACAAAAGCCCTTACCATGTCCTCTAAGGTATGAATGGTACGCTCTGCCTGACTATCCATTTGCGGATGAAATGTTGTGCTGAGATTTACCTGAGTACCAAGACCTTTCTAAAATGATCTTCAGAACTGAGATGTAAATTGAGTACCCCTATCTGAGATGATAGACAAAGGCACCCCATGCAACCTGACTATCTCACAGATGTATACTCTCGCATAATCCTCTGCTGAATCTGTAGTCCTGATAACCAAGAAGTGAGCTGACTTAGTCACCCTATCCACTATGACCCAAATAGAGTCATGCTACCGGCGAGTACGAGGTAAGTCTGTAATAAAATCCATATTGATCACTTCCAACTTCTAAATAGGAATGGCAATGTCCTGAGTCACACCTCCTGGTCTCTGATGCTCTATCTTCACTTGTTGATAATTGGGCACTTAGCTATAAAATTTGTGATGTCCCTCTTTATGCCATTCAACCAGTAGACTTCTCGTAGATCATGGTATATCTTAGTGGCACCAATATTAATGGAATATCTGGAACTGTGGGCCTCTGTCAGGATCTTTTGTCTCAAATCATCCACATCAGGAACACATAAACGATCCTGATAGTGAATCCACCATCTCCATCTTGGGAGAAAACCTCTACCCTCTGCTGATAGACAGCACCTTTTAACTTAAGTAGGATGGAATCACTATCTTGTTTCTCCTTAACCTCAACCACTAAGGAAGATTCTGACCCATTCTGAACTATCACACTGCCATCTATTATGTCCATAAGGCAAACTCCTAAGCGTGCGATCCTATGAACATCCCTAGGTAATTCCTTCTTCTCTTCCTCAACATGTGACACACTACCCATAGAAAGTCTACTAAGCGCATCAACCATTATGTTGGCCTTACCCGAATGGTAGAGCATATTCATATCGTAATCTTTGAGAAACTCGAGCCACCTTCTCTGACAAAGATTCAACTCTTTCTGGGTGAACATATACTGGAGACTGTTATGGTCTGTAAACACATCCACATGGAAACCTACAAGTAGTGCCTTCAAATCTTTAAGGCAAATACCACTGTTGCAAGCTTAAGGTCATGAGTTGGGTAGTTCTTCTCATGAATCTTAAGTTGTCTTGAGGCATAAGTGATGACCTTACCATGCTGCATCAAGACACAACCCAAACCGACTCTGGATGCATCACAATACACCTCATAGCCATCTAAACCCTCTGGTAGAGTTAAAACTGGGGCTATGGTCAACCTTGTCTTTAATTCTAGGAATTTTTTCTCACACTCATCTGACCACTGAAACTTAACCTTCTTCTGAGTCAATGTGGTCAATGGGGCAGCTATGGATGAAAATCCTTCCACAAATCTCCTACAGTAACCAGCCAAACCCAAAAAGCTTCTGATGTATGTCGGAGAAGTGGGTCTAGGCCAGTTCTTTACTGCCTCTATCTTCTCCGAATCAACTCGAATGCCCTCACTAGACACCACATGACAAATGAAGGCAACTGACTTCAACCAGAATTCACACTTACTAAACTTGGCGAATTACTAGCGATCCTTGAGAGTTTGCAGCACAACTCTCAGATAACTTGCATGTTCTTCTTCACTTCAAGAATACACAAGGATATAATTAATGAAGACAATGATAACCATGTCCTAGTACTGCATGAACACCCTGTTCATCAAATCCATAAAAGTTGCAGGAGCATTCATTAGTCCAAAAGACATAACTACAAATTCATAGTGACCATACCAAGTTCTGAAGGCTCTCTTCGGGATGTCACATTCTCTGATTCTGAGCTGACGATAACCAGATTTGAGATCTATCTAAGAAATACAACTGGAACCCTGAAGCTGGTCAAACAAGTCATCAATGCTAGGAATATGATACTTATTCTTGATTGTGACTTTTCTCAACTGACGATAATCGATGCACATCCTAAGAGAATTGTCTTTCTTACACACAAAAAGAGTTGGAGCACCCTATGGAGAGATGTTGGGTCTGATAAAGCCCTTATCTAGAAGGTTTTTCAATTGTTCCTTTAAATCCTTAAGCTCAGCTGGAGACATTATGTAAGGTGGAATCAAGATAGGCTGGGTATCTATAAGGAGATCTATTCTGAAGTCGATTTCCCGCTTGGGAGGAACTCGGGGCAGATCGTCTGGAAATACTTCTGAGAATTCATTGACCACAGGGACTGACTCAAGAGTTAGGGTGTAATACCCCAGGTGTTTTGAGGTTGTTCTTCATTCCTTGTCAAAGGCATATGAGCCTAAATTTGAGAATTTTATTATAACACCGCGCGTGATTTACGAACATTTAATTTAAATTGGAATTTGAAAAAAAAGTATATTTTTATTAACTTCTTAAAGTGTCTTGAATATTTATGAAAAAAACAATTAGTTACTATATATTTGTATATGTATTTATTTTATAAGACTTTTATAATTTATTAGTATTTTAATAGAGATAGTAAATCTAGTTATGTTAAAAGATTATTATTATATATGATAGGTTTTATTCGAAATGATTTTCTATTAATTATGATATATTCAAAAAATTATATGTATTTTATCAAGAAACTATGCAATACCCCAATGTATATATAATGAGATAAAAATATTCTTTTTTAGTGATACCACTTCCACTCCACGTCGAAGTGGAGGAAATTGACGACCTTTTTCTAAAATTTAATTGGCTGCCACCTATCCACTAACATGTCATTTAATTTCAGCCATTAGTACATTTAGTTGGTGGCATATACATATTCTTCTCTTATATAGAAAAGCGCTAAAAGGCAGCTCAAGGTCGTCCTGCCAGCTTGCGCCTCTTTTTGATATTTATCCTTCATTTTAATTTGTTATCTTATTTATTTAATTTATTATATATTAAAAAATTATATAAAAATTACTATAAATTATAATAATCAACAGCTTAAAATATTTGAAAGACATGATAAAAATTTTGTTGACTCTCAAAATTGTATCAGTGCCACATAAATTGAGACCGGGGAAGTATCATATATTATTTGAAAATAACGTAAAAAGTATTATAAATTACAATAATTAACAACATAAAATATTTAATGATATATAAAAAAATTGATTGACTCTCCAAATTCTATTAATGTCACATAAATTGTGACAGCGGAAGTAACATATATTATTTTAATATTACGTAGAAATTACTATAAATCACAATAATTAACAATTTAAAATATCTAAAGTTATATTAAAAATTTGGTTCACCCTCCAAATTCCATCAGTGTCACATAAATTGGGTCAGAGAGAGTAGCATATATTATTTAAAAATTATGTAAAAGTATTATAAAATCACAATAATTTACAACTTAAAATATTTTAAAATCATAAAAAAAATCTAAAAACTATAATAAAAAATTGATTGATTCTCCAAATTCTATCAGTGCCACATAAATTAGGATGGCGAGAGTGACATGTATTATCTAAAAATTATGAAAAAAACTATTATAAATCACAATAATAAATAACTTAAAATATTTAAAAATTATACAAAATATTTAATTGACTCTCCAAATTTTATATATATCACATAAATTGAGACAAATAAAATAGCATATATTAGGCATGGGCTCTTGCATCTAGTAAATAGAGAGATAAGTGATAACTTGGGCTAGGTAGAAAATCAAAGTGAAATTTTGTAGTTGTTGTACGTATATGTATGTAATACTTCAAGTCTTCTGATAACGCCCAAACTACACCTCAATTTAAGAAGCGTAAGCAGTCGTCGGCAAATATAGAACCCAACAGAGGTTAGGGTCGATCCCACAGGGAATAAGGTGCGAATTAAGTCGTTAGTGAAGTAGATGACTAGTAATCAATATTTTCCGGTAAATAGGGGGGGTTTGCGTGATCAAAACGTGAACAAAAGCAAATAATAACGTACGAGTGAAATCAATATGAGAGAGAACTAGGGAAGTGTTTACCATGGCGATGGTAACAATGTCGATTCTAAGCTTAACCGGGTTCTTTTTATATATATGTCACGATGTGATTGAATTAATGATATCATCTAAACGTTTCTCAACCAAATAGACGAATTTCCTTTTCAATTCTCTCGAACTTGAAAAGGTTAGCTTTTATATTTCAATCCTAAACATCAAGTAGATTAATCTAGTTACAGCATTAATCATAAGACGAGAGTTGGTAGTCTCGAATCCTCGTAGTTAACCAAATTTCCCGGTTTTAATCTCTTTACTCAAGCAAATTAAACCTAGGCATGTTCTAATGTTTGCAACCACTAGAAAACGTTAAGTAATGAATGATTAACAACGTGACAACATACATATTGAACCCTACGCTACCCAGAATCTATATTGCTACTTTTGCCATGGCTCCCACAACCCTAGTTGTGGGAAGTTTAGTTAATCATGCTATTAAGAAGAGAGAAGAGAGTCGTATTCATAATAAAGAGGAAAAGATTCTTACAATATAATGAAAACAATCTTCAATTATCCAAGAACAAGAAAACCAAGATCCCAAGAACGATTCAAGAACACGATTTCAAGACCAAGAAAACGTGTTGTTGCTCTCAAAAAGTCGACTAAAACTCTCCTAAAACTATTGGGTAATGAATTTGTAATGAATTATAATGTATTGTTAATGAATGAATAAAATAAACCTAACATAGGGTATTTATAGGAGTCCAGGAAATAAACCCAAAAACGTTCGGAATCTGCGTCGCGCGTTCTGCCTCAACTTGACGGTTTGGGTGACGGACCGTCACGCATGTGACAGGCCATCACTACTAAACAGTGAGCTCCCAGGCACTTTTTCAGGTAAGTCGTCACCTGCTCGACGACTTACATGAATATTCTGGTAAGTCGTTGGGCCTGTGATGACTTACTGGAAATTTCTGGTAAGTCGTCTGCCCAGTGACGACTTACAGTGTTTTTCTTTGTTTTATCTTGGTGGAATGGGTGACGGTCCATCAGGTCAGTGACGGGCCGTCAGACGGGCCGTCACTCTTAGGCAGAAGCGCTCTTTTGATCGTATTTCCTTCCTTTTCTACGTTTGTCTCCCTTTCCTGCAAATATAACATAAAAACATCAAAAACGACAACGGTTGCTTGAAAACTTACGATTGTTCTTAGTTTAGAGGCGTCGAAAGTGCCGTAGAATGGCGGCACATCATCTTCTCATATATTTTCTTCATCAAAACATAGAAGTTTGCTAATACAGTTTTCATGAAAACAAAAGTGCTTCACATCTTTATATATCCTCGTTAATGAGGATTTTTGTGGGAAAATTAATTTGACCCAATATTTGATTTTCGAGAGTAAATCAATTATATCCATCAAGTTGATCAAGCTCGGGTTCTATGTATGTAAAGTCTATTCCTTTCTTTTTTGGCATGATTCCTTATGATTTAAAATCTTCGTGTCTAGCGTGCTATCGAAGAGTTGATTGTTAGATGTCTCTAAATTATTGTTGGTGATATTTTAAAGTAAAAGCTTATATTTGGGGATGTTGGTTTAGTGTTAAGTTTGAAGGATGTGGTGTATATTTGTGGTTATCATATGACAGTGATGGTCAGGTTTATTATGGTGTTATGGTTGTGGTACGAGGAGGTACGGTAATTTTTGGGTATTTGGGGGCTACCTTACGAGCTTGTATTGTATTGAATTGTGTGCTGCATATTGTATTGTATTTTATTATATTTTTTTGTATGTGATTGCCTAGAGGGCTCACGAAAACTTGTAAGGCATGAGATCTGTCCGCATAGTTGAGCCCATTGTAATGACCCTCCAGGTTAATTTTTATTTTTGCAATTTTTTTGTGTTTCGAGCTTTTCCACTATGGCTACGGGTCATTTATGACTTAACGGGACTGACAATTTAGTGTCGGAGTCATTCGTTAGGTCGTTATGGTCGTTTCCCTGTTTGAAAACTTAAACTTAGGAAATCTTTAACTTCGGGTAACTTTCTTGGGAAACATGCTTGGAATCAAATTCCAAAAATTATGTTAGATCCAGAACGAGGAGTTTGGTCTAGTGGGGCCCTTGGACGGGGTCTGAGAGCTTTTGGTTTGGTTTTGTTTTATTTTATGTGTTTTCAGGCCAGTTTGGCCTATAGGGTTGACTTTGGTCAAAATTCAGAGAAGACGGCCTCGAATGAAAATTCTGTCAATGTTGTTAGTTCTGGAATGTTGACTTTGGGCTAGAGGGACCTTTGGTTCGGGTCCCGAGGCTTCCGGACTTTTTTTTGGCCTTTGGGTTTTATTTTGAAAAAGGTTGGTCAATAGTTGATTTTAGGCATGGGGCCCACTTTTCATTAAATCGACCTTCGGTGAGATTTTTATCGATTCCATTGAGTCCGGAATGACATTCTAATTGAGTAGCATAGTTCGTTTGTGTTCGTGGGACCCCAGATGCATTTTCGAGGGTCCGTCCAAGAAATTTCTCATGTTGGCATGGCTATTGGCTGCTGGTTGCTGTCATGGAACCAGCCAGGCATATGCCCATGCATAGACATGGCCGCGTGTGCATAGAAGTGTCACGACCCAATCCATCGTGAGTGGCACCCACCCAACCCCCGGATGAGCGAACCAATAGAGTTCCACCCTTGCCTAGACTAACAGCCTAAAACCATCAAGCATAAATGAAAACTAGCAATAGAAGTAAGATCACTAATCAAAAACTTATCATTAATAATAAACTGCGGAAATTTCCCACTTAGGAACTGAAAGTCATCGTACCAAATATCAATACCAAATCTAGAGTACGGGGATGCAACCCCAAACAAAATAAGAATAGCTTTTAAGTCCGAACAAATGGACTAAAACTCTAGAGATAATCCCAAGGTAGCTTGAATCACTAGCTCACCCTTGATGATCGGAATCGCCGGTGCTAAATCTGAGGTCTCATCTCAGCCGCTGGAAGATTTCTTGTACTCACCAAAAGAAAGACAAGTGCAGTATCAGTACACCACCACTGTGTACTAGTAGGATCATCAGCCAGTATTCAAGAAAATAGTATATAAATAGTACGCAAAATCCAGTAACAAGTATGGCGAACATGCAACAATATCACAGGCATCTCTAGACTACAGGTCTCTACCTAGCTTGTTACCGCATGAATCCATCTCTTACAGTTCTATTCTACCAACAAGAATAACCATAACCACACCTTACCATCTAGCCCAGACCCATCCTGGAATCCCCTCTAGACAAATACCACAAGTAATGATTTACCCGGCTTAAACCAAGACCAATTCAACAATCATACAACAGTTTCCCGGCCACTCAAGGACCACCAGTCAGTAGCACTTTTCAATAACAACCCGGTCCACTCATGGAACCAATATCAAGTATCACATTCAGTAAAACAACCCGGTCCTCTCACGGAACCAATATCAACCAATGCAATACAATAATCAATGAAACAGTGCAAGATGCAATAAAGTAAACCCGTACCAGGTGTGGTACCCATGCCAACCGAATGTTATACTCTTACCAGGCGTGGTACCCGTGCCATCCATGTGTTATACCCATACCAGGCGTGGTACCCAGGCCAACCGAATGTCAACAACAACAGTCAATAGAATGAATGCACACCCCTTGTAAAACCAACAAGTAAAAACCATTCAAACATAGACTGTAAACCGAACTTAGACATTTCACACAAATCCCCTAAGCAATGTATTGCACATAATTACTTAGACAATGAGCACAATGAATATACACATTCGCAGAAATACGAAAGCCATCACCTACCTCGAATGCTCCAAGATCTATTCAACCCGAGCTTTCCCGTGTTCTGGATTCCTCTCACGTTCTTGGTTTAAAAATAACACATAATGCATACAATTAACATACAGGCCTGTACATTACCCGGATTATACCAAATCCCCAAACTCCAGGCCATCCAAGATCATCTCACCCTTTTCCCGAGCTTTTCCACTGTTAATTCTCCTAGTCTTATAATTTTTTTATGGATAAAATAGGAAATTAAATAGCCTATGATCATTTTAACGTACTTAAGTCAACACCCAAGAACATACATGTTTGGAACCCCCTTCTTTCCCGAATTCCATCATCCCTAGGTCATTCCAACCTTCCCCAATTTCCCTCCTAGCAATTCTACCGCATAGGAAATGTAGTACAAAGTGTGGGGAACGAAAACCTTACCTTAGGAATGATTTTTGGCAGAGAATGAAGAAAATCGCCTGAATTCGCCCAGCCCTTCTCCCAAAACAAACTTGTGAAATTCTGATGTTTTGAGAGTTGTTTCTGCATTAAAAACCCTTCGGCCCGCTATAGCAGTCCCTGCTCCGCTATAGCAGGACCGCTCCCACTATAGAAGTCCCTGCTCCGCTATAGCGGGACTGCTCCCACTATAGCGGTCACCTACCGCTATAGCGGTCTTAAGTAAGTTGACCGCCCCTATAGCGGTAATTTCTACCGCTATAGCAGTGACCACTATCATGCGTGATAGTGCTCTTCACGGGCAGAAAGTTCATAAATGTGCCAGTTTTGGCCATTACACACTTGGTTCTCCCGACATCCCAAAATAACCTTTTCACGTCAAACGCAATTCTGGGAGTTCTACTTACCCAAATTCGATTCCGAAAAGTCCCCTGGACTCCTTTATGTCTTGGCTACGTGGAAACCTAGCTCAATCCAAGACACCTAAACCCATTTTTACCTGGATTTCCCTAGACTCTACTTCTCTCCAAAATTGGCCGAGGCTAGCCTAGCCCAAAATTTTAAACTCCCAAAGCTGGAGTTTTCTAACTCTAAAACTTAGCACGATTGGTCTACCCGTAATGACGGACACAGTCGTTACAAGAAGCCTCAGCCAACCCCCGACCCCCTTTGTTGGCCATCGCCTAAGCAGTCGTCAGGCAGTGTGTGCGTGCTCACATGCGCGGTGGCCAGCCCGTATGCACGTTGGCATGCTGCTGTCCTGGGACTCCGCATGGCCTTAGCGCACAAGGCCGCATGGCATCCTCAACCGGATGATGCTTCCACTGAACCTTCACCATGTCAATCACCTTTGTCCTCAACCTCCAAACATCCCGAGCAAGAATCATAACCGGTTCCTCCTCATAACAAAGATCTTTATCAAAAAGTACCTCATCCCACTTGATGATGTAGTCCCCATCCCCATGCTATCGCTTGAGCATGGATACATGGAATACCATATGGATACCCGACAAACTAGGTGGCAGTGCTAACTTGTAAGCCACTGGCCCCACAATCTCAAGGACTTCAAACGGATCAATAAACCAAGGGCTAAGCTTGCCCTTCTTACCAAACCGCATAACCCCTTTCATTGGTGACACCTTTAGCAATACTTGTTCACCAACTTGAAAGTCCATGTTCTGGACATTACAATCTGCATACTCTTTCTGCCTGCTTTGAGCAGCCAACAACTAAGTCTGTATGCCCCTTAATTTTCATGTGCTTCCTTCACTAAGTCTACGCCCATAGGCTTCACATCTCCTTCCTCAAACCACCCAATCGGTGATCTGCAGTTTCTCCCATACAGGGCCTCGAAAGGTGCCATATCGATACTGGAGTGATAGCTGTTGTTGTACGAGAATTTGCACAATGGTAGAAACTTGTCCCAATGACTACCGAAGTCCATTAACCATGCTCTCAGCATGTCCTCCAATACCTGAATCGTCCTCTCTGACTGACCATCAGTCTGAGGATGGAAGGTTGTGCTAAAGGTGAGTTGTGTACCCAAATCTTCATGTAACTTTCCCCAGAACTTAGAAGTAAACTGCGTACCCCTGTCTGAAATGATGGACCGTGGTACCCCATGCAGTCTTACAATCTCTTTTACATAGATCTTGGCCAACTGCTATGAGTTGTAATCTACCCTGACCAGAATAAAGTGAGCGGACTTGGTCAGCCTGTCAACAATGACCCAAATAGAGTCATACTTCCCCATTGTCTTGGGAAGACCCACCACGAAATCCATGGCTATTCTCTCCCACTTCCACTCTGGAATCGGCATCCTTTGAAGTAGTCCTGTAGGTCTATGATGTTCATATTTTACCTGCTGGCAATTCTGACACTTGGACACAAAATCAACTATGTCCCTTTTCATCCCGGGCCACCAGTAACGCTGCCTCAAGTTTCTGTATATTTTGGTTATACCTGAATGGATCAAGTACCGCGAACCATGAGCTTCTGTCGAAATTTTTGGAATTATATCATCAACCCTAGGAACACTAATCCTCTCACTGAAATGTAATACACCACAAGAGTCTAACATGACATATTTGGACTCCCCGAATATCACTTTACTTCGCAACTTGCCCAGTTTCGGATCCTGAAACTGTTTTGCCTTTATTTCCTCTATTAAGGTGGCCTTGACCTTAATGCTGGCCAACAACCCGCCTTGGTCTGAGACACCCAAGTACATGAACTTGTCCTCCAGAGCCTGAATTTTCTTAGCTAGTGGTGGTTTGGACACCCCCAAACAAGCCAAGCTACCCATGCTAATAGTTTGCCGGCCCAATGCGTCTGCCACCACATTAGCCTTACCCGGATGGTACTGAATGGTCACATCATAATCTTTCAATAACTCCATCCACCTTCTCTGCCTCAGATTCAAATCCTTCTGAGTGAAAACGTGTTGCAGACTGCAATGATCTGTGAATACTTCACACTTGACACCATAAAGGTAGTGTCTCCAAATTTTCAAAGCAAAAACCACCATTGCCAACTCTAAATCGTGAGTCGGGTAATTCCTCTCATGCACATTCAACTACCTGGATGCATAGGCTATCACATTTCTATCCTGCATCAGCACAGCACCCAAACTAAAATGTGAAGCATCACAATAAATAACAAAGTCCTTACCTTTAACCGACAAGGACAATATAGGAGTCGTGGTCAAAAGTGTCTTGAGCTTTTGGAAGCTCTCCTCGCACTTGTCGGACCACACAAATGGTACCTCCTTCTGTGTCAGCCTGGTTAGATGAGTAGCAATAGAAGCAAAGTCCTTCACAAACCTCTGGTAGTACCCCGCGAGTCCAATAAAACTTCTCACCTCTGTCACAAAGCTAGGTCGGACCCAACTCTTAGAGTAGATCAAAATATCGTCAATGAACACGATAACAAAAGAATCCAAGTAGGACTTAAACACCCCATTCATCAAACTCATGAATGCTGCCGGCGCATTGGTCAAACCAAATGACATTACTAGAAACTTGTAATATCCATACCGAGTTCGAAAAGTAGTTTTCGGAATATCCTCAGGTCTAATCTTTAGCTGATGGTAACCCGACCTTAAGTCAATTTTTGAGAACACCGATGCACCCTGAAGCTTGTCAAGCAAATCAACTATCTGTGGTAAAGGATACATATTCCAGATGGTCACCTTGTTCAGCTGTCTGTAGTCTATGCACATCCGCATATTACCATCCTTCTTTTTCACAAACAAAATCGGAGCCCCCCAAGATGAAGCACTGGGATGTATAAATCCCTTATCTAGGAGTTCCTGCAGCTGAGTCTTAAGTTCCCTTAACTCTGCCGGATCCATTCTATATGGAGGAATAAAGATGGGATGAGTGCCTGGCTCCAAATCAATACAAAAATCTATATCCCTATTCGGAGGCATACCAGGCAAATCCGCTGAAAACACCTCTACAAATTTGGACACCACCGGAACTGACTCAATAGAAGGGGACTCCACACTATCATCCCGAAGATGAGCCAAGAAGTTTAGACACCCCCTTCCCACTAGCTTCCTAGCCCGAACAAACGATATAATCTTAACTGGCTTAGGCATGTATACACCTTTCCACTCTAGCCTATCCTTACCTGGAATTTCTAGAGTCACAGTTTTGGTGTTACAGTTCAACACAGCATGATAAGGAGATAACCAAGTCATACCCAAGATAATATCAAAATCAGCCATATCCAGAATCACTAAATCTACCCAAGTACGTAGCCCCACAATTACCACAGAACAGTCACGATACACATGAGTCACAATCACCGACTCTCCAATCGAGGTATATACATGGATAGGGGAATCAAGGATATCGCAATTCAAATTCATACCCAAAGCAAAACTAACAGACACATAAGAATATTTGGATCTTGGGTCAAATAATACTGAGGTCATTTTATCACAGACAAGAATAGTACTTGTGATCACCGCATCTGAGGCTTCCGCCTCAGTCCTTCCTGGAAAATCATAGCAATGTGCCCGATCATCAATCCAGGCAACTTCCCGGCTGGCTGCGCCGCACCTCTGCCTGAGCCGCCGTTCCCTCGGTCTCCCCGGCCTCCCTGGAAATTACCTCGCCCACCTTGTGGATGACCCCTAGCATTACCACCTCTGCCTGCCGAAACTACTGCTCTAGTCTGCTGCTGACCTTGATTTCCTGCCTGCCTATATGGACACTTCCTCTTAAAGTGGCCCAACTCTCCACAATGGAAGCAACCATGGTCCAAAGTAGGCCTGCTAGCTGATGTATAAGATGCCCCTGGCATCTAGGATCTGAAGACTGAGCTCCTTAATGACCACCTGTAGTAGCTGGTAGAGTTGACTGAATAGGACGGGCCGAGTAAGCCTGTTGATGCTGGCCCCTAGAGTATGAACCACCAAAATATCCCTCATTCCGGGGCCTTTTGGCTAAAGTCTTACCCTGCCCCTCTTGCCTAACTCCCTCAATCTTCTTCACATAGTCCACCACATCAGTAAAACGCTTCCCTGAAGAAGTCATATGCACTGTCAGTACCTACAGATCACTATTCAGACCCTTGACAAACAACCGGACCCGTTCCTCCTCGCATAAGTTGCGGGTATGTCTTCAGCACCAACCAACCCACTCAAAATATCCCACGCCTGCCTGAAAGCTTCCGGTGTCATGTTAGGAAGGCCTGCACCCCCAACCGGTGCCGCCTCCTCCTGAGCCCCTCCATCTTCTACCACTACTTCTTCTATATCCGCAGCCACAGGATCCTGAGGTGGGGGAGGGGTTACCTCACATGCAGCAGCAACAGCTCGAGCTCCACCCCTGGCGGGTGCAGCTCCAGCTCGTCCCCTGCCCCATCCCATACCTTCACCATTAACTGTCGGGCCCGATGCTGGGACTGTTGGCCTTGCTCCGTTATTCCTTGTAGTAACCATCTGCGAACAAAAGAGTGAATGAAGTTAGATACCAATTCATATCACCAGATACCAATTGGAATCGAGTTATAGCACGAAGGAAAAGGAGGAAGAGATAGTTTTTCCTAAAGCCCCATAGCCTCTCGAAGAAAAGTACGGACGACTCCGCACCGTTCTGCAAGACTCTACTAGACCTGTTTGGTATAACGAGATCAACGAACCTAGGCTTTGATACCATCTTTGTCACGACCCAACCCATCGTGAGTGGCACCCACCCAACCCCCGGATGAGTGAACCAATAGAGTTCCACCCTTGCCTATACTAACAGCCTAAAACCAGCAAGCATAAATGAAAACTAGCAATAGAAGTAAGATCACTAATCAAAAACTTATCATTAATAATAAACTGCGGAAATTTCCCACCTAGGAACTGAAAGTCATCGTACCAAATATAAATACCAAATCTAGATTACGGGAATGCAAAACCAAACAAAATAAGAATAGTTTTTAAGTCCGAACAAATAGACTAAAACTCTAGAGATAATCCCAAGGTAGCTCGAATCACTAGCTCACTCTTGATGATCGGAATCGCCGGTGCTAAATCTGAGGTCTCGTCTCAGCCGCTGAAACATTTCCTGTACTCACCAAAAGTAAGACAAATGCAGTATCAGTACACCACCACTGTGTACTGGCAGGATCATCAGCCAGTATTCAAGAAAACAGTATATAAATAGTACACAAAATCCAGTAACAAGTATGGCAAACATGCAACAATATCACAGGCATCTCTAGACTACAGGTCTCTACCTAGCTTGTTACCGCATGAATCCATCTCTTACAGTTCTATTCCACCAACAAGAATAACCATAACCACACCTTACTGTCTATCCTAGACCCACCCTGGAATCCCCTCTAGACAAATACCATAAGTAATGATTTACCTGGCTAAACCAAGACCAATTCAACAATCATACAATATTTTCCCGACCACTCAAGGACCACCAGTCAGTAGCACTTTTCAATAACAACCCGGTCCACTCACAGAACCAATATCAAGTATCACATTCAGTAAAACAACCCGATCCTCTCACGGAACCAATATCAACCAATGCAATACAATAATCAATAAAATAGTGCAAGATGTAATAAAGTAAACCCGTACCAGGCATTGTACCCGTGCCAATCAAATGTTATACCCATACCAGGCGTGGTACCCGTGCCAAATATCTGTTATACCCATACCAGGCGTGGTACCCGAGCTAACCGAATGTCAACAACAACAGTCAATATGATGAATGCACACCCCTTGTAAAACCAACAAGTAAAAACCATTCAAACATAGACTGTAAACCAAACTTAGACATTCCACACAAATCCCCTAAGCAATGTAATGCACATAATTACTTAGACAATGAGTACAATGAATATACACATTCGCAAAAATACGAAAGCCATCACCTACCTCGAATGCTCCAAGCTCTATTCAACCCAAGCTTTCCCGTGTTCTAGATTCCTCTCACGTTCTTGGTCTAAAAATAACACATAATGCATACAATTAACATACAGGCCTGTACATTATGTGGATTATACCAAATCCCCAAACCCTAGGCCACCCATGATCATCCCACTCTTTTCCCGGGCTTTTACACTGTTAATTCTCCTAGTCTTATCATTTTTTTACGGACAAAACATGAAATTAAACAGCCTATGATTATTTTAACGTACTTAAATCAACACCTAAGAACATACATGTTTGGAACCCCCTTCTTCCCCGAATTCCATCATCCCTAGGTCATTCCAACCTTCTCCAATTTCCCTTCTAGCAATTCTAATGCATAGGAAACGTAGTTCAAAGTGTGGGGAACGAAAACCTTACCTTAGGAATGATTTTTGGTAGAGGAATGAAGAAAATCACCTGAATTCGTCCAGCCCTTCTCCCAAAATAAACTTGTGAAATTTTGATGCTTTGAGAGCTGTTTCTACATTAAAAACCCGTCGACCTGCTATAGCAGTCCCCGCTCAGCTATAGCGGTCCCGCTATAGCGGTCACCTATCGCTATAGCAGCCTTAAGTGAGTTGACTGCCCCTTGACCGTCGCTATAGCAGTAATTTCCATTTTTATAGCGGTGGCCGCTATCGCGCGTGATAGCTCTTGTCATGGGCAGAAAGTTTTTGAATGTGCCAGTTTTGGCCATTTCACAACACACTTGGTTCCCCCGACGTCCCAAAATAACTCTTTCATGTCGAACACGATTTCGGGAGTTCTACTTACCTAAATTTGATTTCGAAAAGTCCCCCGGACTCCTATATGTCTTGGCTACGTGGAAAACTAGCTCAATCCAAGACACCTAAATCCATTTTTACTCAGATTTCCCTAGACTCTACCTCGCTTCAAAACTGGTCGAGGCTAGGCTAGCCTAAAATTTCAAACTCCCAAACCCGAAGTTTTCTAACTCTAAAACATAGCATGATTGGTCTACCCGTAATGATGGACCCAGTCATAACAAGAAGCCCCAGCTGCCCCCCCCCCCCCCTCTTTGTTGGCCATCGCCTAGGCAGTCGTCAGGCAGTGTGTGCGTGCTCACATGCGCGATGGCCAGCCCATATGCACGTTGGCATACTGCTGGCCTGGGCCTCCGCCTAGCCTTAGCGCACAAGGCAGCGTGCACAATGCCTGTCCACGTGCGCCTAGGTAGTTGGCAACCTTTATTAGGCCACCTCTTTCATTTTTCAATTCCTCCAAACCCAAAAATGTTCCTCCATTACTATTAACTCTGAAAGCTCATTTTTTCAAATCTGATCATCCAAGAGCTTGGAGGTGGAATTTTCCTTGGTCCATGATCATTCCTTGACTTCTATTGGTAAGTTTCCTCCTTGAATTTTGTAATTCTCCCTTTTTATTCTCCTTGGTCAAGAGGACTTCAGGGATGATTTAGGCCCTGAAACGAGTCTCATTCGTGCTCAACTTTTGGGCATGGGTCCTTTAACCCATTGCAAATATAATTGTGATTCTTTTTTTTATTTTGTCGCGCAGACCCCGAGGGTCATTTTCCAACCCAATTTCCAACCTGAATTTTTGTATAGTAATATGGGTGTCATTCTTCTCGTCTTGATACCTGGATTATGTTTGTGATAGCATGGCAGCTTTCTGGGGTTGTTTGGAAGGAAAAGGCACACGAGTGATGATTCGTATTTGCGGTTCGACCCCGAGGTAGGTTACGGTTTACTTTCCTAGACTAAGTTTAATTAGACTTTATATCATATATATTATTGGAATGTTAAGTTGGATCTTAGGGTAGTATTAGGCTTAAATCTTGTGACTCATAATATTGGCTATTTTGGATATTAGATTAAAATTATTATTGTTATCCTTAGTCTAGGAGCTCATAGTATTGTTGTGGCTAACATAGAATTTTTAGTATGCTTTTAGGAGGTTTTAGAGGTAAAGTAGATGCTTTTAGTTGCTTTCGTAGTTATTTTTCATTCTTCCCGCTTTATTTTACCATTGTGTGTAACTGTGGGCCCAAGGCCATAGCTTGGATTTGGGTGGAGTTTCCAGGTCAATTCTCTTGGTTAGAGGGTGTTTTGCCTTGTTGCATGTTATATTCTCTGAATATGGAAATTTCATGTTCATAGTGCATTTGCATGCCTAGCGGTAAAGAAAGAAAGGGTTTATGAGGCTTTTTGTTGAAAACTTGAGATTTACTGTGGTTATCATGATTTTTGGATCTTAAAGGCCATCTTGGGCTTTATTACTAATTTTGAAAATTAAAGGAGAAGTACTACTTTTATTCCGGTCCAAGGGACATTCCCGGACCTTTTCTCCGTTTACTTTTTTGTTGATGAGTCCGATGATCGATTCTGGGTGCCCCGATGCGATATTCAGGGTTTTACTTTCTATGCATATGTTGATGAGTCCGATGTTAAATTCTCGGTACCTAATGCGTTATTCTAGGTTTTACTTTGGGAAAATAGCTCAAGACACACCTAAGCTATGGCTGAAATTGCTGTTACACACTCTAAATTTGTGGGGGTCCTATGACCCTCCTGAATTATTTTATAGTGTAATATTATGGGTATTATTAGCATAGATGGACATGCAAGTGAACACACGTATAAGCAGCAACTTTAAAATAGTAGATTGAAAGTAAAAATCACATGAAATTGGAATGATTTGTGTTATTTGATCAATAATCATGAAGATAAAGTTAGAGAGTTTTAAGAAAATTCTAGGGTTAATGGAAGATAAATTAACATTATTGAGAACTGACCCCTCTTTTTGATAGCGTGTGAAATCACTTACTTTAGTTTGAGTGATTTAGTGGTCAAGCTAAGTTGATAATACCCTAAATATTACAAAATAAAATAGTCCAGGGGGGTCATAGGACCTCCGCAAAGTTAGAGTGTGTAACAGCAATTCCGATCATAGTTTATGTGTGTTTTGAGACATTTTCCCTTTTACTTTTATACATATATGCATCACATCATCATCCCCCATTGCATTGTATAATGTTGGAGTGTGTTTGTATTGTCTACTACCTTGGTTTTACTTTTGGTTGTTACCTCCTTCTTTGTTAGCCCAGTTAGTTCTGTTTTTGGTTTTATAACTAGATTTAGGTGGATCTCTGTAGTTAGCTTACTTTCCTGTAAACTATATTATATATTATCTTTCTATGCTCGGTCGGCCTATGATGCTTACTGGGTACCCATTATTTTGGTACTCATACTACACTCTGCATCTTTTTCTAATGCAGCACCTAGTACGAGCCACCCCCGTTGATCCTCCTGTCATTCAAGCCAGCTGTCATTCGGATCGTGGTGAGCTCCCAGCATTTAGAGATTTTTTACTGCTTTCCTTTTATATTTTTATCTATATTTTGTATTTTGGATAGACAGAGTCTGTTGTATAGCTACTCTGTACTTTAGACGCTCTTGTATTGGTAACACCAGGTCCCGGTTGGTTCTTGTGTTGTATTTTGTCTTCTTGGTAACTTTAGGGCCATTCATGTATATTTAGTACTGTTGGTATGTATCTATGCTATTGGCCCTATTTCCTTTTTATATATCTTCCGCTTTCCTTATTTAAACTGCTTTATTTATCTTCCACATTATTGGGTAGGCTTTCCTACCGGGGGGTTATGTAGGCGCCATCATAGCACAATTTTGGGTCGTGACACCATGGCTTTGCGAGGACCTTTAAGGCATAAGACCTTTCCGCATGGTCGAGCCCATGTCATTATAAGGACCTATAAGGCGTGAGTATTTTTCTGCATGGTCTTCCTTGTGTATTGCTCTCCCATAAGGCGTGAGTTCATTCCACAAGTTGAGCCTATGTATTGTGTTGTTCATCTTGTATTGCATTTTGATGTTATGATTATGCTGGTTAGTTGTATCTTGAGTTTTAAAGGCGATGTATGGATGAGGTTGTAGGCGTTGTGGGGCATGGAGTAGGGGAGGTATTGTTGTGCTGGCATTGTATCTATAAAGGTGGTAGTTTGGATGTTGGTATTGTTCCTATTTTAACTTCCTTCATAGTGTGTTTTCAGTTTTGAGTTATACTGTTTCTGTTATTCTGTCGCCTTACATATTCAGTACACTCTTTCATACTAAGTCTCCATTGCCTGGGGGGCTGCACTCATATCTGCAGGTTATCAGGTAGACAGTAGTCCTCGTTGCATGTGATCAAGTTTAGCTGAAGGTTGGTATGCTCCGTTCCTTCCGGATTTGCTGAGTCTAGAGTTTGCTTTAGCTTTATTTTGGTAATGGGTATGTCGGGGGCCCTATACTGACTCGTGGTTTGTAGTATTTAATCTTTGAGGCTTGTAGATATCTGTTGTGGGTTTGGTAGTCAGTTACAGCATGGTTGGCCTTGTATTATATTTTTATTATTATATTTGAGTTTGTATTCATTGCGTTTCTTCTGGTATTGTCTTGGCCTTAACGGCCTGTATGTATTGTTTGGTCTGGTTTCTGTTAGTTTGCGCAATTAAGTGAGGCACAAGGTGCTAGTCGCACCTTCCTAAGTTTGGGGTGTGACATAGGGTCTCCAAATCTGAATCCTTAACCCGAACAAGATGATAGATACACCCTTTGGAAATCATTTTTCTGGCCTCAAGGTAAGAGACAAACCAACCTATAGGCATTAAAGTATTACCCTTCCATTCTAAGACTGCCTCATTTAGAAATTGGAACCGAACTATCCTGGTTCTACAATCGACTGAGGCATAACAAGAGTGTAACCAGTCCATGCCTTGAATAACATCAAAGTCTGTCATTTCTAACCCTACAAGGTCAGCTGAGGTGACTTTGTGAGAAACTGTGATCGGGCAATTTTTGTATACCCATCTAGCTATGACTGAATCACCAATATAAGTAGAAACTTAGAAGGGTTCTGGGAGGATTTCTGGACTGACATCAAAGTCTACTATTATATAAGGAGTCACAAAGGAAAGTGTAGCTTCAGAATCTAAAATGCATAAATATCAGTATGAAAGACTCGTAACATACCCGTGACCACATCGGGGGAATCCTCCTGATTCTGACGAGTCTAGAGAGCATAAAGTATGTTCTGGTGCTGGCCACCACCTACACTAGATGAGGCACCTTGCTGAGCCGGGCGACCTGTTAGAGCTATTGTACAGTTAGCCTGATTTTGTTGGCGAGCATCCCTGCCCTTCTGTTAAGCCATAGGGCACTCTTTCATTCTATGGCCTAGCTTGCCACATCCAAAACAGTTCCTACTACCTGCCATACACTCACCTTGGTGGTTCCTACCACACTTTTTATAAATCGGATGAGTGCACCCACTAGTGACACTGCCCTAGGAAATAGAGCCTGGTGCCTTATCCCGTTGATCCTATCTGAACTTAGGCACTGGGGCACTAGGAGAGTATGGGGCTGGAGCTGAAGAGTTTTGGCGTAACTGAGAGCGGTTACCACCATCTGACCTTTGCTGAGAATAACTGAAGTCACCTGTTCTAGCCCTCTTATTGTCTCTCCCCCTCTTCTTGATCTTTTATTCCTCAATCTGTTGGGCATGAGTCATCAACCTGGAGATATCCATCGCATTCACCAACATAGCAGTCCTGCACTCCTTGACCACATCATCAGAAACACCAGACATGAACATACTTATACGGTCTCTAGAGTCATCTACCATTGTCGTAGCATACTTTGATAGCTGAGTAAACTTGAGAGAATATTCCTTCACGCTCATGTCCCCCTGCCTCAAGTTGATGAACTCCTAGAGCTTGGATTCCCTGAGTTCAAGTGGAAAGAACCTGTCTAGAAGAGCAGTCATAAATTGATGTTGAAAGGATTAGAGAATCGCACTAAGCGCGGTCTAGATGCTGAGTGCCTGAACCTACATCATAATAGGATATAGCACAAAAATATGCATCAGTTGTCTAAATGTACTGAGCATACGGGATATATACTAATCTATATATATATATACTCAACATGATGAGATAATCTGAACTTGAAGTATAAGCTGAAACATGAGACTGGAAGATAACTGGCGCAATGACCAAGTATTAAACATATAATTGTATAATGCTGGACTGAACTGAATAACTGAATAACTGAATAATTGAACACAAGGTCGATACAATACTGAATCTTAACTGTGGGAGCTACTTTCAACCGACATACCCCAACCTGAGCTAACTATAGGGCCAACTTGTAACCCTGGCTAAGAGGGTGTTCATACCTTGTCAAGGGTACAAAATTTTCTGGCATGGATCCACTAATTTGATGTCCAACAAGGGACTAGGGTGTCAAGCCTGAACTGACGGGTGACCCCTTTAGAACCTACGGTGGTGCCATAGTTCTAGAACTTAGGAATTTCTACTAAAGGTCTCAGCCTAAACTGATGGGTGAGCCTTCATCCTCTCGTCCACTCGGTGCTAAGTCTACTCCCAACTGAATAATTAAATAAATAGATAAACTGACATGCTGGATAGCTCACATACTGATTTTCTTAGAATGTTCCAAATACTGAGACTGAGAGCATTCAAATCATGAATTTCTTACTGACTAAATATTTGACTAAAATGCATGGACCTGAAATTGATCGGGTGTTCATAACCCACCATCCTAATGAATTTAACTATTCTTAACAATTCGAGAATCTGGCTGAAATATGGAGTTCATACATATAATTCAAAATTTAAGGATGATACCACATAGAGAGGATTTTAGGGTTCTGAGAACATAATAGTGTTAGACTTTGAGAAACATAAAATAATGATTCAGTTATAATAGGGAAACTGAAATACAAAAGAATTCACAAAAAATCTTGGGAACCCTAGGTTCTGAAAACTAAGCTGAAACTGAAGAACTTGAGTTAATCTAGGGACTCAATGGGTGAAGGGAATCCACTGATGAAATCCCACATGCCAGAGAGTAAATTTCTAACAATAATCCTTGAGTTTGAGCCTGAACTTGAAAAACCCTTTTGTTTGTTCTTAAGAAGAAAGGAACGTTTTTTTCCGATATTCTGCTAAGTATCAGTTGTAGTCTGGGGGAATGGGGGTTTGGGTAGTTTTAGGCTTAAAATTAGTCTTAGGCTTAGTAAAACGTCATAGCTTATCCTTTAAAGAAGATAGGAAAGGTCTGAAATACCCATGGGAATTAAAATAGAAAACTGCTGAAAAATTTACGTCTGGGTTCTACGGATGGGAACCACAATCCATGGAACCCTATCGAGGTTCCTAGGCTTTTTTGACCAGCTGCCGGTCTAATTTCCACAACCCCAATCCACAGCCCGTAGATTATTCCACGGTCCATGGAAGCTGACCGTGGTTCTCATAGGAATTGTTGATCCTCAGGTCTGATTTCACATATGAAAACCATGGCATGTGCTTCCATCCATGGTCTGTGGATACCTCTCATGGATCAGGACTTGAGAGTCTTATCTGCAGGACTATTTCACGGAAGTCATCCACGACCCGTGGATTGTTCCATGATCCGTGAAAGCTGTCCGTTGTTCCTGTTCTTCCACTTGACAGCTCACACTTTGGATTTTCTGAGCTGATTCTAGGGTTAGAATTTCTGGGGTATTACAACACACTAGTTCGGCCACTCATGGAACAACATGTAATAGTACATCACAACAAATAAGCCCGGTTCGCTCATGGAACCAATATACATAATGCAATAATAGTAAACAAGCCCGGTTCACTCAAGGAACCAACACACATATCAAAATCAACCCGTATCAGGCGTTGTATGCGAGCCAACCATGATGAATTTATACCAGGTGTAGTACCCGAACCAACCAATGAATAACCTGTACCATGCGTTGTACTCGATCCAATCGATAATTTGTACCAGGCATGGTACCCGAGCCAACTGAATAATCACAAACATCACAGCAATCACAATCACAATGAATACATACCACACTTGTAAAACCAACAAGGATTAAAATAGTTCTTTGCATGCAATTGACACTTAAGACATCTCTAACACGTATTCATTTTTTTGGAATACACATGGTGCAAGTAATACTAAAGAAACAGTTATAATGCACATATTCAAGAATTTAGATTCAACAATCATCACATACGACAGACTATGGTTCATTATCCTAGCTTACATGGCATGCCCAAGACAGATCCCTCGCTCATTTAATTAAGCACATCAATACATAAATTTCATGTCCTAGGCTTGTCTAGGAGTACACTTGCACCCACAAGATTTCATCCCCCAATACCACGAACTCAGTACCTTCCCTGATCATCCTATTTCCCTCATTTATACCAATCTCGGGAATCTGCTAGGACCTAGCCACTCCTTTACACTTAATCATTTCTAGTTTCACAAATCCACCCCAAATCTGTTTATCCGAGGGTTAAAGGTCATACTTCAAATCAATAAATAAATTACAGGGTCACATTACTCATAACAGTAAATTCCCACCCAATCAGCAAGGGTAAATAGGTTTATCCATCCAAATTCCGTGCTTGAAGTCCTTTGCATAAAATCTTTCATCAATCTACAACATGTTATGCATTCAAAAATAGGTCTAAACTACTCAATTAAACCTAGCCTACTTGGATGCCAAGCAACTGCTACAGAATTTTGAACGCGAGCTTCAACTTCATGGAGGTGAATCCTGACGGAAAGTAGGCATGGAATTCATGAATTTTATCCCATCCAAGCAAAATTTCCTCCTCTACAGTATTTCCAAGTTATAGGGCAGTTTAAGAGAGTTTTTGAAGCAACCCTCATCTTTTTGCAACTGAAGAGGAGAAGTACGAATATAAAATCTGCATTTTTGGTTACTGGTTCCGTCAGTCCGCTATAATGGCTTGACATCCGCGACAGCGATGGCGTTATAGCGGAAAAATTTCTGCTATAGTAGAATGATGTCAGCCTGAGCAAAACTTTAAATTCTAAACTTTTTTGTCATGTCACCCCAATTTAAATTGAGAGCGTATTTTCACAGTTTTCGTAACCCACAATGAGGTGTCTTTTTAATAATGTCTGAACAGATCGTTACAGGTACCCGAGCCAACCAATAAGTATTAGAACTTGTACCAGGCATGGTAACCAAGCCAACCGATGAACAATAGATATCACAACCACAATGATGGCATACAACACTTGTACAACCAACATGTTTTCAAGACAGATTCATTGCATGTGATTAATACTTAGGATATCATTCAACAATCATTCTTTTTTCCGGAACATGTATTGTGCAAGTAATATTAATGAGACAGTCATTATGCACACATAACACATATTGGTTTGTATTAACCATCACCTACCCAAATAGATATGATTCAGTGTTCTAACTTAGATGGCATGTCCGAAGACTAACCCCCTGCTTACTCATTTAAGCACATTAAACTCATAAACCTTCAATACTAGAGTCCTTTAGGATTGCACATTCATCTACCTGAAGTTTAACCCTTACTTCCTCATACACAGGACCTCCTTACCAACACCATCCCCCTTCATTATGCTAAAATCGGGAAATATGCTAATACTTAACAACCCTTACCATTAATCAGTACTAGCTTTGAGAACCCACCCATAATTCGGTTATCCGGGGATTAACAACCATAATGTAACATAAACAACAAGTACAAGTTCAACATTACCCATAACATTAAATTTTCACCCAAATAGCAAGGTTTAACACGTTTTATCCATTCAAACACCGTGCCCGAGGGCCTAAGCATACAATCTCCTGTCAATCTACATTATTACTTTTCAACCCAGGTCTAAACTACTCAGTTAAACCTAGCTTACCTGGACGCCAAACAGCTGTTACAAAAGTCTGAATGCGAACTTTGGCTCCGTGAAGGCGATTTCGGGCGAGAAGTCAGTGAAGAATCCATGAGTTTTACCCCATTCGAGCGAAAATTCCTCCTCTCCATTGCTCCCTAGTAATGAGGCACCGTAGGAGGGTTTTTAGAGCAAGCCTCGTCCTTTTTGCAACTGAAAAGGAGAAAATAAAATTATAAAACTCGTTCAAGGTTACTGGTTCCGTCATTCCGTTATAGCGACCTATCGACTGCTATCGCGATGGCATTTTCTAGCGGGATGACGTCAGCCTGAGTAAAATTTCATCGTGTTACCCCAATTTAATTTGAGAGCGTATTTCGAGAGTTCTCGTAACATGCAACGAGGTGTCCTTTTAATAACGATCGAATGAGTCGTTATAGTATCACGGGAAAAACTGTTGAGCAAAAGATATAATGGTACTTTGTAGGTAATATATCTTGTAATGGTTGACTGTAAGGCTGGCCGTCGGACCGGTTTCAACCGGTACCATTCCGGTACCGGTACCGGTCCGTACCGATCCGGTCTATACCGGAGTGGAATGGTATGGATTCTACCGGGTACCGGTTCAAAATGGTATACCCGTTTCGTGCCGGGAAACCGGTACCGGTTCATACCGGTAGCATTCCGGTTCCAGTCCGGTGGTCCGGTCAAATTTTTTTTTAAATTTTTTTATAATTTTTTTCATTGTTTTATACTTTTATAGTTTTATCTTTTATTCATTGCCTATCTTTTTTATCATTGTTTTATACTTTTATAGTTTTATACTTTTATTAATAATTTTTAAAAACATAAACTAGTAGACTTCAAAACATAAACTTATAAATTGAAAACATAAAAAATAAAAAACTTTAAACAAACTAAAACACTTTCACCCCTTGAACTGCTGATATTGGGCCCGTGCTCAGTACAGTACGGGCACCACTTTTCTAGTGGATGTTTGAATTGGCTTTTACCTTTTGGCTTATAAGCCAAAAACAACATTTAGGATTTATAGTTTTTAGTTTTTGGCTTATTTTACTTTTTTAGCTTTAAAAAAGTGTTTAAAAGCTATTTTGACTTAAAAATACTTAAAATAAGTCAATCCAAACAGGTTACTAGTACAAAAGTAGGAAGATAAAGATTCCTTACATTCTAAGTTGCTAATTAAATTAGTGACTAGAATTTGTCCACGTTAGACAGTAGGGTCTTTCAAGACTATAAATTTATCTACTACTCCTACTTGGTAAATTTTCTTTTTTTACTATATAAAGAGCCATGAAGCAGGTGGGGGTTGTGATCCCTGCTTGCCGATCAAGGGGCATTTTCGGTATTTCACAAATTAGCAGCTTTAAAGCTGTTGTACCAAATAGTTTCATTGAGGTACCTTTGCTCCATTCGACAAAAAAACCAACCATGTATTTGCTTAATTCCCCATATATCCTCTCAGAGTACTTTGTTTGTCTTGTGGGCCCCATTTTACTTTATCTGCACATGACAGTTCATTTAATATTGTACTATTATCCTATAGATTTAGCTCAACTTTTTTTGAAACATGATCCCATTTAATCAGCATTGTTTTCTCAAAATATTTAAGCCAATGTGCCGGTTATCTTGACTCTCAAAATTATATCAGTATCATATAAATTAAGACAAAATAAATAACATATATTATTTTAAAATAACATAAAAATTATTATAAATTACAATATTTAATAATTTTTAATATTTAAAAGACATAAAAATTTGATTGACTCCCGAAATTTTATCAGTGCCACATAACTTGAGACAGAGGAAGTAATATATATTGTTTTCTCAAAATATTTGAGCCAATGTGCCGGTTATCTTAACTCTCGAAATTATATCAGTGCCACATAAATTGAGACAAAATAAATAACATATATTATTTAAAAATAACGTAAAAGTTATTATAAATTACAATATTTAATAATTTTTAATATTTAAAAGACATAAAAATTTGATTGAGTAACATATATTATTTAAAAATAATGTAAAAATTACTATAAATCACAATAATTAATAACTTAGAATATTTACAAGAAATAAAAAATTTAGTTGATTCTCCACATTCTATTGCTGACACATAAATTAGGATAGGGAGAATAACATATATTATTTGAAATTGTGTTAAAAAAATACTATAAATAACAATAATTAACAACTTAAAATATTTAAAAATCATATAAAAATTTGATTGACTCTTTAAATTTATCTGTGCCACATAAATTAAAACAAAAAAAATAACATATATTAGACCGGTACTGACACGAGGTTTTGGGTCTAGTATAATAATATAACACATATAATGTGATAACATAACATTAATTGTAGTAATCATTTTGTTCATATCAAATGGTGGAAACTTCACTTGAATAAATATTACTCAATATAAATATATTATAAAACTCTAATAAAAATAAATAATTACATAAATATATCGTAACTGAAGTAACTTTTTTAAATATTTAAGATATTTTAAGAAGAAACAAAAAAAATATTTTCATCAAATTTAAAAATTAGGTGCCCTCGAATGCACGACGTGTTACAATAAAACTCTCAAATTTAAACTCGTAAGTCTTCGACGCAGAACAAAGGACAATTTTAAATTTTTGGGACATTAGAGGTTTCTAAGGTTTTTTCGTGCATAGGTAGGGGTGTGCATCGGTCAGTTCGATTCGATTTTGTATATTATCGATTTGGTTTATCGGTTTTCAATTTGTAAACATGCAAAACCGATAACCAAACCAATAAGATATTTGTTATCAATTTTTGGTCCTTAACGATTAGGTTATCGGTTTAACCGATAAAAAAATGGTCATATAATTTTTTTTTGCTTTCTCCTATTTTTATCTTCAAATATACACTACCTTCATGCATAAAAGTCTATACAAATTACAAGCATAAGTAAATTCAAATACGTTATTATTAAAAAAAACTTATTTTCTTTCTTGTTAAGTAGAAAACTTGAATGTAGTAGCAATGGTAGAAATCTCTCAAAAAGAAAAACAACATTGATAGGTAGAACCCCACCAAATCAACGACTTTAAAAAGAAAACAACAACACTAAAACAACAACTATAAATACAGAAAATAATAGGGTATATATTTAAAATTTAAAGCTACTATTATATAATTATGTATAAAAATATAATTTTAATATAATCTTATTGGGTTATCGATTTAACCATTAACCGAAACCTCCAAACCAAAATCGAATCGATAGCCCAATAAAAAAATTTATAAAACCGTTTAAAATTCGTTAACCCAATAACCTCATACTAATAAACCAATAACATTTCTATCGATTTGATTTATTGGTTAAACCGATTTTTCCACACCCCTATGCATAGGATTAGAAGGAAACCCAAAGAACGTATTTTTAACATTAAAGCATATTCTATATATATATATATATATATATATATATATATATATATATATATTTCATTGCTGAGGGGCAAGTACTAGAGGGTATCCAGACTTTTATTGATAATGTTTGATTTGAAATACTCTGAAAAAAGTTTTTTCGAAAAACAAATCAAACACTTAAAGAGAGATTTTTGGGGATTTTTGATAGTAATCTTAGGCGAGAGAATATTTTTTCATTATTAGGATTAGATATTTTAGGGATATAAAAAATTATTCATAAATAATTAAAAAGTTAAAAATTTGAATAAGTTGTATATGTATGTAATTTTGAGAAAGTACTTATAACTTTTTTGATCACCATTTTAAAAAAGTCGTGTTTGTGTAATTATCGCTAACCATTACTTCTTATGTCTATTTTAATTGTCCAGTATACTAAAGAAAATATTTCATACTTGTCCACTTAAGCATATCAAGAGAAAGATAAAAAAAATCTATGTTTTACTCTTAAGATTAATTACTTATTGCAAATTATTTTTCAAATTCATTAAGACTATCATCAATTAATATAGGTATCATGGTAAAATATATACTTTATTTATTATTTTTTAAAGAGTGCATACAGCTAACATGATTATTGCTGGATTTACAGGCCAATTAAAGGGGTGGTGGGATAATTATCTCTCAGAATCTCAACGAATGGCCATTTTAAATGTTGTTAAGGATGAAAGTAGAATGATTCCAAATGTAGTCTACACCTTGGTCCTAACCATTATAGAACATTTTTCTGGTAGATGGTCAGATAATAGTGAGACCATTAGGACTATGCTCCAAAACCTTAGATGTAAAACCCTTACGTCATTTAGATGGTACAAGGACGTTTTCTTATCCAGAGTAATGGAATTACTCGAGTGTAATAGCTCTCATTGGAAATCCAAGTTTTTAGACGGACTCCCTGCTTTATTTGCAGAAAGGATTAGGAAAGCCCTTAGAGGAGATAGGGTGAGTATTAATTACGATGGGTATACTTATGGAAAACTTATAAGTGTTTGTACCCAGGAAGGTCTCTCTTTATGCAATGAGATCAAGTTGAATCAACAAATTAAGAGATATCACTTGAATGAGAAACAACAATTAGGAGAATTTTGTGAGCAATTCGCAATTGACATGCCTGAATCCTCTAAAAAGACTAATAGACATAGAGGAAAAAGAGATTATAAGGAAAAGTCTTATAGGAAGCACAGGAAAGAGAAATGCTTAGACAAGCGTGAAAAGAGAAAAATGGATTAAAAAGAAAGAAAAATAAGAATAGATTTCATATCTCAACCATTCTCAAAATTCGTTAATGAAGTAAAAGATATGATTTCTTTAAAAAATAAACAAATCGATTTTCTTAAAAGTGAGATTTGTAGTCTTACCATAGAAGAGACTTTACAAAATCCTAAGATCCAAGGAAAAATTGAGATTTTAAAGAATCAATTCTCCCTACAGATATGTGGAGATCACCCAAATGTATTTTCTTATGAGGAAGAATTTTATGAGGATAATATTCCCACTAAGGCAAGACCTTGCCAAATGAATTCAGAATATTTAGATTTATGTAAAAAAGAGATTGATACTCTTCTTCAAAAGAGATTAATAAGGCCCTCAAAATCTCCATGGTCTTGCACTGCTTTCTATGTTAATAAGCACGCAGAGCAAGAAAGAGGGGTACCCAAGCTTGTCATAAATTATAAACCCCTAAATAAAGTTTTAAAATGGATTAGATATCATATTCCCAATAAAAAAGATTTATTAGATAGACTTCATGAAGCTATAATATTTTTAAAATTTGATTTAAAATCAGGTTATTGGCAAATTCAAATTTCTGAAAAAGATAAATATAAAACAGCCTTTAACATCCCAATGGGACAATATGGGTGGAATGTTATGCTTTTTGGGTTAAAAAATGCTCCTTGTGAATTTCAAAAAATTATGAATGATATTTTTAACCCTTTTAGTAATTTTATCATCGTATATATAGATGATATTTTAGTATTCTCAAAAACCTTAGAAATGCATTTTAAGCATCTTGACCTATTTAAAAAAATTATTATTCAGAATGGTTTGGTTATATCTAGACCAAAAATGCATATTTTCCAAACCAATGTTAGATTCTTAGGTCATAATATTGAAAAAGGAAAAATTATTCCGATTCAGAGAAGTATTGAGTTTGCGTCTAAATTTCCTGACGTTATTACTGATAAAACTCAGCTTCAACGTTTTTTGGAAAGTTTAAATTACATTTCTCCTTTTATAAAGGATCTAGCTAAAGACACAGCTATATTATATGACAGACAAAGAAAAAGTCCTAAAGCTTGGACTGATAATCATACAAAAGCAGTCAAGCACATTAAGGCAAAAGTTAATAACCTACCATGTCTCACTCTGGCTAATCCGAATTGGCAAAAGATAGTAGAGACGGATGCCTCTGATATTGGCTATGGGGGAATTTAAAAACAAATCTCTCCTGCTGAAAAACAAGAATACCTCATACAATTCTATTGTGGGAAATGGAATAATAGTCAGAAAAATTATGCTACTGTAGCTAAAGAAATTTTAGCCATAGTCAAAAGTGTTTTAAAATTCCAGGGGACTTATATAACCAAAAGTTCATCATAAAAACTGATTGTCAAGCAGATAAATTCATCTTTAATAAAGATGTAAAACATGATGTTTCTAAACAAATATTTGCAAGATGGCAAGCTTTATTAGCACCATTCGATTTTGAAATACATTATAAAAAGGGAACAGATAATAGCCTTCCCGATTTTCTTACTAGGAAATATTTGAGTTAATAATTCTTTATTTTACAGGATAATGCGGTCATCTGGAAGTTCTTCCTCTAATAGAGGAAGAGGAAGAGGAAGAGCACCCATGAGCAGAAATAATATTTTGGCTCTGATAGGGAACCAGAGACTAATAGCCTCAAACATTGCAGGAACTTCCACAGGTATCTCGGGAACTAATACAGAACACCCAATGTATAAAGAATTCATGAATTTTATACAATCAAGGCAACCTCAGAACAATGCACCACCGTTATATTCTGCAGTCGTCAATGACGAAGTAGGTGAAAATATTGAGGTATATGATAAAAATGAGAAAGATGAAGTAATACTTCTTCTTGAGCCAAGGGATTTACAATGGAGAGAGGATCCTTGGCAAATCATGTCAAGATATTTTGATACGGCATCATATGTTGTCCCAACATACAAATACAGAATGCATTATGAGATTATACTCTCATCTATCGGGACTGCTGAATTCCAGCATTTTTACACAGCAAATACCAAGAAAGTTTATAACTTTTCAAAAATTATTATAAAAAAGACATTTACCCCAGAGGAATGGGGAATCAGCACGATGAAGGAAAGGGAATACACCTATTCGGAATAAAGAATAGTTGTTAAGTTCAATTACTGGGATTACATTGAGAGTTTTAATAAAGCTTTATTATATGAGAATGCTAATAAAAAGCATTCATGGTTCATCAAGATATGTTCAAATGTTTTCAAACAATATATACCAAATTGGTTCTGCCAATGGTGGACTTTATATGGCCCAACATTGAATATCCTCCCAGAGGATTATAAAAAAATATATGCTCAATGGGTTGATGTCTCACCCAAAATAATAAGATTACAACAGGAGGACATATATTTTAAGGGAATATCCTTAATGTATTTCTTTATACAATTTTCTATCCCATGGATAATGAAATGGACAATAGAAGTTCATACAAATGAAGAAGGGTTTCCTTGCTTAAAAAGAAAATTTCATACAAAATTTTGGAGTAAATTACTCCAAAGAGATATGGAGAGAAAACTTCATGGACGCGAGATAATAGACTCGATCAATGTGGCTATTGAGACTAGCAAGAACCAAACAGAAGTTAAACAGGAAAAGGATAATATTAGTCCTTAAACATATAACCAGAAAATTACAGATGAAACAAGGGACTATTTTCAAATCGGAACTTCTTGACTCATATACGAAAGAAGTTAAAAAAGATTTAATAAAAAATATGGGTATAGAATTTTCAGACAATATATCCATGGCCACTTCTAATGAAGAAGAAGACAACTGTTTAGCAGGAGAATCTCAGAGTATTCATAGCACGGAAGAAATGGACATTGAAATGTTTCTGCAACAGTTCAGAAATCAGATAGAAGAATCTCCTAGCTCAGAAAAATCCAAAGGGAAAGAGATTGCTAAAGAGTAAAGGGCAAGACATCAACTTGACAAGACATCAACTTTATTAAAAGTTGAAATTATTGTATACTTTTGAATTATTGTAAAACTTTTATAAAGTAGACGACCCCGATATCGGTCCAATAATGTAATATGACGTAAGCACTTACGTCATGAATTTTAAATTTTCCTCTCGATCCTTTCTATAAAAGGGTCACTTATTGTAAATAGAAGGCAGGCTTTAGCTAACCCTTCTGATATTACTCTCTTTTCACCAGTGTTGCATAAAAAGATTTTTGTTGCTTTGTAAATTGAAGAGTAACTGATCTCCAGTTAAGGTATTTTTCATTTTTTTTACTTAAATCATTTTAAAGATTTTATAGCCTAAATGATAGGCTAAGCAACTCGTGTTGGACTAACAGCAACTGCAACTATTAAGACATGGTTAGAAAAAGATTGTTCTGATGTCTCTAAGGTCGAGGTAGTATAATCAAGGGGTAGAAAGAACTTGGCTTAGTCCGGTGTTCCTGTTTAGGCCCATGTCAGCCGTGTGGAGGCGTTTATTTGGGCTAGATTGGAACCGTAAAAGTTCTTTCCATTCTTAGATTATATGAGTCGTAAACGAACTTGTAGTTACATCGAAGCGATCCTGCCAAGCTATTGGTATCAGAGCCATGTTGTTGATAGTAGTAGGTGTTGTTAGTCTGACACATCTTATTTTTATGAACATCATTAAGAAGCATACTACTGTTAAAAACAGTAGAAAAGAGGAATATGATATGCCTCAACAACTAGATCTTCTTAATAAATGGACTATTCCTAAAATTCAACCCAAGGTTATATACCAAATGGGTACTTTTGAAAAAATAGGATTTAAACAAATTGTCAAAACCATAGAGAAAACTATTACGGTGGACTCTGATCATGGTTCTTTTAGATTGCTGTCTGAAAGTGATTTTGCCCCTTATAGAGAAACTCATAGATTTATGCATATTGGTTTGGTACAAGTTGCTTTTAAGCCACTCACCTTAAGAGGTTTACCTGAGAGCTTTATAGCAGCTCTAAGGGATGGCAGAAACCAGAACTGGAAAAAATCCCTGATAGGGACGGTTCAAACTAGTTTGGCCTATGGCCCTGTATATTTTAACGCCTATCCTAATTTGCAAATTTCTTTGAATGATGAAAATTCTCTGAATACTATAATATTAAGTATAAAATTACATGGTTATGATTATCTTCCTGGTACTGAAGTTATATGTATTTGTTATAGAATTTACTATAAACCATTATACACTTTGAACCCTATGTGTAAAATCATGGATTTTAAAAATGAAACGATTCTTATAAAAATAAATTTTAGTAAGTCTAAAGTTATAACTAGAAGGCCTTTTAAATGGGATGAAATTAATTTTCCTAAAGAGTGGGTGATAGAAGAGGCAGTTCCACCCAAAAATAATATAAATCCTGATATTTTCGACATTGAGCAAACTCCTGATGGGACAGTAAAAATCAAATCCTGATAATGACACTACTCTTATTACTTCTAAGCATGTTAAAATTTTAATAAGACAAAACAATTACACGAATGTATATGTGAGTATTTTAGGAGAACATAATCTTTCTTTACATGATAAAATTAGTCATTTATGTTCTGAATTACAGAAGTCCAAAATTCCTGATAAAGGAAAGGAGAAGGCTACTCCTACTATCCAACCCTCTCCAGAGATTAAGGACTTTTAATTATCGAAACTTGATAATATTGAAAGATTGTTTCAAGAAAGGTTTGAGGGGTTAAATATTAATCCCCTCCAACTAAGTGAAAATAAGGCCACTAATAGGAATACTATTCCTAATGAGATTAATAAAATCTCAGAAAAACATGCTAGAAAATCAGTCCAAAGGATGTATTATTATCCTAGACCGACTCCTCAAGACATCCTTCTTGAAGAGCAAGAATATTATGTCTCTAATAGTTTTAGCGGTACAGAAATTTATGAATGGAATATTGATGGTTTTACTGATAGACAAATTTATACTCTGGCTCACATAGAAGAGTGTAGAAGCACACTTGTGTTCATCAACATATGTGCTTCTTACCATTCTTCTAGTTTAGTAAGGACATTTTTGTCATTCTGTGTACTTTTTCCATATTAATTTATTTATTTTACTTTTTTTTAATCAATTATATATTTAAAAATTACGTAAAAAGTATTATAAATCACAACAATTAAGAACTTAGAATATTTAGAAAACATTAAAAATTTGGGTGACTCTCGAAATTCTATTAGTGTCACGTAAATTGGGATAGATGAAGTAACATATATTATTTAAAAATGATTTAAAAAGTATTTATAAATCACAATAATTAACAACTTTCAATATTTATAAGACATATAAAAATGACGTTGACTCTCTGAATTCTATCAATGCCACATAAACTGAAGCAAGCCAAAGTAACATATATTACTTGAAAAGTATATAGAAAGTAATATAAATCACAATAATTAATAATTTAAAATATCTAAAAGTTACATATAAAAAAGTTGATTGACTGTTTAAATTCTATCAGTGTGACATAAATCGGGACAGAGAGAGTAATATATATTATTTGAAAATTAATTAAAAAATAGTATAAATTACAATAATTAACAACTTAAAACATTTAAAAAAAATTAAAAAAATTGATTGACTCTCTAAATTTCATCTTTGTCACATAAATTGAGACAAAAAGGAAGCATATATTGGGTTCGTGCAAGTATGGGGTCTTATATTACATATATATAAAGGGCAACAAGCAGGCACAAGGTCAACATGCCTGCTTGTGCTGCCTGCTTGCATATTTTATTTTATATTTTTTTTCATTTTAATTTATTTATTTTACTTTTCTTTTAAAATCTATTATATATTTAAATATTACGTAAAAAGTACTACAAATCACAATATAACAACTTATAATATTTAAAAGACATAAAAAATTTAGTCGACTCTCGAAATTTTATCAGTGCCACATAAATTGAAACAGAAGAAAAAAGTACTATAAATCACAATAATTAACAGCTTAAAATTACCTTACTTATAAAGAAGGATAAGCACGCAGTTGGTCGACGTGCCTGCTTAGATATTTCCTTTTATAATTTCTCTGTCTTAATTTATTTATCATATTTTTTAAATCTGTTATATATTTAAAAATTACAAAAAAATTAATATAAATCACGATAATTAACAACTTAAAATATTTAAAAGACATGAAAATTTTTGCTTGCTTGAATATTTTCTTTTATACTTTCTCCGTTTTAATTTATTTATCTTAGTTATCTGTTATATATTTGAAAATTGCGTAAGAGGTACTATAAATCACAATAATAACAACTTAAAATATTTCAAAAACATAAAAAAACCAAACGACTCTCAAAATTTTATTGGTGCCACATAAATAGGGATAAAAAAAAGTACTATAAATCGCAAACAATTAAGAATTTAAGATATTTAAAAGATGTATAAAAAATTTAGTTGACTCTCAAAATTGTGTCGATGCCACATATATTGACACAGAGGGAGTAACATATATTATTTAAAAATTACGTAAAACATATTATAAATGACAATAGCTAACAACTTGAAATATCTAAAAATCATATAAAAAATTTAATTGACTATCTAAATTATATCTGTATTACATAAATTAACACAAAAACCGTAATATGTATTGGGCCCGTGCTGAGCACGGGCTTCGATATCTAGTCTAGTTATATACTCCTATATAAGAAGTCATGGTAAAAGTTAAAGCAGGCAGCAGGCGGTTGACATGCCTGCTTCAGCGGATCCCACTCTGGATCTCCTATAGGAGAAAATCGTGGTGAAGCAGCTAAAGCAGGCAGCAGACGGTTGACATGCCTGCTTCAGCGGGTCCCACTCCAAAAACATTTATACTCTTCTCCATTTTAATTTATTTATCTTACGTTAAAAGTATTATAAATCACAATAATTAATAATTTATATCATGACCCAATTTCTCGGTCATGATGGCACCTACAATTTTCCAAGTAGGCGAACCAATCCCCGTAGCCTGGAACAGTTAGTAATGGGCTACTATCTAACAAATAAGCGGAAGAACAGTTTAATAAGCAAAAGTAAGGGAAGAAGATGAAGGGAATAGATAACAGGAATATATATATACATATGCGGAAACTAAACCAAACCCCAAGACCTGATATCATAGTATAGAGCCAGAACTACATATAAGGAGTACAAACGATCCAAAACAATATATACAGATGTCTCCGAATGGTAATAGAGTACATAAAGCAAAAGATAAACTAAAGCTAATCTCCGGTCGCCAAGAGATCACCCTCAATCTGAAGTAGTCCCCAAAAGATCTTCGAGCACGAATCACAATGATCTAGCGGCGATGGCCCACACTAGGATCTGCACCAAAAGATGCAAGGGGTAGGGTGAGCACCAAATGCGAAGCGTAAGGTACCCAATAGGTATCATAGGCTGACTGGGAACATATAAGATAAAAGCATAGTAACAGACAGAATAGAAGCAAGTAGTCACAGAAATCAACAAAAGCTACACAGGAACTAGCCCAGAGGGAAGTCAACAGAGCAACATGCGAGGCCAGCAAGCAGAATATATACATAACAGGCACAGGTGAAAGTAAGAAACAATGCACTTGGGATCCTTGCAATAACAGTATATACATAATAAGTTTACGAAATGGATGGTATACCGGTAACCTCAAGTGTAAGAGGAAGAGGGGAAGAGTAATGATAGGCATGCTCGGAGACAGGAATCAAACTTAACTAATCATATCAATCTCAAATCCAGAAACTAACAGCCTATCAGTAACCAATTTCATACTTAACCGTAACAGGGAACAATTCCGTCAGTAAACAACAAGAGTCTACCTACAGTCCCCCGGCCGCCCAAACAACCGAGGAACACAAACAAGTGAAAACAAACCTCTGGCATCCCATACTACCGGAGCGTACAATCAACAAATAGAAAACAAGGGTGGAGCCTCAAACAATGAATGATATGATGCATGAAGATCTCAAGTGAAATGGTATCTCTGTATGTACCCCTTCTGGTGCCGATCGGGCCCACCAGGTAGGTTCCATGGAAGGACACTTCCCGTATATCTCTACTCTGCCGCATACCCTCCCTCTGGCACACGCAGCTCGAAGCCCCATGCCCAAACGGCAAGGTCCATGGAGGTCCCAGACCCCATACCAAAACTTAGTACCAAAACATGTCCTCCGGAAGCAAGTCCGGGTTCAAGATAGAGACCCAGTCTCGAATATGCATGTCCAGACCTTGTCCAGGACTAAAATAGTGAGAAAATGCCTCAAAACCCCCTCCAAGGGTGCCCGGGCATAACCGGGTCTAAACAGTAGAAAGTCATCTCAGGTGCTCGGTCCGACCGAGGCTAAAAACTATCCCAATTTAATAAGAAACTCAACTAGCACCCTGGACCTGCCGAGTCTACATAGAAATCATAATTTGACCTTCTTTTACCCCAAGAATATTCACAAGTTAAATCAAACCATTTTCAATTCATTTTCATAAAAAACGAGCCCCCGGAGCCATGCAAGGTTTAGAAAATAGTCCCAGTAGGCCCGAAGCCAAAACTGTAGTAAAACATAGATAAAAACTCTTTATATGCATGAAAATGGTACGATCAAACACAATAGCTGCCCAACAGCTCACAATCAACCTATCGACCCTGCATAGGCCCACAACTACTCAGCAAGCATAACCAGCCTAGAAGGATATTTCTATGTCCGGGACTCGCGGACATTCCCAATAACCCACCTTCTATGTTCCAGAGTCAACAGGGCCTCACAGGACCACAAGGGTAAATAAAATGTATCGGCAAGTACTACAAGCATCGGAGGAACAAAAGTAGGCGGACATGAATAAAGCAGTCAAGGTCTGTGGTACCAACCTAATAATCCAACCCAAGGATGTCATCTAGTACAATTTTATCCGATATATGCTAAGTCTAGGGAGTTTAGACCATAACCTACCTGTCGTCCGTTTACAAGCTTGAACCTCTCCGAAAAAGCTCCGAAACAAAATCAAACTCGAACTCGGGCTTGAATAACTTGACCTAGATAATTTATTTTTCTTAATATCTCATCAAAATATTTTTCCACACCTAATTTCTTCAACGTATAAAGATACATATAGGCAGTGGTCAAATCTACTCTTCGTATGAAAAGTGAATGAAAATAATGGTAGTATATCTATATGTGTACATGTTGCATATCACTTTTAAAGGGTCAATATAAATCATTGACTTATTTATCCCACAGCTGCCGAAATCATAATGTGAATTGGTAGGAAAATTCTTATATTGCCATATAATCAACAACCTTTAGTGTTGGATCTATCCTTCACTTCCACGTGACAACCCCTACCTTTTTCCTTATCACTTTATGTAAGTACTCGGGTATTGCATAGGTTCGTGGTAAAATAAATATAACTTTTCAAATATATCATAATTGATAGAAAATTATTCCAAATGAAATCTAATATATTATAATAATAATCTTCAACATAACGAAGTGTTCTATCTCCGTTAAAATATTACAATGTATAAAAACCTTATAAAATAAATACATACGCAAATATATCATAACAAAAGTATTTTTCATAGACATTTAAAATATTTTAGGAAGGCAATAAAAATATAACTTTTTACCACATTCAAATTTTAAATAAAATATTTTCAAATACGCGCGATGATAATAAAATTCTCAAATTTAGGCTCGAAAGCCTTGATACGGAATGAGGGTTAAGGTCATACGGTCGCAAATCACCATCGCACAATTTTGATACTCAGCTCCTAAGACATGGAATTGGTCATAAAGACCAACCGAACGGCCAAGGCACCGAACCGCCGGTCCCAACAAGCCATAAATGACTTGGGGCCGCTATAGGAAAGCTCTAACAGTACAAGGAAAGCGTACACGCAAAAATGACCGGAAGAGTCATTACATCACCCACTACTAAAAAAGACTTTCGTCCTTAAAATTCAAGGACAAAGAAGTACCTGAAGGCTCAAACAGCTGCGGATACTGAGCCCGCATATCTCTCTCGGTCTCCCAGTTAGCCTCCTCAACTGGACGGTGCCTCCACTGAACCTTAACAACTGGAATCTCCCGAAACCTCAATCTCCTGACATCTCTGGCCAAAATAGCTACTGGCTCCTCAACAAATGCTAAACCCTCATCCAATTGAACTGAATCCCACTGCAACACATGAGACTCGTCTGGAACATACCGGTGCAACATCGAAACATAAAAAATCGGGTGCATAGCTGAAAACATCGGAGGCAAGGCTAACTGAAAGGCAACGCTACCAACCCTCTGAAGAATCTCAAACGGCCTAATGTACCTGGGGCTAAGCTTGCCCCGCCTACCAAATCTCATCACGCCCTTCATGGGCGACACATGGAGGAATACCAAGTCACCAACACTAAACTCCAGGGCACGAAGTCTACGATCAACATAACTCTTCTTCCTACTCTGAGCTGCCTGAAATCTGTCCTGAATCACTCGAACTTGGTGTAAGGAATCTCAAAACAAATCTGTACTCTGTGGCCTAGACTAGAAACCATCAAACCAACCAACCTACGATCTTCAATACCTACCATACAAAGCCTCGAACGGTGCCATGCCAATACTCGAATGAAAACTATTATTATATGCAAACTTAGCTAAAGGCACAAATTAATCCCATGAACCTCCAAAGTCAAGAACACAGGCTCGAAGCATGTCCTGCAGGACCTGAATGGTCCTCTCGGACTGGCCATCTATCTGAGGGTGGAAAGCAGTACTAAGTTGAACCTCTGTACCTAAATCTCGCTGAATAGCCCTCATGAACTGAGAGGTGAACTAAGTGTCACGGTCTGAAATGATAGAAGCTGGGACCCCGTGCAACCGAATAATCTCACGAAGGTAGATCTGAGCTAACCCTCTGCACCATAAGAAGTCTGAACTGGCAAGAAATATGATGACTTAGTCAGCCTATCAACAATCACCCATATGGAATCAAACCTACGAGAAGTACGAGGCAAACCAACAACGAAGTCCATAGTAATCCCTTCCCACTTCCACTCAGGAATGGGAAGTCGCTGCATCAAACCACCAGGTCTCATGTGCTCAAACTTCACCTGCTGACAGTTCAAGCACCGAGATACAAACTCTGCTACGTCTCGCTTCATACCACTCCACCAGTAAAGCTATCTTAAGTCTCTATACATCTTTGTTGTGCAAGGGTGAATGGAGTATCTAGTACAATGTGCCTCACGAAGTATCAACTGAATTAAATCACTTACCCTCGGAACACAAAGGCGACTATCAAACCTTAGAATCCCATCTGAATCTAGAGTAGCCCGACTGGCCTCACCCCTGACAACCTAATCACGAAGGTCACACAACTGCTGATCCTCAAACTGACGGCTATGAATCTGATCAATCAAAGTAGAATGAACCTCGACACTGGCGATAACTCTGCTAGGATCCGACAAGTCAAGCCTAACCAAATGGTTAGCCAAGGATTGGATGTCCAAGGCCAATGGTCGCTCAGAAACTGAAAGTGAAGCTAGGCTGCCCATACTCACCACCTTTCGTCTCAAGGCATCCGCTACCACGTTTGCCTTGCCCGGATGATATAGAATAGTGAAGTCATAGTCCTTCAGTAGCTCGACCCATCTCATCTGCCTCGAGTTCAGCTCTCACTGACTCGTGATATACTGAAGACTACGATAATCAATGAAGATGTCACAGTGAATTCCATATAGGTAATGCCTCCAGATCTTGAGCGCGAAAACTACTGCCGCTAACTCCAAATCATGGGTGGGGTAGTTGCGCTCGTGAACCTTCAGCTGCCTCGACGCATATGCTATCACTCGACCCTGTTGCATCAATACACAACCAAAACCAACCCCGAAAGCATCACAATACATGGAGAAGATCTGACCCTTACCTGGCAAAGTTAAAATTGGAGCTGAAGTCAATAAAGCTTTAAGCCTCTGAAAGATATCCTCGCCCTGATACGACCACTGAAATGGGACATCCTTCCTAGTCAGCATAGTCAAGGGTGCTGATATGGAAGAAAATCCCTGAACAAAGTATCTGGAGTAACCTGCTAACCTAATAAAGCTGCGGACCTCAGTAACAGTAGTAGGTCTAGACCAATCACAAACCGCTGAAATCTTTCCTGGATCAACCCTAATCCCATCCTTAGACACCACGTGCCCTAGGAATGCAACTGACTCAAGCCAAAACTCGCACTTTGAGAACTTGGCATAAAGCCGATGATCTCTCAAAGTCTGGAGTATAGTCCTCAAGTACTGCTCATGCTCATCCCTACTCTGCGAGTATACCAAGATGTCATCTATGAAAACTATCACAAATGAGTCCAAATATGGGCCAAGCACCCTGTGCATCAAGTTCATAAAGGTTGCGGGGGCATTAGTCAACCCAAAAGACATTACCAGGAACTCATAATGGCCATAACATGTCCTGAATGCTGTCTTAGAGATGTCCTCCACCCTAATCCTCAACTGATGGTAGCCGGACCTCAAATCAATCTTTGAAAACATGGCTGAACCCTGAAGCTGATCAAACAAGTCATCAATCCTCAGTATCGGATACCTATTCTTCACTGTCACCCTATTCAGTTGCCGATAATCAATACATATCCACATCGACCCATCTTTATTTTCACGAAGAGAACAGGAGCACCCCAAGGCGACACACTCGGTCTAATAAACCCCTTAGCTAACAGATCCTGGAGTTTCTCCTTAAGCTCCCCCAACTCAGCAGGAGCCATACAGTAAGGAGAAATAGAAATGGGCCTGGTGCCCAACTCTAACTCAATAGAAAATCAATATCTCTCTCAAATGGAAGGCCTACCAGGTCTTTAAGAAACACATCTAGGAAGTCTCTAACCACAGGAAAAGACTCAGGAGACGAAGGGTCAGCACTAGCATCTCGGACATATGCTAGATAAGCTAAACACCCACGAGAAATCCACTTCCTAGCTCAAAGAGAAGAGATGATCCCAGACGTGCGTGGCTAATAAAACCCTGCCACACAATTGGGGATAATCCGGGCACAACTATGGTAACGGTCTTGGCATAACAATCCAAAATCGCACGGTGAGGGGATAACCAGTCCATGCCTGGTATCACATTAAAATCTAACATATCAAGTATCATCAAATCACTGCAAGTCTCCAAATCACTAACAGATATCACACTGGGATCTCACAATCTGATCCACTACTAAAGAATCTCCTACTGGGTCGAAACAGAAACAACAATAGATAATGGCTCACTAGCCAACCCCAAACAAGGCAGAAAGTAGGCAGACACATATGAACAAGTGGATCCAGGATCAAATAAAGCCATAGCAGACTGATGGCATATAAAAATCATACCTGTGATCACAGCATCCAAGGCCGCTGCCTCCGGTCTCCCCGGGACTGTATAGAATTGATGACGACCTCCACATCCCCGACTACCATCCCTACCACCTGCTCTACCAAGCGGAGCACCACCTCTACCCTGACGACCACCCCCTCTAGTTGGAGGCTGAACTGCTCGTAAAGGCTCGGTCGATTGAACTGTACCCTGTTGGGGGAAATCTCTAGAAAAATGACCAATCACACCACAAGTAAAACAAGCCACTGGCGGCCTACTCGGTCAGGATGAACCAGCAGATCCCGTATGGCCACCACGGCCTGATGCCCCAGAAGTTGTACCCCTCGAAGACTGACTGCTATAGCCCTGATGGCTGCTCTGACTCTGCTCGAACTGGGTACTATCGAAATTCTAAAGTAAAGCCTGAACCGGTCGGCTGGACTGACCCTGGTGTTGCTGTGGCTGATAACCCCGACCTCACTGGCCTGAACCTCTACCACCATATCTGGAACCACTATAGCCACCCTGATGTCGAGGCCTCTTATCTCTGGACCCCTGATCATATCACTGTAAGTCCTCCACAGTACGGGCATAGTCTGTGATAACCTGAAATAACAAACCACCGCCAACCAATATCTCAATTGGCTTCCTAATATCTGGCCTCAAACCCCATACAAATCTGTGGCTCATATTCCGAGATAATCGTAGACTCCTGCATAAGGTGAGTAAACTGCTCCCTGCAATGCTGACGATCACTCTGAGGCAAGAACTTGTCCATAAAGGCCTCATAAAACTCGGACCAAGTAAAAGGAGGTGACGATGGTGGTCTGCAAGCAACCTGAGCCCTCCACCATAACTTTGCTGGACCCTCCAGCTGATATGTAGTATAACCAACCCCATGAGTCTCCAACAAACCCGAATGATGCAACATCTCCTCATAGGCAGTAATAAAGTCATGTGGGTCCTGTCTAGAAGTACCAGCAAACCTCGGAGGTGCTAATCTCAAAAACCTACCCAACGCCTTCTGCTCTGACTCTGTCATAGCTGGGCGAGGGGCAAGAGGTTGTGCATCTGATGGGACCGGAATGACCTCCACACGGGGAGCCATAGTAGCAGACTGCGCTCCTGAACTCTGTGCACCCAGGGCTGCCCCTTGAGTAGATGTATGTGCTATCTCAGAAGGCCTCTCTCCAATCATACCCAAAAGCTATAATAGTAAACCCCGAATGACTAAAGACTGAGCTGGGGCTGAGGCTGGCACAAAAGTGGGTGATGGGGCTGGTACTGGAGCTGGTGGTACCTGGGCTGCCCCGTGATCCACATGCCACTTGGGCTCTATCTCAACTCTAGAAGCTCTAGCAGGTGCCACTGCTCGGGGGCGTCCTCGACCCCTAGTTGGAGTCGGTGGCTCATCTCTACCTGATGCCGACACTCTTGTACGAACCATCTGCGGAAGAATGAAGTAGAACAAATGAGATTTCTAGAAACTTCAGGGGTACTATGCATGATACAAAAGCAATGAAAGAGTCATATTTCCTAAGATGTCACTGTAGCCTCCCGAAGATTGATTACGGATGTCTCCGCCCTAATTTGCAGGACTCTACTAGACATTAGCTCCTATACCGATGACACTGGTGAACCTAGGGTCTGATACCAAGCTATCATGACCTGATTTCTCGGTCATGATGGCAACTACAATCCCTCCAGTAGGTCAACCAATCCCTATATCCCAGAACAGTTAGTAATGGGCTACTATCTAACAAATAAGCAGAAGAACAGTTTAATAAGCAAAAGTAAGGGAAAAAGATGAAGAGAATAGATAACAGGAATATATATATACATATGCGGAAACAAAACCAAACCCCAAGACCTCGTATCATAGTATAGATCCAGAACTACATATAAAGAGTACAAACGATCCAAAACAATATATACAGATATCTCCGAATGGTAATAAAGTACATAAAGCAAAAGATAAACTAAAGCTAAGATCCGATCGCCAAGAGATCACCCTCAATTTGAAGTAGTCCCCAAAAGATCTTCGAGCACGAATCACAACGATCTAGAGGATATGGCCCATACTAGGATCTGCACCAAAATATGCAAGGGGTAGGGTGAGCACCAAATGCGAAGCTTAAGGTACCCAGTAGGTATCATCGACTGACTGGGAACATATAAGATAAAAGAGTAGTAACAGACAGAATAGAAGCAAGTAGCCACAGAAATCAACAAAAGCTACACAAGAACTAGCCCAGAGGGAAGTCAACAGAGCAACATGCGAGGCCAGCAAGCAGAATATATACATAACAGGCACAGGTGAAAGTAAGAAACAACGCACCTGGGATCCCTGCAATAACAATATATACATAATAAGTTTACGAAATGGACGGTATATTAGTAACCTCAAGTGTAAGAGGAAGAGGGGAAGAGTAATAATAGGCATGCTCGGAGACAGGAATCAAACTCAACTAATCAGATCAATCTCAAATCCAGAAACTAACAGCCTATTAGTAACAAATTTCATACTTAACTGTAGTAGGGAAAAAATCCATAAGTAAATAATAAGAGTATACCTACAGTCCCCCGGCCGCCCATACAATCGAGAAACACAAACAAGTGAAAACAAACCCTCCGGCATCCCATACTACCGGAGCATACAATCAACAAACAATGGTGGAGCCTCAAACAATGAATGATATGATGCATGAAGATCTCAAGTGAAATGATATCTCTGTATGTACCCCTTCTTGTAACACTCCAGAACATCCAAGCCCAGATTTAGCTTAGAAAACTAGGAGAAATAAAAAAATTCAACTGTCAGGAACCACGAGTCACTTCCACGAGTTATGGAACAATCCATGAGTCGTGGACTGGACTCGTGGAACAAAGATTAGAGGACTGCTCCTCTGAAGTTTATCCCATGACTCAAGTCTACAGACCGTAGAAATTTCCATGGATCGTAGAACTTGTTCGTGGAATCCTTGTAACAGACGGCCTTCAGGAACCACGATTGGGTTCCACGACCCGTGGTAGTTCTCATGAGTCGTGAACCCAAGTCATGGAACCAGTTCCAGTAGCCTATGCTTATGTCCTCAAGAACCACGAGTGGATTCCATGACCCATGGAAGTTTACATGAGTCGTGAACCCAAGTCGTGGAACCAAAGTTCAGAGGACCAGGAATTTCTTACAGGAACCACGAGTGGATTCCATGACCCGTGAAAGTTTCCATGAATCATGAACCCAACTCGTAGAGTTCATTCCAGTGGCCAGTTTTCTGGACCAGGAAACCACGATAAGGTTCCACGACCCTTGGAACTTTCCACGAGTCGTAGAACCCAGTCGGGATCCCTGGGTCGCGATTTTCAGCAGCTTTTCTAATTAAATTCCAGGAGTATTCAAGACATTTCCTACCTAATTTAATGCCTACACTACGTCATTTTATGTCGTCTAAGCCTGATTAAGTAGCCTAAAACTAACTAAACCCTCATTCTCCTAAAAATCATCGGACTTAGACAAAAAGGAATCAACAGAGGCGTAGTTTCTCTCAAGAACAAGCAGAGGCCTTCACCAAAGTTCAGCCCCAAAAATCCAAGAATTTCTCCATGGATTTTGTCACCAGGTATGTGGAATTTCACTAGTGGGTTCCTTTCACCCATTAGGTCCCTAGATACCAATTAGTTTTCATTTTCCTTTATGAATTGTCAAACCTAGGGTTCCTAGAACTTAAAGATTATCAAAATTCAATTTCTACAAACTCTATGGTATTGACTACATGTTCTTGGAGAATTAGTGTAGTTCCATGTATATTGTTCAGAAAACCTAGTTGTGTACTTCCAGTATTTCATGAATTAAGTTCACTAGACATGCAAACTATATGTTCATGTACCAGGATTCGAATGCCATATCTCCCAATATATTTATGTTGCATTCTCAGTTGATTTCCAGTATTTTGAGCTATCCATCATTTCAGTACATTGTTGTTCACATTAAGTTGGGAGTAGACTTAGTACCGAGCGGACGAGAGGATGAAGGCTTAGCTATCAGTTTAGGCTAAGACATTTAGTAACAGTCCTCAAGTCCCAGAACTACGGTGCCACCGTAGGTTTAAAAGAGTCAGCTGTCAGACTAGGCTACACCTCCTTGTCCCTTGTGAACATCAGTAGTGGATCCACGTCAGACTTGTTCGTACCCTTGGTAAGGTGTGAACACCCTCCCATCCAGGGTTATAGGTTGGACCCATAGTTAGCTCAACTTGGGGTATATCAGTTAGTAGTGTCTCCCACAGTCAGATTCATGTGCATTGACCTTGTATCCAATATTTATGTTCAGTATTCAGTTCAGTATGTTATTTCATGTTTTATACTTGGTCATTGCATTCAGTTCAGTTTTCAGTTGTGTTGCAGTAAATCTATCTTCATGTTCAATTTTATATTGCCCAGCTTTGTATATATATATATATCTTGGATGCTCAGTACATTCAGATTACTGACGCATATTCTTATGCTACATCATTTTATGATGTAAGTTCAGGTACTCAGCATCCAGACCGCGCTTAGTTCGGTTCCCCAGTTCGTACTCAGCAGTTCAGTAGTCCTCATTAGTTCGAGGATGATAGACATGCTTCATTCTAGTATTTACTTTCAGTTTTAGCTTTGTAGAGTTAGCTGGGGGCATGTCCCATCAACTCCCATTCAGTTAGATAGCTTCCAGACATAGACTAGACTCAACAGTTGTTAGTGTTGTTTTCAGTCAGCACTAAACTATATTTCTATATTATAGCCTTTTCAGATTTGTTGGGCTCTAATCTTGCTTTAACATATTAAATTTCTTTAGTTTTCCCGCACATTACATATCATTAAACTGGTTTTACATAGATATGCCATGCCATGGGTAAGCTTGAGGTCACTTGTGACATTAAGCACCGTGTTGCGTCCAAGGGGTAGCTTCAGGGCGTGACAAACTTGTTATCAGAGCATCAGGTTCAAGTGCCCTAGGATGTCTAAAAGACGGGTCAAGTAGAGTCTTCTTCATGGGTGTGAAGCGCGCCACACTTATGGGGGAGAAACTATGAGGCGTCATTAGGAACAACTTCCCTTCTTTATTTTCCAGTTCGTGCTATAGAGTATAAACTATATTTAAATTCTCCTCTATTCTAACTCATGCTCTTCGCATTTCAGAAAAATGCCTCCTAGAAGAGCAAACGCTAGGAATCAGCCAGCACCAGCAGCTCCAGCAGACCCATTGAATGAGCAGGTTATGCATGCCGAATTCAGGAATGCTTTTCAAGTAGTTTCTCAGGCCATGATCGCCCAGGTCAACCAGCAGGCTGCGGCTCCAGCACTGCCTTAGGTCAATACTGCTGCAGCCAGAATCCAGGACTTCACTCAGATGAACCCTCCAGAATTTCATAGGTCCAAGTAAGAGGAAGATCCCCAAGAGTTTCTAGAAGATATTCAGAAGGTGACAGATGTTATGGGTGTCACCCGGGTGGAGAGTGCAGACTTAGCTGCCTATCAGCTGAAAGGGGTAGCTTATACTTGGTACAAGCAGTGGAAGGGATCTCGTTGTGCCAATGGAGGGTCAGTGACATGTGATCTTTTCAAGACTGCATTTCTAGACTGGTTCTTCTAACTAGAGCTCAGGGAATCCAAGGTTCAAGAGTTCATCAATCTGAGGCAGGATGACATGAGTGTGAAAGACTATGCTCTGAAGTTCACTCAGCTGTCTAAGTATGCCCCGTCAATAGTAGCTGACCCTAGAGCTCGTATGAGAAAGTTCGTGTCTGGTGTGTCTGATGATGTGGTCAAGGAATGCAAGACTGCAATGCTCGTGAAGGAAATGGACTTCTCTAGGTTTGTTACTTATGCTCAACAGATGGAGGAGGAAAAGATCAAGGAAAGGGGAGGTGATGCTAAGAGGGCTAGGACAGGTGAGTATGGCCACTCTCAGTAGAGGTCAGAGGGTGGCAACCGCTCTCATTATTGCCAGAAAAATTTAGCTCCAGCTCCATCTTCTGCTAGTGCTCTAGTGCCCAAGTTCAAGAAGGATAGACGGGATAGAGCGTCTGGCTCTAAGTCCCACGGTACAGTCACTAGTGGGCGCACTAACCTAATGTGCAAAAAGTGTGGTAGGAACCACCAGGGTGAGTGCCTAGTAGGTAGTGGAAATTGCTGTGGGTGTGGCAAGCCAGACCACATGATGAGGGATTGTCCCACAGCTTCTCATAAGGGTAAGGATGTCCGCCCCCAGACTCAGACTGGTTCTGCAGCAGCCCCAGCAAGCCGCCCCACTCAGCAAGGTGCCTCATCTGGTACAGGTGGCAGTCAGCGCCAGATTAGGAGGAGGACTCTCCTGATGTGGTCACGGGTACGTTACGAGTCTTTAATACTGATGTTTATGCATTGTTAGACCCAGGGGCTACACTTTCCTTTATAACTCTATATATAGCAGTAAATTTTGATGTCAGTCCAGAAACCCTCCTAGAACCCTTCTCAATTTCTACTCTAGTTGGTGACCCAGTTATAGCTAGACGGGTATACAGAAATTGCCCAGTCACAGTTTCCCAGAAAGTAAGCTCAGCAGATCTTGTAGAGTTAGAAATGGTAGACTTTGATATCATTCTAGGCATGGATTGTTTACATTCGTGTTATGCCTCAGTCGATTGTAGAACTAGGATCGTTCGGTTTCAGTTTACTAATAAGCCAGTCCTAGAGTGGAAGGGTAGTAACTCAGTGCCTGTAGGTCATTTCATCTCCTACCTAAGGCCAGAAAAATGATCTCCAAGGGGTATATCTATCACCTTGTTCAGGTTAAGGATTCAAACTCTGAGACCCTAACTCTAGAGTCAGTCCCAGTGGTGAACAAGTTTCCAGAAGTGTTTCCAGAAGATCTTCCCGGAGTTCCTCCCGAAAGGGAAATCGACTTTGGAATTGATCTCATTCCAGATACCTAGCCTATTTTGATTCCTCCCTACAGAATGGCTCCAGCTGAGCTTAAGGAATTGAAAGAGAAGCTGAAGGACCTGCTAGATAAGGGCTTCATCAGACCCAGCATCTCTCCATGGGATGCTCCAGTATTGTTCGTGCGTAAAAAGGATGGTTTCCTCAGAATGTGCATTGACCACCGTCAGTTGAACAAAGTCACAATCAAGAATAAATATTCCATCCCCAGGATTGATGACTTGTTCGACCAGCTTCAGGGCGCTAGTTATTTTTCCAAGATAGACCTCAGATCCGGCTATCATCAGCTCAGAGTCAGAGATAGTGACATCCCAAAGATAGCCTTCATAACTCGGTATGGTCACTATGAATTTGTTGTTATATCTTTTGGACTAACCAATGCTCCTACAGCTTTCATGAACCTAATGAATAGGGTGTTCAAGTAGTATTTGGACTTGTTCATCATTGTCTTCATTGATAATGTCCTTGTTTATTCTAAAAATGAAGAGGAGCATGCGACTCATTTGAGGGTTGTTCTTCAGACCCTCAAGGATCGCCTATTATTTGCTAAGTTCAGCAAGTGTGAATTCTGGTTACAGTCTGTCACTTTCCTTGGTCATGTGGTATCCAGAGAAGGGATCCGTATTGATTCCCAGAAAATTTAGGCAGTAAAGGACTGGCCCAGACCCACCTCTCCGACAGACATCAGAAGTTTCTTGGGTTTGGCGGGTTATTACAGGAGGTTTGTAGAAGTATTTTCATACATAGTTGCCCCATTGACCAAGTTGACTCAGAAAAAGGTCAAGTTTCAGTGGTCAGAGGAGTGTGAGAAGAGTTTCTTAGAACTGAAAACCAGGTTGACTACAGCTCCTGATTTGACTCTACTAGATGGTTCAAACAGTTACGTGGTTTATTGTGATGCATCCAGAGTTGGTTTGGGTTGTGTTTTGATGCAGCAGGGTAAGGTCATAGCTTATGCTTCTAGGCAGCTGAAGGCACATGAGAAGAACTACCCGACTAATGACCTCGAGCTTGCAGCGGTTGTGTTTGCCCTAAAAATTTGGAGGCACTATGTGTATGGTGTTCATATTGATGTGTTCACAGATCACAAGAGCCTTCAGTATGTGTTCACCCAGAAAGAGTTGAATCTTCATCAGAGGAGATGGCTTGAGTTCCTAAAGGATTATGATATGAATGTTCTCTACCATCCGGGTAAGGCCAATGTAGTGGCTGATGCTCTCAGTAGACTGTCTATGGGTAGCGTATCTCATGTTGAGGAAGAGAAAAGAGAACTGGTCAGAGATGTTCATCAGCTTGCTTGCCTAAGAGTTTGCCTTATGAACACGACAGATGGTGGTGTGATAGTTCAGAATGGATCAGAATCTTCTTTGGTAGCTGAAGTTAAGGAGAAGCAGGATAGTGATCCCATACTACTGCAACTGAAGGGTGCAGTTCATCAGCAAAGAGTAGAGGTTTTCTCCCAAAGGGGAGATGGTGTACTCCGTTATCAGGGTCGCTTATGTGTTCCTAAGGTGGGTGAGTTGAGACAACAAATCCTTTCAGAAGCCCATATTCCAGATGTTTCATCCATCCATGTTCCACTAAGATGTACCATGATCTACGGGAATTCTATTAGTGGAACGACATGAAGCGGGACATCGCAGATTTTGTGGCTAAGTGCACCAACTGTTAGCAGGTAAAGATAGAACATCAGAAACCAGGAGGTGTGACTCAAGAGATTAGCATTCCTACCTGGAAGTGGGAAGTGGTCAACATGGATTTCATTACGGGCTTACCCCGTACTCACAGGCATCATGATTCTATTTGGGTGATAGTGGACAGAGTCACTAAGTCAGCCCACTTCTTGGCAGTCAAGACTACAGATTCAGTGGAGGATTATGCCAGGCTCTACATCAATGAGATAGTCAGATTGCATGGGGTTTCCTTGTCTATCATTTCAGATAGAGGTCCTTAGTTTACATCTCATTTCTGGAGATCCTTCCAGAAAGGTCTTGGTACTCAGGTGAACCTCAGTACAATATTTCACCCGTAGATGGATGGTCAGGATGAGCGTACCATTTAGACCTTGGAGGATATGTTGAGAGCTTGTGTGATCGATTTCAAGGGTAGTTGGGATGATCACCTACCTCTCATAGAGTTTGCCTACAATAACAACTTCTATTCCAGCATTCAGATGGCCCTATATGAGGCCCTCTATGAGCGTAGATGTAGGTCACCTGTTGGTTGGTTCGAAGTAGGAGAAGCAGCTTTGATTGGACCAGATTCGGTACATGAGGCTATGGATAAAGTTCAACTCATCAGATAGAGGCTAAAAATAGCTCGGAGTTGTCAGAAGTCCTATGCAGACGTGAGGAGAAGAGACTTAGAGTTTGAGATCGATGATTGGGTTTTCCTTAAGGTGTCACCCATGAAAGGGGCGATGAGATTCGGCAAGAAAGTGAAGCTCAGTCCCAGGTATGTAGGTCCTTACAGAATCTTGAAAAGTGTTAGTAATATGGCTTATGAGTTAGAGTTGCCATCAGACCTAGCATCAGTTCAACCAGTCTTCCATATTTCTCTTTTGAAGAAGTATGTGGGTGATCTGACTTCGATAGTACCCTTAAAAAGTGTGGCTGTGAAGGATAGCCTCACCTATGAGGAGGTTCCAGTTGAAATTCTTGACCATCAGGTTCGTAGGTTGAGGAATAAGGAAGTCACATCAGTTAAAGTTTTATGGAGGAATCAGTCCGTAGAGGGAGCTACTTGGGAAGTAGAAGCAGCCATGATGTCCAAGTACCCACACCTCTTTCCCTCCGATTCAGTTTTAGCTTGAGGTAATTAGTTCCTCTCCAATATCTCAGTTTACTCTTATGTAATTCAGTCTCAGTACCATTGTTCCATCAGTTATCCTTGCATTTCAGCATACTTGCATGTTTATGGAACTCAGTTCAGTAGATATCAGTTTCCAGTACTCAGTTGGTAGGGATTTAGCTCTTTCCCTCCAAACTCAGCTTGTTTATTCTTCATTCGAGGACGAATGATCCCAAGGGGGAGATATTGTAACACCCCAAAACTTCCAAGCCCAGACTTAGCTCAGAAAACCAAGAGAAATAAAAAATTTCAACTGTCAGAAACCACGAGTCACTTCCACGAGTCATTGAACAGTATACGAGTCGTGAACTGGACTCGTGGAACAAAGATCATAGGACTTCTCCTCTGAAGTTTATCCCACAACTCAAGTCTACGGACCGTAGAAGTTTCCACGGACCGTAGAACTTGTCCGTGGAATCCTTGTAACAGACGGCCTTCAGGAACCACGATTGGGTTCCACGACCCGTGGTAGTTCCCACGAGTCGTGAACCCAAGTTGTGGAACCATTTCCAGTAGCCTATGCTTATGTCCTCAGGAACCACGAGTGGATTCCACGACCCATAGAAAATTCCACGAGTCGTGAACCCAAGTCGTGGAACCAAAGTTCAGAGGACCAGGAATTTCTTACAGGAACCACGAGTGGGTTCCACGACCTGTGGAAGTTTCCACTAATCGTGAACCCAACTCATAGGGTTCATTACAGTGGCCAGTTTTCAGGACCAGGAAACCACAATAAGGTTCCACGACCCATGGAACTTTCCACGAGTCATAGAACCCAGTCTTGATCCCTGGGTCGCGATTTTCAGCACCTTTTTAAATTAAATTCCAGGGGCATTCCAGACATTTAATGCCTACACTACGTTGTTTTATGTCGACTAAGCTTGATTAAGTAGCCTAAAACTAACTAAACCCTCATTCTCCTAGTTGTCAGTTTAGGCTAAGACCTTTAGTAACAGTCCTCAAGTCCTAGAACTATGGCGCCACCGTAGGTTTAAATGAGTTAGCTGTCAGACTAGGCTACACCTCTTTGTCCCTTATGGACATCAGTAGAGGATCCATGTCAGACTTGTGTTTACCCTTGGCAAGGTGTGAACACCGTCTCATCCAGGGTTATAGGTTGGACCCATAGTTAGCTCAACTTGGGGTATATCAGTTAGTAGTGTCTCCCACAGTCAGATTCATGTGCATTGACCTTATATCCAGTATTTATATTCACTATTCAGTTCAGTATACTATTTCATGATTTATACTTGGTCATTGCATTCAGTTCAGTTTTCAGTTGTGTTGCAGTAAATCTATCTTCATGTTCAGTTTTATATTGCCCAGCTTTGTATATATATATATCCTGCATGCTCAGTACATTCAAAGTACTGACACATATTCTTGTGCTACATCATTTTATGATATAGGTTCAGGCACTCAGCATCCAGATCGCGCTTAGTTCGGTTCCCCAGTTCTTACTCAGCAGTTCAGTGGTGAGTCCTCATTAGTACGAGGACAATAAACATGATTCATTTCAGTATTTACTTTTAGTTTTAGCTTTGTAGAGTTAGCTGGAGACATGTCCCAACAACTCTCATTCAGTTAGATGGCTTCCAGACATAGACTAGACTCAGCAGTTGTTAGTGTTGTTTTCAGTCAGCACTAAACTATATTTCTATATTATAGCCTTTTTAGATTTGTTGGGCTCTCATCTTGCTTTAAGATATTAAATTTCTTTAGTTTTCCCGCATAGTACATATCTTTAAACTTGTTTTACATAGATATGCCATGCCATGGGTTAGCTTGAGGTCATTTGTAACATTAAGCACCGTGTTGCGTCCAGGGGGTAGCTTCGGGGCGTGACACTTCTGGTGCCGATCGGGCCCAACAGGTAGGTTCCATGGAAGGATATTGTCCGTATACCTCTACTATGCCGTATACCCTCCCTCCGGCACACGCAACCTAAAGCCCCAGGCCCGAACGGCAAGGTCCATGGAGGTCCCAGACCCCATACTAAAACTTAGTACCAAAACATGTCCTCCGGAAGCAAGTTCGGGTTCAAGATAGAGACCCAGTCTCGAATATGCATATCCAGACCCTGTCCAAGACTAAAATAGTGGGAAAATGCCTCAAAAATCACTCCAAGGGTGCCCGGGCATAACCGGGTCTAAGCAGTATAAAGTCATCTCAGGTGCTCGGTCTGACCGAGGCTAAAAACCATCCCAATTTAATAAGAAACTCAACTAGCACCCCGACCCTGCCGAGTCTAGCGTTAATAGTAAAACTGGTGATAGAAATCATAATTTGACCTTCTTTTACCCCAAGAATATTCACAAGTTAAATCAAACCATTTTCAATTCATTTTAATAAAAAATGGGCCCCCGGAGCCATGCAAGGTTTAGAAAATAGTGTCAGTAGGCTCGAAGCCAAAACCGTAGTAAAACATGGATAAAACCTCTTTATATGCATGGAAATGGTATGATCAAGCACAATAGCTGCCCAGCAACTCACAATCAACCTATCGACCCTGCACAGGCCCACAGCTACTCAGCAACCATAACCAGCCTAGAAGGATATTTCTATGTCCGGGACTCGCGGACATTCCTAATAACCCACCTTCTATATTTCAGAGTCAACAGGGCCTCACAGGACCACAAGGGTAAATAAAATGTATTGGTAAGTACTACAAGCATCGGAGGAACAAAAGTAGGCGGACATGAATAAAGCGGTCAAGGTCTGTGGTACCAACCTAATAATCCAAGCCAAGGATGCCAGCTAGTACATTTTTATCCGATATATGCTAAATCTAGGGAGTTTAAACCGTAACCTACCTGTCGTCCGATGACAAGCTTGAACCTCTCCGAAAAAGTTCCGAAATGAAATCAAACTCGAACTCAGGCTTGAATAACTTGACGTAGATAATTGATTTTTCTTAATATCGCATCAAAATATTTTTCCACACCTAATTTCTTCAATGTATAAAGATACATATAGGCAGTGTTCAAATCTACTCTCCGTATAAAAAGTGAATGAAAATAATGGTAGTATATCTATATGTGTACAGGTTGCATATCACTTTTAAAGGGTCAAAATAAATCATTGACTTATTTATCCCATAGCTGCCAAAATCATAATGTGAATTGGTAGGAAAATTCTTATATTTCCACATAATCAACAACCTTTAGTGTTGGATCTATCCTTCACTTCCACGTGACAACTCCCACCTTTTTTCTTATCACTTTATGTAAGTACTCGGGTATTACATAGGTTCGTGGTAAAATAAATATAACTTTTCAAATATATCATAATTGATAGAAAATCATTCCAAATGAAACCTAATATATTATAATAATAATCTTCAACATAAAGAAGTTTTCTATCTCCGTTAAAATATTACAATTTATAAAAACCTTATAAAATAAATACATACGCAAATACATCATAACAAAACTATTTTTCATAGACATTTAAAATATTTTAGGAAAGCAATAAAAATATAAGTTTTTACCACATTCAACTTTTAAATAAAATATTTTCAAATACGCGCGCTGTTAATAAAATTCTCATATTTAGGCTCGCAAGCCTTGATACGGAACGAGGGTTAAGGTCATACGGTCGCAAATCACCATCACACGATTTTGATACTCAGCTCCTAAGACAGGGAATTGGTCATAAAGACCAACTGAATGGCCAGGGCACCGAACCACCGGTCCCAGCAAGCCATAAATGACTTGGGCCGCTATAGGAAAGCTCTAACAGTACAAGGAAAGCGTAAACGCAAAAATGACCGGAAGAGTCATTATAATTTATTATATATTTAAAAATTATATCAAAAGTATTATAAATAACAATAAAAAAACTACATTAACAGTATTATAAATCACAACAATTAACAACTTAAATTTTTTTATATGAATTTCATTGATCTAAATAAAATAGTGTATGCATATCTAAAAAAATCATTGAGTATTAACATTGAGCCCATGCATAGTACGGGGTTTTAATTTATTTATTTTACCTTACAAAAATTATAAATCACAATAATTAACAACTAATTATATATTTTAAAATTATATTATAGTTATTATAAATAACAATAAAAAATTATATTAAAAGTATTATAAATTACAATAATTAACAACTTAAAATATTCGTATATGAATTTTATTAATTTAAATAAAATAATATATGCATATCTAAAAAATTTATTAATCTAAATAAAATAATATATGCATATCAAAATTAGGCACATCTTAGAATTTCAAAGTATCAATATTGGGTTCGTGCATAGGGTAAAAGTTCTAGTCCTATTTAATAAGTGTGGGTCGTCTTAGACGACCAAAAGAATTCTCGCCGTCCGTTCTTTAATCGGACGGACCTTATTCGTTTGGTCGACAAAAAGGATAATTTTGCCATTACACTATTTTAATCAGATCTACTGATACTGTACCGCTGTGGCCCTTTTTGATTTCCACGTGGTATGACCAAATTCCAACTCCTGTTTCTCTTTAACACTCCCAAACATATTTTCTATCTTACCTTTCCAGCTCCTGTTTCTTGAAGGGATTTTTACTCATCACTTTTGGATTCCTTTGAAAGTTTGTTCATTTTTGCTTCAATTTTGTTTTTTCTACTCTTCCGCCTTAATTTATTGCTAGATTTTTTGTATTCATGCCACTTATTCTATCTGATCCAAACATGCACAGTTGAAAATAGATGATTGTTACATGTAATTGTATATTATTTTGGATTACTGATTCTTGATGTTTTTTTAACTTTTGTCACTAATTAATCACTGCAAATCTGATCATCTGTGCAAAATCTTGTAATATTAAGCTTGATGTTTTAAGATTGGGTCTTTGGTGGTTGATTTTCCCCCCAGATATATTTATAAACATGCTTTTATGGTGTTCTTTTGTTGTATTTTATAATTTCTGACATTTTCCATTTTGATGGCTCTTTCACTCTTTATTCTTTCCTTTTAAAATTGTTCTTTTTAACTACTTTTTTCTTATTTTTGATTATTTACTATGAGGAGAATTTAAGCTATGAAGACTGATGAATCCAAGATGTTCGGTGATATGCCTGAAACAACTGAACTATTTGGTAAGAATTTCTATTGTTGTTATTTGCGAGTAAGTTAGGACTGCCTTCAACAATGTAAAGTTGTGCATTCTTTTCTTCAATTCTATTTACTCTTGGATTTCACAGGCTTAATCTGAAAGTCAAATTTGCTCAAGGTGAAGAAAGCGGGAAAATACATTGACTATTAGAGGTAAGTTCTGCACATTTTTTATTTTATAAGCTTAGTCATAATACAGTATGGTTGTGCTTTATATTCTATGTTGTAATGTATAGAACCTGTATACTTAAGGAACAAATTAAATGTTAAGATTACAATAAAAAGCTTTATGAAACACTTGACATAATCAGATGTCCGAAAACAAAAGAAAGATAGACACAATTCAGGTATGTGCTCAAACTGGATTAGTGATCGATTCCTAAATTTCGTCATAAACCTATTTGGTTATTTACAATAACGTAAACAATTACTTCTGACTATATATATATATATTATTTCCTGTTATAGAGGTGGCTGGATTGTCGATACTCTATGTTGCTCGCTCATTCACCTGTCGTCCCTCAATGGCCTTAACCAATAAGCTCTCATATGCAATTTGGTTTCTTCAGTGTTTCTTGCACTTGCTACTGCTCCTTTTTACTATTTTCTACTACTGGTTCTTAGTATTTGGAGTGCTCAAAATGTTCTCATTTCTTCTTTGGGTTTTCTTATTCTTGAAAAATTACAAAAGGTTAACAAGAAAATTGACTATAAAGATAAAATTGATCTTGCTCGCTCGAAAGGATATAACACATACGAAACCTTAGCTTCGTTGACTTTATGAGGTCTAACCTTTGGTGGCATTTAAAATTGATGATTGACTACTCCTTTTATCCTGTTAAAACACGTGTGCTACGCATTAGTACGTGTCACGGGATTTGTTAAATACCCATAAACGAATTAAACCCACAAACTCACCTCTCCTTTTACTCCCTTCTCCTCCACAATCACTAGGTACAGCGAAGAATGACCGCCATACGACATAGACTAATAGTTGCAGATCGGAGGATGTAGTGGAAACATCCCAAGGTATTTTTTATTTTTCAATTTATTGTTTAAGTACTGCAATGGTGTGAAATCTTTACTGGAGTGCAACCAGATGTAGTCGTTATCTTTTCTGCAATAGCATCATTTAGACTCAAAAGGTAGACAAAAATCTGCAAGATGATCTCCTTTATCAAGTTACCAGTTTCAGAGAAAAGGAAAAGAATGATCTTCTTTATGATAAAATTTTCTTCGCTGATCCTTTTAAGGTTCTTCAGACTCTTGTTTCACATATTTTGGCTAAAGGGAATTCCATTGCCAGCCTTTTGGATTCAAATTTAAAGTAAGTGTGGATCTATCTATCTTTCACCGCTTTGAATTATTATCATGATGTTCAGTTTATGTTTATTTTTCTTTGGATTCAGATTCAATTAAATATAAATTAAATATTTTTCTTGCCTGGTAAGTGATAATTAGACATTATATTTTTATCGTTCGACTGACAAGAGAAAAGAAAAGAAATTTTTCCTAAAAAGAGGAAGAGAGAAGAAACAAATACGTAGAAATTTTGCTAGCAATTAGGGGGGGAATTTCAAAGTTTTGCCAGAAAAATTGCTAGCAGTGGCTTCAACCCTTCGTATGGAAAACCTGCTGCTCGATTTAGGTGCCCAACCTCTTATTAGTTTCACTTCCAAAGTCAGTCATCTAAAATTCATACTTGGACAAAGAGGACTCTCCCGTGGTTCCGTCTCCTCTTACTGTATTTCTGGGTCAGCCCAACTCGAATAGGAAGAAGAGGCACAACACCAATTGAAAAACACTGAACCCTCTCATGATCTTTTGGAATGCTCTGAGACAAGCATAATAGTTGATTTGCTGAATTTTTCCCATGCAATGTGATTGCTCCTCCAGTAAAAGCTCCCCTAGCTTCTTGCAATGATGGTTAATAATTCAAGGATCCTCGAGTGTATCTTTCATGCAATAATTTCTTTATTACTTTGTTATTTGTTTAAGCGGGATTCAAATACTCTTTAAACTCTGTCATATCATTTATACTAACTTTCATTTGTCATGCTTTTTCCATAGATTTCTTTTTACTTATGGTTCAGATTGCAACAAAAGATGGCACAGAGACTTGGTAGATATATATGCAACTACCCTTGAACTAAGGATGGATGTGTAAAGTGCAGGATGTTGATAAATGTAAAGCATGAAAGAGGTACCTTCATATTTCGATAAATAATTACACCATGTACTTTTGTTACACGAGTCTTTAAATATTTCTGCAGAGAGAAGAAGAACGATGGAGGAACATTCGATGACTATTATAATAAGAACTTATCTGGATGTGATGTTAAACCAAGAGTGTTCAAGGATCTATTAACCAAGAAATGTCCAAGGTACATTTTATCTTTTCCAGATGGTTGCCCTTGGCATGAATATTAGTTCTTTACAAGTTCTGTTGTTTTCTGATACTGATAAGGAGACGTACAGGATAACCTCTCATTTGGACGCACTAGTAGCTTTATTAGCTTTCTCTTTTGTTTTTTCCACTTTTGTCATCATGGGACTTCAATCAGTGTACATTAAATTTCTCCTTTAATTTGATGTCATTGCTGAATTTTGTGCATGCACACATAAATTTGATGTGTAGTTATATCATTGGATATATGTTGTCACTTGAAACTTCAATTTTATTGTTTTGGTAGTCTGACTTACTAATGCTATTTGTGAAGTTGCGATGTTGCCTACTCCATTCGCTTCTAGAATCCTCCACAAATGTGTTATTTGGTTGCTTTAGTGTTTCATACACGAGGTTGTGAATGAGTAGGCGAAAGGTATTGTTTGGCTGCTTTAGTGGTTCATGCGCAAGAGGCAATGCCATAACTCTGTTGAATATGAGTGCAAAATTGCATACGGCATTGAAAGTGAGTTTTGTAATGGCTTAGATCTAGATTGTTCATGTATTTTCAGATTCCATTTTTACAATGTTCCCATTGAAGTATATCATGTAGGTCTGGAGAAAAAAATCATCATTTGCAGAGAGTCGAAATAGTCTTTGAAAGTCGGGATTGTTGCAAACTCCTCATCACTTGGTGAATATTTCATAATATTTTGAATATCTTTGTAGAATTTTGTTCCTCAATCCAAGAGAAATTTGTGAAGTGTTAATATATTGTAAACATGATAGAGATGCTTTCTATTTTGTGTCTTGATATTGAATTTCTTTTTATGAATCTTGTGAAGTGCTCATAATACAAATAACAGTGTCGGACATACGATCGTGCTTGCACGGGCACCACATATCTAGTAGTTATATAAGAGAGACTTTGCCAACAACCACACCCCTCTCCGTCAACACGTCTGCTTGTTGACGGGGGTAGTTTGGTCATTTTCCGCACTAATGTGAATCTACTGATATTTATGGGATACGAATAGTGTAAATTTACTCTGCAAAATTCTGGTCCCACCTGCACTTCTCATGGTACTGCAAATATATGCCTACTAATTACTTGATCCATTCATTAAATAATTAATACCTTAAAATTCAATTTCAAAACATATAAATAACAAACCAAAGAACAGAAAAAAGGAGGGAAATGAACAAATGAGGAAAAATTGGTAAGGAAAAAAAGCATCTAAGAAGAGAAAATACCAGTGAAAAAAAGAGAACAAACATGGAAAGAGGAAAAGAAGAATAAAAGGATGGAAGAAAAATGGAGTGAACTGAAAGTATGAGAAGCTGCTCTCTGACGGCAGAGAAGAAGCCAAAAGAATGACTATAAAACTTTTGCCAGGACACTCGTCTGTTTTTTAAGGTTGACAAGCTTTTACAGTTTAGGACTAAAACATGATTATATTACTGATATACCCTTCGATTAGGAAGCTTAACAATGAGATAAAACTAAAATAAATTTACCAATGTTAATAATATTTCGTGTCAAGTCAAAATAGGCCAAACAAATTAAAACGAATAGAGTATTAGATATTCATTTTATACCTAATGAGATGATTTACTATCGTAAAAATATATATAATTTATTTTAGATCAAAAATTTAAAATTATTTAATTAACACTATTAAAATTAATTACTATCATAAAAATAATTTTATGATTTTATGAATAAATATTGGATCGATGCATAACACCAGCTTTTCGTCACTATATAAGATGTTCATACTGTTAATAAGTTTATTAAAAGACAATTTTAAAATAAACTAACCATTAATATGAGAAAGAAAGAATATATATATATATATATATATATATATATATATATATATATATATACGAATTCTATTTTAAGAAAATTGAAGACAAGATAGTAGTCAGCCGACAAAGAGAATGATAATCGTAATCTCGATTGTAAAGGAGACACGTAGCCCGTAGGGATGTTTACAAATTGATTTGGATTGGTTACTGGTTAAAATTAAAATCAAATTAATATAATTAATTTTTAAATTATTAAAATTAAATTAAATTAAATATAATATATATTTATTGATTTGATTATTATTAATTTCGATTTAGTTTGACTTGATATTCAATTTTTAATCATACACGAAAATAAAAAAAATAATTCATTCTAAAAGAAAAAGAGACAACAATTCATTAAAAAAAATCGTGAAATTGACATATAAAGCATAACATGACAATGTCTAATATAAGATATTTAAATCAAACTGGCAAAAGATAGTAGAGATAGATGCCTCTGAAATTGGCTATGGGAGAATTTTAAAACAAATCTCTCCTTCTGAAAAATAAGAATACCTCATACAATTCTATTCTGGAAAATGGAATAATAGTCAGAAAAATTATGCTACTGTAGCTAAAGAAATTTTAGCCATAGTCAAAAGTGTTTTAAAATTCCAGGGGAACTTATATAACCAAAGGTTCATCATAAAAACTGATTGTCAAGCAGCTGAATTCATCCTTGTCTTTATTATCACAAGGTTGACCAATCTGGCAAGACGTACATTCTTCCTCTGATGAGGACATGTAGCCTTCTTCATGAAGAACTTTTAGGTCTTCACTTGTAGAGGATTCTTCTCCATCACTATTGTTTTGGCTAGGATTTTCCGAAGAAGAATTAAAGAGGATTTTATATAGAGAATCCTTAATATTATCTTTTAGGTCAAGGTTTTTAATCTTATCTTTGACCTTGCAATTTCTCGCATAATGGCCTATTCTACCACATTTGTGGCAAGCACTAGATTTATAATTCTTATAAAACTCCTTTTTCCCTTTATAATTCATCTTTCTCTTTTCACGCTTGTCTAAGCGTTTCTTTTTCCTGTGCTGCTTATAAGGCTTTTCCTTATAATCTCTTTTTCCTCTATGTTTATTAATCTTTTTAGAGGATTCAGGCATATCTATTGCGATTTGCTCACAAACTTCTCCTAATTGTTGTTTCTCATTCAAATGATATCTCTTAATTTGTTGATCCAACTTGATCTCATTGCATAAAGAGAGACCTTCTTGGGTGCAAACGCTTATAAGCTTCCCATAAGTATAGTCATCGTAATTAATATTCACCCCGTCTCCTCTAAGGACCTTTCTAACTCTTTCTGCAAATAAAGCAGGGAGTCCGTTTATAAATTTGGATTTTCAATGAGAGCTATTACACTCGAGTAATTCCATAACTCTGGATAGGAAAACATCCTTGTACCATCTAAAAGACGTAAGGGTTTTACATCTAAGGTTTTGAAGCATAGTCCTAATGGTCTCACTATTATCTGACCATCTACCAGAAAAATATTCTATAATGGTTAGGACCAAGGTGTAGACTACATTTGGAATCATTCCACTCTCATCTTTAACAGCATTTAAAATGGTCATACGTTGGGATTCTGACAGATAATTATCCCACCATTCCTTTAATTGGCCTGTAAAACCAGCAATAATCATATTAGCTGTATCCTTTTCAGAATTCTTGTTGGCCTTGCAAATCGTACTATACATCAGGATTCTATAGGCCAAAGTATAAATTTGTCTATCAGTAAAACCATCAATATTCCATTCATAGATTTCTGTCCCACTAAAACTATAAGAGACATAATATTCATGTTCTTCAAGAAGGATATCTTGAGGCGTCGGTCTAGGATAGTAATACATCCTTTGCACTGGTTTTCTAGCATGTTTTTCCGAGATTTTATTAATCTCATTCGGAATGGTATTTCTATCAGTGGCCTCATTTTCACCTAATTGAAGGGGATTAATATCTTTAACCCTTTTAGCAATTTTATCATTGTTTATATAGATGATATTTTAGTATTCTCAAAAACCTTAGAAATGCATTTTAAGCATCTTGACCTATTCAAGAAAATTATTATTCAAAATGATTTGGTTATATCTAGACCAAAAATGCATATTTTCCAAACCAATGTTAGATTCTTGGGTCATAATATTGAAAAAGGAAAAATTATTCCAATTCAGAGAAGTATTGAGTTTGCGTCTAAATTCCCTGACGTTATTACTGATAAAACTCAGCTTCAACATTTCTCGGGAAGTTTAAATTACATTTCTCCTTTTATAAAGGATTTAGCTAAAGAGACTGTTATATTATATGATAGATTGAGAAAAGCCCTAAAGCTTGGACTAATAATCATACGAAAGCAGTCAAGCATATCAAGGCAAAGGTTAATAACCTCCCATGTCTCACTTTTCGTCCTTCAAAGGTACCTGTTATTCCAGTCTCATCCCAGAGAGTTATGAGATAAATATGCCAGAAAAAAGGCATTCCTAAAATAATTTCATTAGAAATATTTTTTATTAAAACAAAACTTTCAGGCATACAAATATTATTCGTACAAATATATTGTTTGAAAACATTTGAACATATCTTGATGAACCATGAATGCTTCTTATTAGCATTCTCATATAATAAAGCTTTATTAAAGCTTTCAATGTAATCCAGTAATTAAACTTAACAACTATTCTTTGTTCCGGATGAGTGTAAGGATTGGCAGGATCGCTTCGATGTAACTACAGGTTCGTTTACAACTCATATAATTTAGGAATCGAAAGAACTTTTACGGTTCCAACCTAGCCCAAATAAACGCCTCCACACGGCTGACATGGGCCTGACCAGGAACACCGGACTGAGCCAAGTTCTTTCTACCCCTTGACTATACTACCTCGACCTTAGAGACATCGGAACAATCTTTTTCTAACCATGTTTTAATAGTTGCAGTTGTTGTTAGTCCAATACGAGTTGTTTAGCCTATCATGTAGGCTATCAAACCTTAAAATGATTAAGAAAAATAAAAATTGGAAGAAAAATACCTTAACTGGAGATCAGTGATTCTTCAAACTATTAACAATAATTTTATTTCAGTACTATCGAAATACAGAGAGAGTAATATTCGAAGAGTTGGCTGAATCCTGCCTTCTATTTACAATAAGTGACCCTTTTATAGAAGGGATTGAAGGAAAAATTAAAATTCATGACGTCAGTGCTTACGTCATATTACATTATTGGACCGATATCGGGGTCCACTACTTTATAAAATTTTTACAATAATTCAAAAGTATACAATAATTTTAACTTTAATAAAGTTGACATCTTGTCCTTTATTCTTTAGCAATCTCCTTTCCTTTGGACTTGTCTGAGCTAGAAGATTCTTCTATCTGGTTCCTGAACTGTTGCAGAAACATTTCAATTTCCATTTCTTCTGTGCTATGAACACTTTGAGATTCTCCTGCCAAATAGTTGTCTTCTTCTTCATTAGAAGTGGCCATGGATATATTGTCTGAAAATTCTATACCCATATTTTTTGCTAAATCTTTTTTAACTTCTTCCATATATGAGGCAAGAAGCTCCGATTTGAAAATAGTCCCTTGTTTCATTTGTAATTTTCTGGTTATATGTTTAAAAGAACTAATATTATCCTTTTCCTGTATAACTTCTGTTTGGTTCTTGCTGGTCTCAATATCTATATTGATCGAGTCTATTATCTCGCGTCCATGAAGTTTTCCCTCCATATCTCTTTGGAGTAATTTACTCCAAAATTTTGTATGAAATTTTCTCTTTAGGCAAGGAAATCCTTCTTCATTTGTATGAACTTCTATGGTCCATTTCATTATCCATGGGATAGAAAATTGTATAAAGAAATACATTAAGGATATTCCCTTAAAATATACGTCCTCCTATTGTAATCTTATTATTTTGGGCGAGACATCAACCCATTCAGCATATAATTTTTTATAATCCTCTGGGAAGATATTCAAGGTTGGGCCATATAAAGTTCACCACTGGTAGAACCAATTTGGTATATATTGTTTGAAAACATTTGAACATATCTTGATGAACCATGAATGCTTCTTATTAGCATTCTCATATAATAAAGCTTTATTAAAGCTTTCAATGTAATCTCAGTAATTAAACTTAACAGCTATTCTTTGTTTCGGATGGGTGTATTCCCTTTCCTTCATCGTACTGATTTTCCATTCTTCTGGAGTAAATATTTTTTTTTATAATGATTTTTGAAAAGTTATAAACTTTCTTAGTATTGGCTGGGCAAAAATGCTGGAATTCAGCAGACCCGAGAGATGAGAGTATAATCTCATAAGCATCCTGTATTTGTATGTTGGGACAACATATGATGCCGTATCAAAATATCTTGTCATGATTTGCCAAGGATCCTCTCTCCATTGTAAATCCCTTGGCTCAAGAAGAAGTATTACTTTATCTTTCTCATTTTTATCATATACCTCAATATTTTCACCTACTTCGTCATTGACGACCGCAGAATATAACGGTGGTGCATTGCTCTGAGGTTGTTTTGATTGTATAAAATTCATGAATTCTTTATACATTGGGTGTTCGGTATTAATTTCTGAAATCCCTGTGGAAGTTCCTGCAATGTTTGAGGCTATTTGTCTCTGGCTTCCTATCTGAGCCAAAATATTATTTCTGCCCATGGGTGGTCTTCCTCTTCCTCTTCCTCTATTAGAGGAAGAACTTCCAGATGGCCAAGATGGCCGCATTTTCCTGTAAAATAAAAATTATTAACTCAAATATTCTCTAGTAAGAAAATCGGGAAGACTATTATCTGTTCCTTTTTTATAATGTATTTCAAAATCGAAAGGTGCTAATAAAGCTTGCCATCTTGCGAACATTTGTTTAGAAACATCATGTTTTACATCTTTATTAAAGATGAATTTAGCTGCTTGACAATCAGTTTTTATGATGAACCTTTGGTTATATAAGTCCCCCTGGAATTTTAAAACACTTTTGACTATGGCTAAAATTTCTCTAGCTACAGTAGCATAATTTTTCTGACTATTATTCCATTTTCCAGAATAGAATTGTATGAGGTATTCTTGTTTTTCAGAAGGAGAGATTTGTTTTAAAATTCTCCCATAGCCAATTTCAGAGGCATCTATCTCTACTATCTTTTGCCAGTTCGGATTGGCCAGAGTGAGACATGGGAGGTTATTAACCTTTGCCTTGATATGCTTAACTGCTTTCGTATGATTATCAGTCCAAGCTTTAGGGCTTTTTCTCAATCTATCATATAATATAGCAATGTCTTTAGCTAAATCCTTTATAAAAGGAGAAATGTAATTTAAACTTCCCAAGAAACGTTGAAGTTGAGTTTTATCAGTAATAACGTCAGGGAATTTAGACGCAAACTCAATACTTCTCTGAATTGGAATAATTTTTCCTTTTTCAATATTATGACCCAAGAATCTAACATTGGTTTGGAAAATATGCATTTTTGGTCTTGATATTACCAAACCATTTTGAATAATAATTTTCTTGAATAGGTTAAGATGCTTAAAATGCATTTCTAAGTTTTTTGAAAATACTAAAATATCATCTATATAAACAATGATAAAATTGCTAAAAGGGTTAAAGATATCATTCATAATTTTTTGAAATTCAGAAGGGGCATTTTTTAACCCAAAAGGCATAACATTCCATTCATATTGTCCCATTGGGACATTAAAGGCTGTTTTATATTTATCTTTTTCAGAAATTTGAATTTGTCAATAACCTGATTTTAAATCAAATTTTGAAAATATTATAGCTCCATGAAGTTTATCTAATAAATCTTTTTTTTTAGGAATAGGATATCTAATCCATTTTAAAACTTTATTTAGGGGTTTATAATTTATGACAAGTCTGAGTACCCCTCTTTCTTGCTCTCGTGCTTATTAACATAGAAAGCAGTGCAAGACCATTGAGATTATGAGGGCCTTATTAATCCCTTTTGAAGAAGAGTATCAATCTCTTTTTTACATAAATCTAAATATTCTGAATTCATTTGGCAAGGTCTTGCCTTAGTGGGAATATTATCCTCAGAAAATTCTTTCTCATAAGGAAGACTTACCACATGTTTTTTCCTTTCCCAAAATACATTTGGGTGATCTCCACATATCTGTAGGGAGAATTGATTCTTTAAAATCTCAATCTTTCCTTGGATTCTAGAATTTTGTAAAGTCTCTTCTATGGTAAGACTACAAATCTCACTTTTAAGAAAGTCGATTTGTTTACTTTTTAAAGAAATCATATCTTTAACTTCATTAATGAATTTTGAGAATGATTGAGATATAAAATCTATTCTCATTTTTCGTCCTTCAAAGGTACCTGTTATTCCAGTCTCATCCCAGAGAGTTATGGGATAAATATGCCAAAAAAAAGGCATTCCTAAAATAATTTCATTAGAAATATTTTTTATTAAAACAAAACTTTCAGGCATACCAATATTATTCGTACAAATATATGCTTTAGAAATCTTATATTCAATATCCATCTTATGACCGCTAGCATTTCGAAGACTATGAGTAGTTTTCTTAAAATATTTTGACGGAATTAATCCTTCTTGAATGCAATTTAAATCAGCTTCGCTATCAATAAGAGCAATAAAGTCCTTTTTTAAGTTATAATCAATGAAAAGCGTTATTTTTGCCAAAGGTTTATGAGCCGTAATTAGCTCGATAGTTTCTAAAAATAAATTCTTATTATTTGTAAATTCACTAGAGATATCTGGAAAATTATCTCCAGGGATATCAGGGAGGTTATTATCAACCATAACCTGTTTCCCATTATCTTTATTTTCTATATGACTAATTCTCTCATCAAGAACCATATTATGATTTTTCAGAGAAGATATTTCTTTTTTGAGATTATTAATCTCCTCAATCAAGTCTTGAATTATAGTGGGAATATGATCCCTTTGAGACCTAAGTTTTAACTGTCTCCTTACCTCTGCCATAGTATAAGCACTATGATGTGCGGGATTATCTTTAATAATTCTAGTATTACTAGTGGAGGTGCTGGTATTACCAATTTTGTCAATAATTTGGGATCTCAGCGTTGGATCATCAATCATTTTGAGAATTTCCATCCAATTGTCATTACTGATGACATTGATATTCAAGTCTTTGAACTGAGAATATAACTGATAGAATTCATCCTTGTCTTTATTATCACAAGGTTGACCAATCTGGCAAGACGTACATTGTTCCTCTGATGAGGACATGTAATCTTCTTCATGAAGAACTTTTAGGTCTTCACTTGTAGAGGATTCTTTTCCATCACTATTGTTTTGGCTAGAATTTTTCGAAGAAGAATTAAGGATGATTTTATATAGAGAATCCTTAATCTTATAAAAAGTTAAGTATATAATTTGTCGGTTTGATTCGATTATTTATTTATTTTTCTGAACAAGATCAAAATTAAAATCAAATCATATATCATCGATTTTAAAAAATGTAAAAATCAAACTAAATCAATCACATAAAAATTGATTTGATTTGATTTTTTGGTTTGAATTGATTTTTATCTAAACCGGGAAGACTCCAAACACGTAACATCAGGGCCACAATGGCACGTAGCAGTTCAAACGTGTAGATAAAGAATAGCTTTAACGTGTGGTCTACACACTTGTTTTTGCTTTGGCTTTTGATCTTTAAAATCAAATTCCAATTCCTCCAGATATTTCTACTAGACTAGATCCCAGAAAATTTCACGTCACACAATCCAAATCCCGAAAAATTTGGATACATATTTCATGAAACCTTTGTATCTGTAACCATAACCAAAACGAAAGAGAAAGAATAAGTGCACCAATTTTTTATCCGATAATAAATGGACATGGTCGCGAAGGTACACGTGTCAACGTTAGAGTGCCACCTACCACCGACCGGGAATGTTCTCCGGCGAGTTGTAACTACGTGGGACCCATTGATTGTAAAGGGTCTTCGACGTAGAATTGTTGTGCAACCTTGCAGGAGCTTTAAGTCTGAGGATGTGGATGAATATGTGAAGGGAAGTAAATCCGTGAACAAATTGGTTGGAGCTATTAGGTCTGCTGTATGGAGTTGTTCAAAGCCAAGTTTGAGAACTGAAAATAAGCTTAGACAAGCTATGGAGAAGTTGGAGGAGAGATTATTCTTGGTATATTCCATTTGTTGTGTGCTTTTTTGTGCATCCGAATTGTGCTCTAACTCTTACTTTTTCCCCCCCTTCCCGTGAAATCTCAGTTAAAAAAGAATGAAGATTTCTAAGAGGTTATTGGTACTATAGGCTATGATTTTCTTTTCTTTGATAATCGTGTTCAAAAACGTAATAAGAGTCGCAAAATGGACATTACATCTGAAAATCATGGATTAATACTGTTTCACTTGTCTAATTAGACTTGGACACCATCCTTATATGTTGCCTTTGAAGGAGTATTTTTTTAAAAAAAATAATTATTTCCTCATATTTACCATGCATTTGGTTGATGACGAAACGTGAGTTTTATTAATCTGATTTTTGATATCTGTTAGACAAATGTGACACTTGTGAAATGCTTTTTTCATTTCCCTTTCGCCAACATCATGGATTCATGCGGATGGGACAAGTTTGTATTCCAACATTAAATGAGGAGGTCTTGATTGACGAAGGAAGATAATCTTTTTTAAGGTTTGTTGTTGTTGGTGTAATATATCACAATAATTAAATTATAGTTGAAAAAAAATGAACAAAATTGAATAAAATATCTTCATGGCTGAGACGCGGATATGTCGCTCTCTTTAAGAGATTCAAGCCCACTGCGTTGCCAGTCGGTAATAGCCGAAAGCATAAAAGGGGGAGAATGGGCCCCACTAGCAACCCGCGTTTCCGACCAGAAAGGAATGGAAAATGAAAGAAGAATCTGTGTGCACTATCTATGGAGTGGAGTGACTATCCTTAATCTCCTAAGGGGGAAGTTCGACGCAGAGCTTTTTGGTTGTTAGGCCTATTACGCACTCGGGCCAATCTACTACACGCTAATAATGGTCTTTTGGATTTGCATAATCTACACCGATCTAGCAGTATATCTCTTGAATTGTCCCCTCCAGGATACAACAGCCCAACAACTTCGTGTAACTCAAGCAACTCCGGATTAGTTGAAGAGTCCAAAGCTCCACCAAAAGAACACCTTCCTTCAACATATAATTACTCTCTTTTTGTATAGTGAATATAGTTGAAGACTTAGAAAATATTCTTTGTCTCAACTCTCTCTTTCACTACACTAACCTCACTACATACATACTACAATATTTTCCACACTTCACATATTTCATCTTCTTTTTTCACTATATTTTCTTGTACACAATATAATGCAAGACCACCACTATTTATAGGTGAGGAAATCTTCCTTGTAATGAATTGGAAGAATATAGGGTAGTAATGTAGGTGAATGAATGATTTAGAGGTTACATAAGTTACAAGCATGATGAGATAGAATAATGAGTAGAGGTTACAAGAGTTACTAAAAACTAATGGCCACATTTTACCACAATTGATGTGAGTAAAGAGGGCATATAATGCCATTCACTTATTAAACAAAATGCTGCCAATTAGTATTGTAACTTAAGCCATTGATGTGTAGCAACTGACGCCACTCTTTGCTTATTATGACCACTAACTCCATTGTGATGAGGCACACTTTAATATAATATTAAAATGCACTTAGCCCCAACAGTTGTTAATGGAGTCTTATGTTCCTATTATGCCTTGATGTCCATTCTGTCTGATTTTTGCAGTTGGCATTATATGTTGGAAGATATATCATCACGATGATGAGCACAGGTGTTGTCATGCTCGTTGGATTTCAGTTGTCAGGTTAGCAAATTCATGCTTTTTCATTTGACCAAATTGAAGTTGTGAAAGTTTCAAGGCATTGATGACGATGTAACTGTATAAGGGCATACTCTAATTGTGAATGTTACAGGTGGAGATAGCCAGATGAATGAATTGATATGGTATAGCTGGCTTGGAGGAATTATTATTGGGACTATGATAGGATCCAATTTGGTTTTGGATGAAGTTGCTCGAGCTGGCCCCCGTAATGTCGTTATAACGGGAAGGTATAACACTTTACTATTCTTCAAAGTCATAGCTTCATTTTGCACTAAAGACAAATTGATTGTATTACCGCAGTTGCTAAATATTTTATGCATGCGTGTTTAATCATCTGCATTTTGAAATTGTGTTCAATTACGAAGGGTACAATTTAGTCTTGCTAGAGCATTCCTGGACTGTAGATATAGCAACTCATCTCCCTCATCTTTAACAATTTGTTTGTTGAAAATGTCTATTCATATTTGAAGATGATTCTGCTTAACTTTGAAATTTAAGTCTCATTCAACTGGTTTCTCTTTTCAATAAGTGTTTTTTTTTCTTCTCATGAATTTTATGATAAAGAGAGATATTTTAGGTTTTTCAATTTGGACTCTGAAGATGGTGTTTTAATGTAATTACTTATAATTATTGTTTGGTGCAGTACAAGGGGACTAGGGAAAGCTCTTGCGCGCGAATTTTTACTTTCTGGAGACCGTGTCATTGTTACCTCTCGCAGGTAATTCCTTAGATTATGGAATCCACTTATTTGATCTACTTGTAGTTTAGGATCTCTTGTTAATGTATGTTTCCTGAAGACAGCCCTGAATCTGTCGGTTTTACTATCAAGGAGCTTGAGGAAAATCTGAAGCAAGCTGTGAATGCTGCCACTGGATCGGCTAGGAAAAAATTGGCACATGGAAAAGTGGTTGGTATGGCTTGTGACGTCTCTGAACCTGTTGATGTTAGAAAGCTGGGCAAGTTTGCTGCAGATGAACTTGGTTACATTGATATTTGGGTGAGTAATTTTCTTTTGTTTACATTTTTTTTTCCTCGATAGCAAAAGACAATGAGTACAATATAGGGTCATCCGCATCTCAGAGGACTTGTGAGGGAAAAAAAAACCTTTCCTGGTTTATTGTTCGGTTTTAATGCTTCCAAAGATTGACTTTTATATAGGTAAACAACGCTGGGACAAACAAAGGTTTCCGACCCTTGCTGCAGTTTACCGACAATGATATTCGAGAGGTATGCATGTTGTTGACAATCTTCATATATTTATGTTGATGCTCTACAACTTCTTCCATTATTAATTCTAGCAAAAAAAGTTGTTTTCAAGGATGCATTTGTCATAGCAGATGGATCGTTAGTACAGGGAGCATCGGCATTAGAGTGGGGTACATTAAATTGATAAGTCAAGGCTTCTTTTGTTATTCTCTCTTCTCTCTCTCTCTCTCTCTCGTGGAAGGGTGGGTGGTTTTGCACTGTGGGTTTTCTAACTATCCACTAGTAGAACTTTGATAACAAATTATTTCCCCCCTTCCCCCCAACATATATATAGTTTGTATACTTAATATACCAGAATATATACTTATTATTTCAAACAATAGGTCACTCATCTTAACTATTTGTTTTCCTGTAATTATCCATCAACATATCCCCATGTCTTGTTTTTTCCGATAACTACTTCTAGACAATTCCCCCCCATCTCCTCATGCATGGCAAAAGTTCACACTTGTTGAGTCTTCATCTTCTATGCAGCCTTCTCTAAGTATGAGCGGGCGGTGTCGGTATATTCTTCAAGTTAAACTTTATGTCATTATGTGCATATAATCAACTATCTGCTCTGTACTTGCATGCTGGGTCACCTAATGTTCTTGTAATTATTTGTGGCCCGTTGCTCACCATAGCCATTTTATACAGATTGTCTCCACAAACCTGATTGGTTCTATACTATGCACTAAAGAAGCTATCCAAATCATGAAAACCCAAAGCAAAGGTGGACATGTCTTTAACATGGATGGTGCAGGTTCTGGAGGATCTAGCACCCCTCTAACAGCTGTGTAAGTTTATTGTTGTGGTTAGAATACTAGGTTATCTATTCATCTAATACTTTCATGGATATTGATATTGGTGCTATCATCTTCACTGTTCTGTAGCTATGGGTCAACAAAATGTGGTCTCAGGCAGCTTCAATCATCCCTACTGAAGGAGTGCAAGCGGTCCAAAGTTGGAGTGCATACGGCCTCTCCCGGCATGGTCCTAACCGACCTGCTGCTGAGGTATGTGAAGAGGATCATCAAATCTTTGCACTTAAATGTCTTTTGAATTGCTTTCATGAACAATGTATTGCTGGAGAAGGATAACTCTTTCCTGTTTGGTATCCTATTCTATCTGGTAGTAGCCACTAAGTAGGACTAGTTATCCACACCATTCACTGGTACATAAAGACTACTGAAATATTAGACCAGAGATTCTTACCTCTGAGATGTTTCTCTTTTCTGGTGCTCAAGGATAGGTGCAAGCTTTCAACTTCTTTTTGTTGTAGTAATCGATTGTGACCACCTTTTCTAATCCTTCCACCATGGTGACACTGGAGCCTCATTTTTTTTTTGAAATTGGTAATGTTGTATTCCTCAAATGCTGGAGACCTCTAAAAAGGTAGTAACAAGCTAAAACAAGAGATTAATTACAGCAATCCTAAAAGATCTACTAAATGTTCAGCATTTTCTATACAATGTTCTTTTCACCAAAAGTAGAAAGTTGCAATGCAGCTCCCTTTGATTTTCTGGATGCTGTTGAATTTATCTTCAAAGCTTCTTCCATTCCTCTCCCTCCAGGGAGTCCACCAGATACCGTGTGGCTGGAGCCTAATTTAGTGGTTTCCCTTTTATACTAGATCTCCATTATCTACAAGTAGAGGTGTCAAATAGGCGGGTTCGACTGAATTTGGGCGGATCAAAATGGGTTGAGTTAATAAATGAGTGGGTTATTGGTCCGCCCAAAAGTTACTTGGGCTGAAATGGGTTGGACTAAAATGGTTTAAAATGCAGGTCATACCCAACTCGCCAATTCTTACTAAGCTAGCGTTTTGACATGCGATTTCATCTCATGATTTGAAATCATGAGATGAAATCACAAATTCTCAAAAATCATGATTTGGGATTTCAAATCATGATTTCAACTTTTTAAAATACAAAATTTAACCCATAATTTTATATTTTATATAAAAAAAGCCATCATTTTAAATTTTGCAAAAAAGAAAAGGACTCTTGCTTGACCTGAAGAGATTGTACGTACCATATGAAAGGATTATATTAAAGAATAATTAGTACTTATTATTGTTGATTAATAGATCATTATAAATTATGTGTACTTGAATGTTTGTAATCGATAACATTTATTTGTAAAAGAGACATGGAGATTTGCGATTTATCAATGCGGTGTCTTATGATATTATGATTTCCTATTTATGAACTATGGTTTGCTCATTTAATATTATTTTATAAGAATTGAGGAAAATTTAATAGTTTTCACAACTTGTGGGTTTTTCATGTTTATGAGAAAAATTACAACTTAAAAAATTCAAATTGTATGTCCAAACAAAACTTCAACTTCATATCAAATGATTTCATATCAGGAAATTACATGGAGTGTCCCCCAAAGTGAGTGGTCTTCATTTTTTGTCCCCCATAAGAAAAGTCTTTAAAGACTAGCCTTCCTTTCTTTTTATGTATAGCACAAATACATTTTTGCCCCTATACACCACAACTCTCCATGTTCATTTGTCTCTCAACTTTTTTCTTATTTCATTTTTCTTATATTTTTTGTTTTTTTTCATTTTTTCTCAAACTTTATTTTTCTTTTTTTTCTTCTCATTTTTTTAACCTTTTTTTTCCTCTTTTTTTTCAATCTTTATTTTTTTTTCTTCTCTTTTTTTCTTTTTTCCAAATCTTTATTTTTTTTCTCTTTTTTTTCTTCTCTTTTTTCTTTTTTCTTAACTTTTATTATTTTTTGTTAATGAACAGAAAGTTGGATAATCCGCAAAGAGGATCTTCTTTCTTTGACATTGAAGTAAACTTAAGGGCGTGCTTTATTGTTTGAAAGTCCTTTGGAACAAGTCTTGCCTCTAAGACAAACGTTATAGAACATCTCATAAATCAAGACACAATGAGGTAGTGTCAAGTTTTGGTCGTGAGACATAACTTGTTGTTTGAAAGTCTTTGAGCTAAGTCTTGCCTCTAAGACACGAGTTATAGAGCATCTCATAAATCAAGACACAATGAAATAGTGTCAACTCTTACCCATGGGGCGTAATTTGTTTTTTGGGAGGCCTTTGGGCTAAGTCTTGCCTCTAAGACAAACGTTATAGAGCATCTCATAAATCAAGACACAATGTGGTTGTGTCAACTCTTGCCCATGAGGCGTAACTTGTTATTTTGAAGTCCTTTGGGCCAAGTCTTTGCCTCTAAGACAAGAGTTATAGAACATCTCATAAATCAAGACACAATGTGGTAGTGTCAACTCTTGCCCATAGGGTATAACTTGTTTGAAAATCCTTGAGCTAAGTCTTGCCTCTAAGGCAAACGTTATAGAAAATCTCATTAAAAAAAATAAAAAAAATAAAGGTTGAGAAAAATGACCAAAAAAAAGAGAAAAAAATATTAAAAATCAAAGAAAATAGAAAAATAGAAGTTGAGAGGAGAAAAGGAAAAAAAAATTAAAAGAAAAAAAAGAGAAGAAAAAATAAAAAAGAGAAAAAAAATAGAATTGAGAGGAGAAAAGGAAAAAAATAAAGGTTGAAAAAAAAGAAAAAACGTAGAAGAAAAAAAATAAAAACAAAACATAAAGAAAAATAAAGGTTGAGAAAAAAGAAAAAATAAAAATCAAAGAAAAATAAATAAAAATAGTAGTTGAGAGGCAAATGAGCATGAAGAATTGTTTAAAAATATTTAAGATATAGAGGGGCGAAAAGGTAGTTGTTTTATACATAAAAAGGAAGGAAAAATAAATAAAAATAGTAGTTGGGAGACAAATTAGCATGGAGAGTTGTTTAAAAATATTTGAGGTATAGAGGGGCGAAAAAGTAGTTGTTCTATACATAAAAGGAAGGAAGACTAGTTTTGTAAGATTTTTCTTATGGGGGACAAAATAGTAAGACCAGCTCCTATGAGGGTCATTTATGTAGTTCACTCATTTCATATCACATGTCCAAACAGGCCCAAAGTTTTTATTGCTTTATCTGCACTTTTATAATTTTTTAGTGCCTAATAAAACTATTGTTTCCTTTATTATGGCTATACATAACATATCAAATAAAAAATGTCTTTTTGAAAATATTTTGACAAGATTTCTCATATTGGGCTACATATCAGCCCAATTTTTTATGGGCTCAAATGGGTTGGACCGAGCTAATAAATGGGAGTTTGGGCGGGTTATTTTTACATGGGCTAATTTTTCCACCTCGACGCCTACAAGCTAGATCCCTCGTACCTCTTCATTGTCCTTCCCCAGCCTCTTACCTGCACGGTGAAATGGATTTTTGAATTTATTAACACTCTAAAAAGGGCCCGCCCCCTCCGTCCTCCCTCAACAACTAAAAGAGAAGTTTAAGAAGGAAAATGCAAAGCTGATCTAGCAAACTGCAAAATGGAGGCAAAAGGGAGGCATGGAGAAGGTTTAATAATGATGCTCATATACATGATCAGTTTTTCGTTGTTTCAAAACAGAAAGTGTCTTTTCTCTCTCTGCTTTTCAGGCAACTATTTAAACTTGTCAGAACTTGTAGAGTAAACTTTTCTTTTGGATTTTCATTAGTACCATATCAAATTATTTTCTAGCTCGGTTTACTAAGAGTGAGACTCTCCTGCAGTGGATCAACTATCCAAAATAGACAGATGTTTAACATCATTTGTGAACATCCAGAGACAGTTGCTAGAACACTAGTACCAAGGATGCGGGTTGTAAAAGGAAGTGGAAGAGCCATCAATTATTTGACTCCACCAAGGATCTTAATTGCCTTAGTAACCGCATGGTTGAGACGGGGCCGATGGTTTGATAATCAGGTAACCTACTACATGTAATGGATGCATGTGGGGCTTTCTGTGTTGCCACACTTTGATGCTTTATGGTTTTCTATGTCAATATGGTATAGTTAAGCTCGTATACTAATATCTCATGGAGTACATCTGTAATTATTTGTTTGTGTTATGTTTGTCCTCAATATTACCAATTGATAAAAGCAAGTATTACCGTAGTAGGAAATAATTGGATACTATTTACTCAACTCATCTGCCAACATGTTCCAGTCTTCAGTGTTCATCCTTGTACAAGCGTCAGTTTCAAGTGTCATTAGTTTCTTGATTTGTAAATCACTGTTATAGTTTTTAGTAAGTTCCTAATTATTATTTGTCATACATGTTCAGGGAAGAGCACTATATGCTGCAGAGGCGGATAGACTCCGTAACTGGGCTGAAAGCCGAACACGTTTTTCATTCACAGATGCCATGGAGATGTACACTGAGAATACTTGGATCTCTGTGTTCTCACTCTCAGTAGTTTGTGCATTCATCATATTATCAAGCACAGGTAGCACATAGACAGGACTTAGATGCTAACCTCAATTGGTTAAGATGGTTTGAAAGATAGGAAGCCCTGAACCATCAGCTAACTTATGTCACTCCAGCTTCAGAATTGATCATAAAGAAAGCACATATCCGTTTGGATCGGTGCATTGCTTTATCTATTGAATGCTTGAAAAAGAAACCAACTACGCGCTGGCATGATCGTCTCAGTGAATGATATTGGATGTACTGGAATTTGGCTTTTGTGAAGTGTAAAAATGAAGGTATCAGGTATTTTTTTAAGCAAAAATCAGTGTAATAGTTTTTGTTATTGAGATGTTCTGAACCTTGGGTCTCTTTTTCTTTTAAAAATAATAATCAAAAGTTCCACCTTGCCGGTGGGTCTCTTCTTCAACTTTCTTGTATTTCTCTTCTTGTGTGCTTCGTCGTTTTTGTTAACATAGGGCACTTGTTGTACATACGATCTATAACATATACGACATGTATATCTATCTATATCTATATCTATATCTATCTATCTATCTATATCTATCTATCTTCTATACTATATTAAAAGTGTGAAGCACCTTATAATGTGATTTGAACTTTTTACCCTTCATTAAAAGGGTTTGCTTTAGACAAAGTTGTCTTTTCACCATTTTTCTCAAATAAATTATAATTACACATAAACACTAATATATATTAAAATATTAATAATATTTATACTCTTAAAAGTTCCCGCAAAATCCCTAAAGTTCCAAAAAAAAAAGTCGACGGCCTTTTCTTAATTTTTGGCATATATATATATATATATATCATATTTTTTACCCTACTTTTTGTAGTAGTATGCACGTTTATATAAATAACATAATTTTTAAATATCTGAAATATTTTTAAAGAAAAAATTATATTAATGTTAATTGTTATTTTCACATAATTTATTTATTTTATATAATTTTTTTAATTTATTAACATGTGCAACGCACATACATTAAGACTAGTATCTATATCTATATTATATTAAAAGTGTGAAGCACCTTATAATGTGATTCGAACTTTTTGCCCCTCATTAAAAGTCACCGCTTTAGACAAAATTGTCTTTTCACTTCTCCCCTCAAATTAATACATATGACTTTTTCATTCAATTAATAAATATAAAAAAATATTCCCCAAACAAAACACGCTTAAAAAAAATTTCCACAAACAAAACACGCTTGAAAAATAATTGGCAAAATATTTTCACACAAAATTCATTAAAATTATAGATTTAAATTTTTCCATGTTTGAAAAATTAAATATAAAAACTCTTTTATGTAGGACTTTTTTCCCGGTAATAGTTTTTTTTAGAATAAAAATCTTACCATAGTAATTTTATAAACATATATAGTCTAATATTACGGGATAAAAGGTCAAATTGAAATATATTTGGAAAAGGTTTCTACTAAAAATTTTTAACACGGCTGAAATATATTTGGAAAAGATTTCTACTAAAAAAGAACGACAAAAACTTTTATGTCGACCATTACAATATTTTTGGCCAAAACTTCCTCTATAAAAGCCCTTATAATTTCAGCTTTTATTCATCATAGTTTTTATTTATTGAGCTTCTTCCTCAATTTTGTTTCTAGGTTTTGTTCATCAATTTGGTTTTCAGGTTTTTATTCATCGATCAACTTCATCAATTTCGTTTTCAGGTTTTTATTCATCGACCTTCACCTTTTATTCATCATAGTTTTTATTCATTGATCTTCTTCATTAATTATATTAATTTTTATGTCAGCTTAAGTTGCTTAGTTTAATTTAAATAAATCGGATTGTTAGTTGAGTCTCGGTGATCTTCTTCATCAATTATATTAATTGTTATGCCAGCTTAAGTTGCTTGGTTATTGTTTCTACTAACAACAAGATTCGTACATTCGTGTATTCAGGTAATATTCTCATCTCATAAAAGTACTTTTATTATAAATTTATATATTATTATTATTATCCTAACTTTACCGAACTCTTTGTTTAAGGTCATCTTACAATGGACTCGAATTCTATTATTGAAGTTGTCGCTAACACGTTAAAGAGATATGACTGTATCTGGATTATCAAAGTCTTGGTGATCGGAAGCCAACCAACAAAATATTATTCGCGAGGTTCAAACGAAGGTACTCGGAAACTCAGAGTGTTGCAAGTATGATGCGAGCCCTTTTTGAGATAGTTCTGAAAAAAAGGATGGATTCTGTTAGCTGAGAAGGCTTTGAAATAGTGCAAGATGATAAGTAAGAGGATGTGGAGTGTGCCGACACCAATTTGTCAACTTCATGGCATTCCAAAGTTGATGAGATTGGAGAAGAAAGATTTGCCTTGGAATCGGTATTATGATCTTTCATCACAAGAGTTAGGGGAGCTTATTCGTTTTTCGAAGGAGATAAGAACACTTCACAAGTTCATTCATCACTTTCTAAAGCTCAACCTTGCAGCACATGTTCAAGCAATTATCCGCTCAGTCGTGAGGGTAGAATTGACTATCACACCAGATTTTTCGTGGGAGGACAAAGTCCATGGTTATGTAGAACCTTTTTGGGTTATTATAGAAGATAATAGGGGGCATATTCTTCATCATGAATATTTCATGCTGAAGAAGCAGTATATTTATGCAGACCATACTTTGAACTTTACTATCCCAATTTATGAACCATTGCCTCCTCAATACTTCACCCGTGTTGGGTCTGCCAGATGGCTAGGGTCCGAGACTGTTTTACCAGTTTTCTTTGGGCACCTGATTTTACCAGAGAAGTATCCTCCTCCCACCGAGTTACTAGACTTACAATCTCTATCAGTTATTGCATTGAGGAATCTAGATTGTGAAGCACCTTATAATGTGATTTGAACTTTTTGCCCTTTATTAAAAGTCTCTCATTTAGACAAAATCGTCTTTTTACTATTTTCCTCCAATTATTATTATTAATATACAACAAGAAGTCTAAATTTATAAAATTCATTAAATTTATTTTTATACGACTATGTTTTTTAGCTTTAAACATTAGTTTAGGTTTAGGATTCCTTTTGACAAATTAATTAATATTATTTATATTAACTATCTCTCTTTATTTAGTTAAATTAGTTATTGTCTCTCTTTATTTAGTTAAATTTGTTATTTATACGATTATGTTAGTATAATTTTATTTAAGCATAACTTTAGGAGTTTAGGTTTAAGATTAGAATTTCTTTTAACTAATCAACTAATATTATTTATATTAATGTCTCACTTTATTTAGGTTTACGACGATTATTCTTTCAAAAATTGTTCTAGGAGAAAAAATTATATATATATATATATATATATATATATATATATATAAAGTATGAAAGACCTTACAATGTTGTTCTTCTTCTTCTTACTGTTGTTTTTTCTACTTAATATAGGTGATAGATGAATATTTGGTCAGGCTTTGAGGAATTTTTGTGTAGAGATTAAGTTTAACCGTATTGTTTTGATATCTGAATTATCATATTATTTTGTTGTAGTTTTTATTTTGTTACCAGATGTTATTTTTTCTGCTTAATACAGGTGGTAGATGTGCTTGATCGGGTTATGAGGATTTTTCTTGAAGGTTAGGTTTAATTGTATTATTTTGATATCTCGATTATCGTATTATTTTATTGTAGTTTTTATTTTGTTACTAGATATTTTTTGTTATTGCTTAATACAGGTGGTAGATGAATATTTAGTCAGATTTTAAGAATTTTTTGTGAAGGTTAGTTTAATTGTATTGTTCTCATATCTCGATTATCATATTATCCTATTGTAGTTTTAATTCTGTTACTAGATATTATTATTTTTGTTACTTAATATAGGTGGTAGATGAATGTTTTGTCGGGTTTTGAGGATTTTTCGTGAAGGTTAGGTTTAATTGTATTGTTCTGATATCTCGATTGTTGCATTATTTTTTTATAATTTTTATTCTGTTACTAGATGTTTTTTTGTTGCTTAATACTGGTGGAAGATGAATGTTTTATCGGGTTTTGAGAATTTTTTGTGAAGATTAAGTTTAATTGTATTGTTCTGATATCTCAATTATTGTATTATTTTATTTTTGTTAAGATATTAAAATTTATATTTATTTTAATATTGACTTTTATTTTTCAAAGATATGTTTGTTTCACATATATTTTTATTGATTAACGTAATACATAATGCAACACGCGTACACTAATCATATTAGATAATGATTTAAATACGTGAGTGGGGAGGAGCTTCACCGGCCTCAATTGCAATATTATATACTCCATTGTCTTTTTGTATGCAATTTTTTATATTGTTGTGATACACACGTGCAACGCACGTACACTAAACTAGTTATATTAAAAGTGTGAAGCACCTTATAATATGATTCGAACTTTTTGCCCTTCATTAAAAGACTCCACAATAGACAAAATTGTCATTTACTATTTTTTTAATATTTAAAACTTTAAAAGTAATTAAATTTTATATAATAAATCCTTCTTTATTTAAATTGTGTAACATAATAAATTTGTAAAAGTAAAGTAACACAAAATAATAGGAAATTTTCGTGTGCATTATTTGTTGCTATAATTGTTAGGAAAATTTGGTGGAAAAAAAAAGATAAAAAGGTTAGGTTTAGGATTTTATTATTTTCTATACTATATAATTAATTAATTTTTTATAATATTATTAATTTATTTTGCTTTTTCCTTAACTTTAGAACATACACGGAGTACTAATTATGTGGGCGGCACAAACATATACTCTACTAATTATGTGCACATGAGTTGGTAAGCAATTAAAATATTAATATAACTAATTTATTTAGTAAAAAAATAAAATACTACCATAATTAATTTTTACTTTTCACCAAAAATAAATAAATCATATTTAGATAGTTTTTTTCTTGGAGAAAAAAGTTTTGAAGTTTTATAAACTGAGGACTCTTTCTTTCTATGAGACATAATAATATTTAAACCTAATTAATTTTGTGTTCAATATAATTGTTGGTGATTTTTTTTATATCATTTTTGTTTGATTTTATGTTTCTTTCGAATTTTCTTAAGGTGACTTGAGAGAAGATTAAGATGAATAATTTTATGTCAGATTCATTATTGAAAATTTGTTCTAACTATTTCTTTTTATGTAGTTTTTCATCATACTCGCAACATCGATGTGATCTACAATTGAATTCAATAACGGAATAGAGTTATGATGGAAACTTTCAGGTCGGTTGCAATATTTTTGGGCAAAAATTTATGCATCTTCCACCTCTATAAAAAACCTTATAATTTCAGCTTTTATTCATCATAGTTTTTATTTATTGAGCTTCTTCGTCAATTTGGTTTCTAGGTTTTTATTCATGCACCTTCAACTTTTATTCATCATAGTTTTTATTCATTGACCTATTAATCTTCTTCATCAATTTTGTTTTCACGTTGAGCCACAATCATTCTGTTCAACTGACTATGTTCATGGTCCGTTTAAGATCGATATATAAAAGATTAACATAATCTCATATTTCTGCATAGTACTATATATACTTTGTCAAGATAATGTACTCTAATGGTTACTGCAGAAGTAAACAACAAGATGAGGGATTAAACAATCCTGACCTGCTTTCTTTCTTCTCTTTGTTTTCGCAGTGTGAAAATAGCAAGGGGCCGGAGAGGATGAAAAAGAACTCCGGAAGATAGAAGAATAAGAATGGCGGGATGAAAAAGAACTCCGGAAAATAGGTATTTATTTCAAAATTTTGATTGTCAATTAAATTCATCTACATATATCTGTTGTTGGCTCACAATCGTGGTTGTCAACTTATTCGAGTTAAGAACTGAAACGAATTGTAAAAAAAAAATATTAGATTTTATTTATAGTTAATTGCTGATTTTCAATAATTTATTCTTCGTTTATATATTTAATATTGATTAGAGGCATGACGTGATGCACACGTGCAACGCACGTACACTAAACTAGTACTATATTAAAAGTGTGAAGGACCTTATATGTGATTTGAACTTTTTGCCCTTCATTAAAAAAATTCGCAATAGACAAAATCATCTTTTCACAAATTTTCTAAAAAATACTGTCATTTAATTATTATTCTAAAATATAAAACTTTAAAATAAATTAAAATTATAGCTATTAAAGGATTCTTTTCCTCTTTCATAAAAGGTTGTATCCTAATATAAATCATTCAACTTTATTTTTGAATTTTTTTGTGAATTATATATTAACTTTTTGGTAAAAATAAAAAAGTCATGTAGGAGTCATATTTTAGTATTTATTTACTTATAGTAATCCAATTTCTAATTATTTTTTCAATTTAGCTTTTTTTTTTTAAAAAAACGTGTGAAAAATAATATAGTAGTCCTTTTATTAGGAGTCTTTCCTAATTGTTAGTTATTTGTAATATTTAGCACTTTTAAATCAATTAGAGTTTTACCCTCTATTAACAAAAAAAAGAATTTTTACAATTCTATTTAAGTAATATTTTGATCAAATTTTACCAAAAACATACGTAGCTTCTTTTACTAGCCGCTTCTTCTACTTTTCTCTTATTTTGATTTAAGTCATCTTTTTGCATTTGTTATCATCATCTTTTCTGTCTTTTTTTTTCCTTTAGTTAATAAATTTAAGGATTATATATGAATTATACATAATCAAAAATTGACAATGGATTATCTTATCTCCTTTTGATAATTTCTTGTGTTTCTCTTTCAGTTGAATTTTTTTATTTAAAAATTTGAATGGAACAATCATATTGCCGCCGAATGTAGTGGCCAAAAAAATTGAAGGTTTATCTCTTTCCTCTTTGAATTATCTCCTTTTGATAATTTCTCGTGTTTGTCTTTCAGATGAAATTTTTTTAATCAAAAAATTGGATAGAACAATTATGTTGCCGTCGCAATGAAGTAGCCAAAAAAATTAAAGGTTTATCTCTATTCTCTTTCAACTATTTTTTATGGGAATATATTTTGTGTTGGAATGTTTTATTTGTTGAAATTAGTATTTTTTTATTATAAAAGTAAATCAAACAAGTATGATTTTGCGGTAAATTTGTTAATTTGTTCTTTGATTTGATTATTATTATTATTATTATTGTTTCTTGAGCCGAAGATCTATCGAAAATAATCTCTTACCTCATAAAAATAATAATAGTAGGGTAGAGGTAAGTTTTGCATGCACGTATATTGTTATTGTTGCAGATATTAGATGTGCTTGTAGGCTAAAGTTTTACTTGGACGTCTACTTGCGCATTCACCAACATTAAAAAAGTATGCATCTCATGCTATCCTCTGTTGTATTTTCATATAATTCTGAAGACGTGAACTTTTTTTTAACAAAAATATGTGTTGTTTGTCTATCATTTATGCAAAAAAAAAAATAGTGAAAGATTTTTCATGAAAAAGTATGTTTAATATCTATTGGCTTTACACTTTTTTTTTACAATTACTGACTATACAATAGCATGCTCATTACTTTTTAGCTATTTTTAAATAAATTATTTTTCTTATAGTGTTATATTAATTGACGTGATACACACGTATAAAGCACGTATATTAAATTAATAATTTATTCTTTTTTATACATTTTATATTGATTGATGGCTTGATATGATGCATACGTGCGACGCACGTACACTAAACTAGTACTATATTAAAAATGTGAAGGACCTTATAATGTGATTTGAACTTTTTGCCCTTCGTTAAAAGTATGTGTTTTAGACAAAATCATCTTTTTACTATTTTTCCTACCATTATTTTATAATATGGAACATTGGCTATAATAAATATATGGAAAAATAATAAAAGTGAATTCAAAATTAATGAAATTTATTATTATTAAGTCTTTCTTTTTTCAACTATGTAAAAAGTCCTAATATTTTACACTTCTAAATTAATTAAAATACCATTTTATATAATTATTTACTTATTTGTAATTAAGAGGTAAAAACTCCTAATATTTAGTACATTTCTGAATTAATTAAAATACTACCTTATATAAATTATTATTTTTAATGCCGTAGTAAATAAAAATAAATTTAAAATTAATAAAATTTATTATTATTAAGTCTTTCCTTTTTTAACTATGTAAAAATTCTAAATACTTTACACTTTTAAATTAATTAAAATACTACCTTATATAGTTATTTACTTAAACATGAAGTAAACAAAAGTCTCATTCAAGTACAATTCCTATAGCTAACATGTCGCTTCTACTTCTTCTTCTTAATTCTTCTTAATGCTAACATGTCTTCTTCTTCTTAATTCGTCGTTCTCTTCTTCTTAATTATTCTTTATTTTTTGTTTTTTATTTAATTTTAATTCAAGTTATTTATGTGATCTTTTACTTTTATCATTTTTTTAGTTAATAATTTTTAAGGTTATAAATTATATGATTTAATATTAGAATGATTGATTTATGTCAATTATTATAATTGTATGCATGCAAAGGTTGAAAATCGATAATTGACAATGAATTTTCATATCTCGTGTTTTTTTTTTCAGATGAAAATTTTTAATCGAAAAATAGTAAAGAAACACGTGATGTTGCTAACGAATGAAGTGGACCAGATAATAGTTCATGTGCTAGAAAATCAAAGGTAATACTTTAATAATTCATAGAAACTGTATAAGACGCTCACTTGATGATACATACGTTCTTTAATATTGTAAGTTTTTGCGAAACAAAAATATGAAAGGTTTTGTGTCAATAAAATAGCAAAAATAGTAGGATTTGTATCAATTTAGGTTCCTTCAAATTCTTATCGCAAACGCATAATATACGTGCAACGCGCGTACTCTAAACTAGTTATACAATAATAATATGTGAGCGCAATAACTAACATGGGTGGCATATGCATACTGTAGATTTATCTGAACAAATTATACAACATGACTATGATGTCTAGGAAGCCTCTAAAGAGTTTAAAACACTGTATCACTAACAATTAGTCGGGACATGCCTCGACATACCAAATTAGCAATCTGTACATATAGGCAATAGTATAGACACAAGTTGGCTCCAGATAGAGATGGAGTTTATAAAACGTCAGCTGGATAAGACGATAAAGTCTAAGGTGGACGTCTGCTACCCTATGAATCTGAGCCTGCATTAATAGAAATATAACGTTTCAATATGGGGACTTCAGTACATATTCAACATGCATTAGTATATAAAGCAGACAAAATAATAGGTAGACAAGTACGGAAATTCATATGAATCAGATATGTACTAGCCTTGTTTGTTTATTAAGAGACGTACCATATGAAACTGTAACATGTGCAGTAGCTTTGTTTGTTTATCATCTAACGTTGAAAGAAACAAAAACTTTTTTTCATTGTCCAAGAATGTTATTAAAAACAAATATAGATTTTTGTTTATTTCAGTCATCCAAATTATCTATAAAAATATAAAAAGGTGATGTACTTTAGAACTATTTTTTGTACAAATGATCATATGATGGCCTATCGAAGGTGATCCAAGTCAAGTACATGGCATATTTTGCCCAAATATTCATTGCTATGATTTTATACATATAACTGTAATCGCAGTCTGATACGGTGTATGTCCGTCGTGGGCTCGCTATGAGGGTCTTGTCTGTAGGCCACATGTGTCATATATTGGCTTGAGTCAGGAGAATCAGTGCGTGATATTCCAGCTGACTCCAAATGCAAATGGTGCCACAAGGGCGGGTACATCACAATATTCAGGCTCACTATAATAACCTGGTCTCAATCTTGCGCACAGAATCACGTCGCGCGAGTGTGTTTCGTAAAACCTGTCAAGCTTTCCTTTCTGCCCTCTCACTTTGTTCGAGCTGAATTACATCTCTCACTTCGTTCGAGCTGAATTACCCCGGCCTGAGGAAACCTTTGCACGCCTCCGTTACCTTTTGGGAGGCCTAAGCCCCATAGAATACGTTTCAACGTTAAGGGTAACCTTTATCACATAATTTCTCAAAGTCCTTTACAAGTGAATTACGATAAAGATTGTTAGCTATTTAAAAAGAATCTCTATATAACACTTAACTTTTCGCAACATGATATTAGCTATCCAAATGCTAGTTCTTATTTTAGCTTATGACTATGTCGCATATGTTTTCACATAAACAAGTGCAATTATTAAACTATGACTAATTATTTTTGTTTAAAACAAGTTACATATATATTATGTGACTCTTAAGAATTTCAAGTAAAAACACTTATGATCATATGGAAGATTAGGAAAACTCAACTCGTAAGGAGTAATATGAATACTTATAAGTTTTGATGATTAGACGGGTGAATGACACGTAAAGTAAATGAAGATCTCAGTTTCATATTTTACTTAAGCTATATTGATTTTTATGGAAGAAACATGTGACGTAGGGTGGTGCCTTAACAACGAAAGTTTTAGCTTTACATATCTTTGGTACCTTCTTAACTAGGGGTGGCACCATGAGTCTCAAACAACTCAATCTGCGTGGGCATAAACTTTACATAACCAATCATTAGCTTCATGAATCATCCAATCGACGAGCAATCAATCCAACACAATCACTACATACAATATATATATATATATATATATATATATATATATATATATATATATATATTTATATATATATATGTTCATCAATCACCTGTACGTTCATCCAACAAATTATTCTATTTTTTATTTATGCCTAAAACTAATCAAATTCCTTAACAAATCTTTAGAAAAAATTCTATATTTTTTGAGCTTTCTTAATTAAATATTGAATCTTCCCAATCAGTAGAAATTTTCAAAAATTCTATCTTTACTCATCTTTTGTCTTTTTCAAGTACCCTAATTCTTCGATATCCATTTCAAGAGCAAGTGCAAAATTTAAGTCAGATGGTGAATACCACCTTACACTAAACCCCAAATACGTATTTTCTTATTATATTCAAATATGAGATTAGAGAAATTACCTATTTAAAATTAAACCCCACTTGAATTGAATGAAAACTACTAGTTGTCTAAGATTTTTGAATCATCATATGCTTCACTTCTCCTTCAGGAGAATTTTGTTACTTTATGAACTTAATTTCTCGTTAATGCCATTGCAAAAGAAACACGATCACTTGGCTTTGTTTCTGAAAAACTTTTTCAGAAAAGTACTCACCTAGTACTTTCTACAGAGAACATAAAAGTGACCCCACTGATTCCAAATGTTAATAATTTAGTTAAGGGAAAGGTTACTTAAATTTCCTTTATAATTTTTCAACTTTTAACTATTTCTAAATTGACTCACTTAAGCCCACTACTGCCTTGTACTAACATGTAATACTCATTAAACAATTACAACTGCAATGTAAATGCAACATGTGCTGCACTCAGCTTGGTATCGAGTAGCACTTCGTTGCTTTTTCCAAATGTTATTTGTAATTCTTTGAGGAAAATTCTTAAATATCAAAGTGTTCATGGTACTGAAAGATAGATTTAAAAATTATTAATTTGGTATACAGTGCACCACTTTATTCTTTATAGATTAAAAATTATACTTATTTGAAGTTGTTAGAATACTGACTCCCTAATTTGCCTAAGAAACATGTTAAGCGATCTGTTCCTATTTCGGTTACTTCAATGTAAAACAAGTAAAGAGAATACACGGTGTTTTACGTGAAAAACCCTTCGGCTCACTAAGGGTAAAAACCACGACCTACGCCTCTGTAGGATTTATCCCAATTTCACTAAAACAATGAGCCTCAAATAATTCAGATTACAAAGAATACAATTCTAGGAACTAAACTCTAATTCCTAAACACCACACAAATCTCCCTAGGTTTATGTTCCCAAGTCTTCGAGTTATCCCAACTTGAAGACTAACTCCTACACCAGTTTATAACTCACTGGTACTAAGAATGAATGATTACAACTCAATGAAAACAATATAATTAACTTGACTTAAGAACGGTAAAACATAGACTCAAGGAACACGTTCTTCAATCTGGTTTCTTGTATTGGTTGCCCTTGAATCTTCACTCATAACTCTTTCAAATATGAACTCCCTCAATTTGATTGTGTTCTTCTTGTAGCTCTTTATGAAAGTACGTGAAGTTTATTGTGAAACCTCTTTTGTATTTATACTTGAGAGTCTTCTCCTTATTTCGGCTGATTTCCTTCCATATTGAGAATCCCCTTTCTTGTAGGACTTGTCAAGCCAATCTTCTCGATTTCTTTCCTTGTAGGGTTCATCCTTATGAAAGGAAACTCCTTGCAAGATGGACTCTCCTTATAGACACGCTTTCTCCACATGCTTTCTCCACACGCTTTGTTTCCTTCTCCATGTCGTTGACCTTCTCCTGATCCTAGTTGGATTCTTCCTTGAAGAAACATGTCACAGATACCTGTTCCCTGCATGTGTTCCACAACTTTGTCAATCTTTAAAATCTACCTCGATCCAACAAATTCTCCCTTTTTGATGATGACAAACCCTTGCTTCTTGTATGAAGACTTCAACCTGTATCATGTCAGTTTTCTTTAGGCAAAACATAAAAAAGAACACATTTAGAGGAACGGGTCGGGCCAACGGGTTATAAAGACCACACAAGCAGCACTTTCCCCTTTTTGGCATCATAAAACACTGTGAAGACACACATAATCCTAATCCGGGTTCAATTTCAATACTCATGGCCACTAGGGCTATCAGTTATGCAAACACTCAAAAGTAAGAACTCATTTAGCTATATCAAAGTATTTGCAACTGCATAGTAATTAAGATGAGATCAGAACTAAAACCTAATATTTTATTAATCACAAAGCATGTACACTAGAGATAATCAAAACTAAAAGATAAAAACATGCACTTATGAGAGCAAAATAAAGGTTGGGAAGGCTAGAAGAGTCAGGGTAGGCAGTGGGAGGAGGAGGATCCTTCTTGAGCAGCTCATAAATGACCTTTAGGCTGACAGAATTAGTGGCCTATTCATTCACCAGGGCTGCATATGCTTGTGCAAGCTCAGCCTTGAGCCTTGCATTTTATTCCACCAAAATTGCATGCTCAATTCCATAGGTGTCATGAAGCTCAGCCATTTCCTCATCATGAGATGCCCTTATAGCTGCAATCTCCTCATCCTAATCAGCCAAACTTTCTTTTAGCCTCTGTAGAGGTATATTGCCCCCCTCCGAGGAGCAGGTACAACAACTTGGTTCACAGTACCAATCACATCTTTGGTTGTCTGATCTTGCCATGCTTGGACAGGCACACCAAAGTGTTGAAAGAAATCACCCAGCCAAAACCCATAACCCAAGGCATGTTTGGTCTTATCCTGTTTGCAAATCCTATGCATATGGAAAAGAATGAGCCTGTGCAGGTTGATGGGAATCCTGGAGAGTAGCATCTGCATCAAGGTAAGGTCCAAGAAGTTTGCCTCAGTACGTTTTTTCTCTCTAGGCAGCACCATCTTGTGCACAACATCAAAGAGCATCAGATGGAGAGGAAGCATAGCCCCCTTATCCACCCTAGAGTGATCCTCCAGTGTTGCATCATTTGCAAACCTTCTTGTGATATCCAGAGCAGAGGGCAACCCATCCAGAGGAGGCCACTGCCTCTTCATATAGTGACACCAACCAGCATTTGGAACTCCCAAAATTTGTTCCAACACAGCAAGAGTAAGAGTTAAAGAGACACCCCTTACCTCACTGGAAATAGAGGAGGAGGTACCAATAGCATTGATATAGAATTGTATGGTCTTAGCTCTTTCTATCTTCCTTCTAGCACCACCCTGAAGGAACAGGTTTGACCAATCTTGTGCCTTCACCAGTGCTAGCAACTCAGCCATCTCAGCTCCTCCAAACCCAGTCAGTACTCTACTCCTTACCACAGTTCTCACCCTAAAATTGATTAGCCTAGCAGTTCTAGCATCAAGAGTTTCATCAATGGGGTCCAAGGCATCATCCTTTTCTTCCACATTCTCAGGAACCTCAGACTCTATATCCTCATGAGAGGCAACATCATCAGTATCTTCATTTCCAAGAGACTTAGAAGAAGGAACCCCATGATCATCTGCTTCACTCTCCGTGGCCTCATCCACTAATTTGGTCTTGACAGAGCTCTTAGAAGGAACATGTTTTCGGACCTATTTCTTTCGTGGTTTTGAAGGAGCTACACCTTTTCCCTTCCTCCTTCTTTCAACAGCCTCAACTTTATCATCCAAAATATCAATGGGATCAGAAAGAGGGACAAAATTACCTTTATCAGCTCTAGGCCTCTTGGCTGCAGAGGCAATCATGCTTTCCTCAATAGACCTCTTGTTAGCTCTGGCCATTCGAATACGGACATCCTGAGCCACATGAGCAGGAGGAATTTCTTCAAGTTCATCAGCTGGTATACAGACAGCCTTTCCTGAGGCCTTACGTAGATGAGACCTTGGCCTTTTTAGGACCAAGTTGGCAATTGGAGTGTTATCATCATTTTCAGCAGGAGTAATGGAACGGGTCTGTCGAACCTGTTCCCTAGGTCCAGTTATGCTAACATCAGCTTCCCCCTCAACAGATGCACCCAGATTTTCTCCATTAAGTGAACTAGGTTCAACTGAAGAATTCCTTAAACCTTTCCCCTCACAAGGTGCATTCACTTGTACACCCTCATCACTCAATGTTCCCTCATCTTCAGTTTCCCTCTTAGACCCAGCAACATCCACTTCTAGTGCCCCAATGTCAGTCACATATGGTACTATCAAAGAATCATTATTACCCGTCAAATCATCTCCCACAACTTTTGAGAATTTTTCAAAGTGAGCCGTTCCTTGAGTATCAATGATAATCACATGCGGAATATGAACGATGTTGACCCGTTCCTTGTATAGTACCAATGAAAGTTCAGGTAACATGGAGAAAATGGTAGTAGGAGGAGGAATTTCTAGTGTTTTGGGAGAGGAGGGTGATTGGTGGTCCATGGTTGAAGGAAGAGAGAAGAGAAGAAGTGAAAAAGGGTTTGTGTTTCAGTGCAAAGGCTCTTGTAGAAGTAGAAGGTAAGAGTGAATGAGGAGAAGGAGTTCAAAAAGGACTATAAATAGGGATCTAGCCATTTGGAATTGATTGGAGTCCTTTAAGTGGAAGAGTCATATTCTAGGGAAGGGATCCGGATTGACAGGTGGCAGATCTTGTAACAAAAGTGACTTGATTTGATTGGATCTCTTTTCCTTTTTGGGGAGTGGCGGTTATAGGCTTTAGGGTTAGTGATTTCCCTTTGGTTCAGGTGGAAGGGATAGGTACAAGTGCACATTTTAAGCAATCAATTTTTCTTTAACATAGTGCACATACCTTGGATTTTCAAATTTTTGATGAGTTTGTGTCCCAATTTGATATCCTAATTTCCTGTCGCAGAGACAAATAATGAGTTATAGTGCTTGAGCAACTTAAACCTTTAAAATTGGCAAAGGGACATACAACTGAATGTACAAGACTGAGCATAAAATTTTAAAATTAGAATACAATATGTACAATGTTCATTAGCCAGTCACTGAGGGATGCTATTGTGATCTTAATCATCCCCAGTTCCAACCTGTTCCTTTCAAAGTGATCCCTTGCTAGTGACTTTGTGAATATATCAGCAATCTACTTATCTGTGGCACAGAAGTGCATGGAGATCAATCCCTTTTCAACATTATCCCTTAGAAAGTGGTGTCTAATATCAATATGCTTGGTCTTTTTGTGCTGAACTCGATTCTTGGCAATATTGATTGCACTGATATTGTCACAGAACATGGGCACACACTCAATGTTCAACCCAAAGTCCTTGAGTTATTGCTAGATCCAAAGCAATTATGCATAACATGAGGCAGCAACCACATATTCAGCCTCAGCAGTAGATAAAGCCACAGAGTTTTGCTTCTTTGTTGCCCAAGAGATTAGACATGATCCCATTAAGTGTGCCATTCCAGTAGTGCTCTTCCTGTCCACCAAATAACCTACATAGTCTGTATCTACATACCCTACAAGCTCAAAGTTACTGCCTTTTGGATACCACAACCCCAAATCAGTTGTACCTTTCAAGTATCTTAGGATTCTCTTGACAGCTTCCAAGTGAGGTTCCTTAGGATTTGCCTAAAATCTAGCACAAAAACCCACACTGAAGACAATATCAGGCCTGCTGGCTATGAGGTACAAGAGAGATCCAATCATCCCTCTGTATAGTTTCTGCTCCACTGCAGGACCTGTTCCTTCCAGACCTAACTTTGTTGTTGTGGCTATTGAAGTATCTATTTCCTTTGCATCTTCCATTTTGAACCTTTTGAGCAACTCCTTGGCATACTTTTGCTGATAAATCATTGTTCCTGAAGGAGTTTGTTTAATTTGAAGGCCCAAGAAGAAGTTGAGTTCTCCCATCATGCTCATCAAGGTAGCAAATTCCTTTGTGAGGCCCTTGCTGGTTCCACCAAAGATGATGTCATCAACATATACCTGCACAACCAACAAATCCTTTCCTTTGCTTTTGAGGAATAGGGTGTTATCAATCTTACCTCTTGTATAGTAATGGTTTAGAAGAAACTTTGACAACCTTTCATACCATGCTCTAAGAGCTTGTTTAATTCCATATAGAGCTTTGTCAAGTTTTTAAACATGGTAAGGATAGTCAGAGTCCTCAAAGCCTGGAGGTTATTTGACAAACACTTCTTCCTTCAACAGCCCATTTAGGAAGGCACTTTTCACATCCATTTGGTAGAGTGTGAATTCCATGTAGGCTACAAAGGCAATGAGGAGTCTGATTGCCTCCAATATTTCCACTGGTGCAAAGGTCTCATCATAGTCTATGCCTTCTTCCTGATTGTACCCTTGAACCACCAGTCTGGCCTTGTTCTTTGTAACTGTTCCATTCTCATCCAGTTTGTTTCTGAACACCTACTTGGTACTTATGATATTTCTGTTGTTTGGTCTGGGTTCCAGGTGCAATACTTTGTTTCTTTCAAACTGGTTGAGCTTATCTTCCATTGCAATGATCCAACCTGCATCCTGTAAGGCTTTATTGACTTTCTTGGGTTTTATCATAGACATGAAGGATTCAAAGGCACATAATTCTTCAGTCCAGATCTGGTGGTCATGCCAGAGCTCAATTTAGTAAGGATGTTGTCTATTGGATGTGATACTTGATACTTGTACACTTTGAGTACTAGTTCTTGTGCCTCCTCAGCTTGATCATCCTCTTCATTCTGTTGACTTATGGTTTCATCATTATGGTCAGCCAAAAGTACTTCATCACCTTTGTTGTTTTTGTCAGTTTCAGCATCAGTTGAACTTGTTCCTGCATAACTGATTCAGATGTCTTTGACAGTTCATCAATTTCTTGGAAACTTTGGTTTGCCATAATATTGCTTTCATCAAATACAACATGCACACTTTCCTCTACACACATAGTTCTTTTGTTTAGCACCCTATAAGCTTTGATATGTGAAGAATAACCTAGAAAAATTCCCTCATCACTTCTGACATCAAATTTTCCTAACAGTTTCTTTCCATTATTGTAGATGAAACATTTGCATCCAAAGGATCTCAGATGAGAGATGTTAGTTTTTCTACCTTTGAGTAATTCATAGGGAGTTTTATCTAGGAGAAGCCTGGACATACATCTATTTATTATGTAGCAAGTAGTGTTGATAGCTTCAGCCCAGAACTGTCTAGCCACATTACTGGCTATCATCATAGTTCTAGACATTTCCTGCAGGGTTCTATTCTTTCCTTCAACCATCCCATTTTGTTGAGGAGTCCTAGGAGCAGAGAAGTTGTGATCAATACCATGAGTGGAACAGTAGTCAACAAATTTAGCATTTTCAAATTCAGTTCCATGGTCTGATCTGATTGTAGCTAGTTGTTTGTCAAGTTTCTTTTCCAATGTTCTTACTAAAATATAGAATGCCTCAAATGCATCTTCTTTAGAAGCAAGAAAAATTGTCCAAGAGAACCTTGTATAGTCATCAACTAGTACAAACACATACTTTTTACCACCTCTGCTCCTTACTCTCATAGGGCCACAAAGATCCATATGGACCAGTTCCAAGGATCTGGTCGAACTGATAACCTGTTTGAATTTGAAGGAGGATTTTACCTGCTTACCTTGAGCACATGCAACATATGCTTCATCTTCCTTGAACTTAGTTTTAGGTAGACCTATTACCAAGTCCTTGGAGATTAATTTGTTTAGTTGAACATGACTAGCATGTCCTAATATTTCGTGCCACAACAAGGGATCTTTGTCTATCACACTGAGACAAACAAGATCCTAAGTAGGGACCTTTGAGATATCAACAGTGGACACATGCTTGTATATTTGTCCAGTCAAGACAGTCTCCCCTATTTTTTGGTCTATCACCTCCACATCTGTAGAGTAGAAGGTTACCTTGTTTCCCTTGTCACAGAGTTGTGATATGTTGAGTAGATTGTGGTTCAGTCCTTCAACATGGTATACCTTTTCAATTGAGTCCTCTTAAGACTTACCTATTTTGCCAACTCCCTTAATCTTACCTTTCTTTCCTCCTCCAAAGGCCACATTCCCACCTTTCCCTTCTGCCAGTGAGAGGAATTTTTTCTTATCTCCAGTCATATGTCTTGAAAAAGCACTATCCATGTACAAATGTTACTTGCTTTCTTTCACCCTTTCCTGCAAAAGATTAAAGGTCAGATTTAGGAACTCATACTAGCTTGGGTCCTTTCCTTTGATCAAAAGGATGAATGAGATCTTCGTTAGTCCATTTTGGCAAATCTTTGACAAGTTGTTTTTTGTGTACAAACCTGTTCCTTTGATAAGGTACATTGCTTTTAGTAGGCTTGTTTTTACCATTTGAAGCAACTTTAAAGTTTTTATGCAGATGAGCTTTAGCAGTGGGACAAGCTTCCCTTAGGTGACCGACCTTACCACAGTGTGTACATAGATCAGAGGTTCCCTCAGAAAATTCTTTGTCAAAGCCTATTCCAGTTTTAGTGCTATGTGTTCTGTTACCAAGTTGAGTTACAATCATTGAGGACTTAGTCCACTTGTTGGATTTTTCAAGCTCGTACTTAGTTCTAGCAAGTTCAATATTTATTCTCCTAGATTTCTCTCTTTCTGAGTATAATTCATCTTTGAACCTTTTTAGATCTTGTTCACACTTGATTTGATCGTCACTCTTATGACCTTTCCCCTATTGAGTAACCCTGAATTTAAATTTTTAGATTTGAGAGAAAGGGTGGCAGATTTAAAATGCCAGACCTGTTCCTTAAGGGATTGATTTTTCCTTTTTAGACTAATGTTGATCTTTTCAAGATCAATATATTCAAACTTTAGGCTGGTCAAGGAGGCCAACAACTGATCTCCATTTTCACTCAATTCTTGAAAGTTAACTATAAAAGTCATCATTAGGGAGGACAATTTTTTCTTGGAGAAGAGTTTTAACTTGGTTTTAAGGTCAGAAAGATTTACCTCATTTTCTTCAGTGTCTAATTCAGAATCTGTTTCTGAGTCCTCCATGGCCATCAGGGCAACATCTTCTGTATCATCTTCTTCTGAGTGGTCTGAACCTGGTCCCCAAGCAACATACATAGCCCTTTCAATATTTTTCTTCTTCTTACTGGCTTGTTCTCTTCTTTCCCTTTCAGCTCTCTTCTTTTCCACTCAATTTCCCACATGGGATAGTCCTTGACTTGATGGTCAGTATTTCCACACTTGAAACACCCACCATTTTGTCCTTTCTCTACATTCTTTTCTCTGCTTGGTGATGATTTTCTTTTCTCAAAGTTTCCTCCCTTCTTAAAAAAATTCTTGAAGTTTCTGCTTATCAGGGAAATATCTTCATCATCCAGTTCAGATTCATCACTCTCAGTTGGCTTGAGATAAAGGGTTTTTTCCTTGCTACCTTTACCTCTTTTATCAACATTCATCTCATAGGTCTTCAGATTGCCTACCAGTTCATCTAAGGACATGTTGGTCAGGTCCTTTGCTTTTCTAATTGTAGTTACTTTGATTTCCCATAATCTAGGAAGTGTACTTAGAACCTTATCAATCTATTCCTTAGTGGTATATATTTTCCCTAAGGATACCAGCTCATTCACAACAGTGGTGAATCTAGTAATCATCTCCTGAAGGGTTTCTCCATTCTTCATCTTGAAGGTTTCATACTCAGTGGAGAGTCTAGCAATTATGAATTTCCTTACTTGAGTAGTGCCTTCATGAGAATTAACGAGCGTATCCCAAATCTGTTTAATTGTTGTGCAACTGGAGATTCGATTGAACTCATCAGGCCCAAGTCTACATACAAGAATGCACTTGGCTTTGGCATTTTTTCCCAGCATCTTGTAGTCAGCCTCATCGTATTGAGCTTTTGGTTTGGGAATGTAATTTTCTTCGACATCCTTGATCATGGGGATTCTAGGACCATTAGTAACTTGGGTCCATAGTTCATTGTCTTCATCTTGAAGAAAGTCCTCCATTCTTGCCTTCCACCATGAGTAGTATTGACCATTTAATAGAGGTGGTCTGTTCATGTGTTGTCCTTCACCGTGTCCAAGAGGAGGTGCAGAATTTATAGTGATCTTATCTTGAGTTATTAGACTCTTATTATGATAAACGACTCTCATACCAACTGTTAGAATACTAACCCCCTAATTTGCCTAAAGAATAGGTTAATGGATCTATTCCTTTATTGGTTACTTCAATGTAAAGCAAGTAAAGAGAACACATGGTGTTTTATGTGAAAACTCCCTTGGCTCACTAAGGGTAATAATCACGAGCTATACCTCTGTAGGATTTATCCCAATTTCACTAAAATAATGAGCCTCAAACAATTCAGATTAAAAAGAATGCAATCCTAGGAACTAAACTCTAATTCTTAAACACCACGCAAACCTCCCTAGGTCTATGTGCCTAAGTCTTCGAGTTATCCCAACTTGAAGACTAACTCATAAACCAGTTTATAACTCACTGGTACTAAGAATGAATATTTACAACTCAATGAAAACAATACAATTAACTTGACTTAAGAATGGTAAAGCATAGACTTAAGGAACACGTTCTTCAATCTGGTTTTTCGTATTGGCTGCACTTGAATCTTCACTCAGAACTCTTTCAAATATGAACTCCCTCAATTTGATTGTGTTCTTCTTGTAGATCTTTATGTAAGTGCGTGAAGTTTATTGTGAAACCTCTCTTGTATTTATACTTGAGAGTCTTCTCCTTATTTTGGCTGATTTCCTTCCATATTGGGAATCCTCTTCCTTGTAGGACTTATCAAGCCAATCTTCTCAATTTCTTTCCTTGTAGGATTCTTCCCTATGAAAGGAAACTCCTTGTAAGCTGGACTCTCCTTATAGAATTGCTTTCTACACACGCTTTGCTTCCTTATCCATGTCATTGACTTTCTCCTGATCATAGTTGGATTCTGCCTTGAAGGAACATGTCACAAATACTTGTTCCCTGCATGTGTTCCACAACTTTGTCAATCTTCAAAATTGTCACACCCCGAGGCTAGCCCCTAGACATAACATAGGACCTAGGATCATAAGTGACCCCAAGCTAACCTTGAATTTGGCATATCATAAGCATACTGAAATAACTCTAAACAAACGAAAGCATAACTGAATAAAGAGTATAATCTAAAAAGAATTCAACTGAGAATATCTAAACAAATAACTGTCTAAAAAGCAGAACAACCCAAATCAACTGAGTTTGACTCTATGTCTGAAAGCCTCTAATATTGATGAGTTGCTGGGACAAGCCCCCAGCTAACTCCAAATACTAAAGATAAGGACAAACTGTCTATCTCAAAAAGAATGTAAAATATATGTCCTCGAATGATGAGGACTCACCACTGACTGCTGTTGAGGTGGCACTGGTATGCACTAATCACGCCACTGAAACTGAGAACATGAACCTGTATCATGATAGGATGTAGCACATATAGTATGCGTCAGTATGTTGAATGTATTGAGCATGAGGGATATGAAAGGCTGACTGAAATATAAATATGCTAAAATACTGAAAAGCTATAAACTGAACTAAACTGTAGTACATAGGCCCAAAATATAATCATGCATAAATAGCTGAAATGCAAGAGTAATCTGGAAACATGCTGAAAGCTGAAAGTAAACATAACTGAGGGCCTAATGCATATTACTGAAACTAACACTATGGGAGAGTCTATTAACCGACATAAACCACGTGAGCTAAACGTGGATTCCGATGTATATGCCCCATCGAGAGGACCCAATATACCTTCCCAGGGTATAAAGGCATGGTTGATATGATCACTATTTCTTAGGCCCAACTGAGGGGCTAAATAACCTATGATGGCACGTAGTTCTAGGACTTTAAGGGTACGCTGAACCCTGGTCCAACTCGGTGCTAAATACTACTCCCAAACTGAATACTTATAGCTCATTTTAAAACTGGAATCCTGAGTTTCTGCGTCAGGACTAGACTAGTCTAAAATCTCCATTTCTTTCCTAAAATGCTGTAGTAGACTAAAAACTTGCTAAATTCTACTTTTAAAACTCATACTGATAATCTAGGTTGAATTTTGAAGGAAATATAATACTTTAGAAAAATCCTATAATTTAGGCCTAATTTCTTGATTTCTCAAGTCATGTTGAAAACTCATGCAAAACATATTATAATTCATATAAAGTAGGATATAAATCATGTGAGAATCATAAGAACTAAATTCTAGAATGATTTGCATAATTGGGTAGGAACCCTAGTTCTTAAAACCATGAATATTTGAAGAAAGACTGTAATTTTGGGCATAAGGGTGAACTAAATCCTTACTGAATACCCACATACCTGGTAGAAGATTATTCTTGAATTAGTGAAGGAGTTCTGAAGCTTTGGAGAAGGAAGCCCTAGGTTGAACTTGGAGAAGAACTCCCTTTTTTTCTTGAAACTAACTTGAGAAGAAACTAACTCGTTCAAAGGAATTTGCTAAAAAAAACAAAGTGAAAATACCCCAGGAGTCCTATTTATAGGCAATACAAAATTGAATCCAGATTGGTCTAGGAAAGGAAAATGCATCAGAAAACGGACGTCAAAATGGTTTTTTTGGCCACAAACAGACCATTTTCTTGAGCATTTTAACTCCTTAAAATTTTGGAGTTTCTGGTCCTGGAAATGGTTGGGAAAACAGACCGTTTTCCCGGGAAAATGGACCATTTTCTCTTCCGTTTTAACTCCCAAAATTTGACGTACTTATGGTCAGACAGACGTCTTCTCGGTAAAATAATCATGACTTTTTACTCCGGACTCAGATTAATGCGTGATTAGTGGCATTGGAAAGAAGACTCGAAGACCTTTAATTTGGTGGGTCATAAGATACGTGACTCTTTATATTCTAGGAACATTGATCGTTTGAAGTTAGCCTTAGTTTAGTCTTGTATGAAAACTTCCTTGGTTGGGGTGCTTTCAACTTAACTTATTGATAGAAGTTTCTTATGAACATGATTCACATCAAAAGCACTCACCAAACTAAGGAAATAACCATTACACTCAATCCAAATGGTTTGGATCTTAGCTTCGAATCTTTAGGGGTGTTAAAGAGTTGCAATCCCACCCACTGAGTATTAAAAGAAAATTTATAGCTGACATAGGTCCTACATACATGAAAGAATGCTGAAATTCATGAATAGCTGCTGGAACACGATACTGAGACTGAAATGCATATGAGAATAAGTTCAGAAGCTGGGGAGGAAATACTACCTCAAGCTGAAGATGAATCGGAAGTGAAGAGGTGAGGGTACTTGGTCATCATATCTCCCTCTGCTTCACAAGTAGCTCCCTCAATGGCCTGGTTCCTCCAAAGGACTTTCACAGAAGCAACTTCTTTATTTCTCAACCTTCAAACCTGACGATCAAGAATCTGAACTGGGACCTCTTCATAAGAGAGAAAATCCTTCACAGCCACGCTTTCTAGTGGCACAACTAATGCTGGATCACCAATGCACTTCTTCAACAAGGATATGTGAAAGACTGGGTGCACCGATGCTAAGTCTGCGGGTAATTTTAACTCTTAAGCCACCTTTCCAACTCTCTTCAGAATCCTGTAAGGACCAACATAGCGGAGACTAATCTTCCCCTTCTTACCAAATCTCATCATGCCCTTCATGGGTGAAACCTTCAGGAATACCCAATCATCAACCTCAAATTCTAGGTCCCTTCTTCTCACATCTGCATAAGATTTCTGACGACTCGGAGCCACCTTTAACCTCTCCCTAATGAGCTGAACTTTCTCCATGGTCTCCTGGACTGAATCTGGACCTATCAAAGCTGATTCACCTACCTTAAACTAACCTATAGGTGATCTACACCTCCGCCCATAGAGTGCCTCATAAGGAGCCATTTGAATTCTAGAGTGAAAACTGTTATTATAGGCAAACTCTATAAGAGATAAGTGATCATCCCAATTACCCTTGAAGTCGATTACACAAGCCCTCAACATATCCTCTACAGTATGAATGGTACGCTCTGCCTGTCCATCTATCTACGGGTGAAAAGCTGTGCTAAGATTAACCTGAGTACCAAGACCCTTCTGGAATGATCTCCAAAACTGAGATATGAACTGAGTACCCCTATCTGAGATGATAGATAAGGGAACACCATGCAACCTGACTATCTCCTGGATGTAAAGTCTGTCCTCCGCTGAATCGGTAGTCTTGAAAGCCAAGTAGTGGGCCGACTTAGTCACCCTGTCTACAATTACCCAAATTGAATCATGCTTCCTGCGAGTACGAGATAAGCCTATAATGAAGTCCATATTGATGACCTCCCACTTCCAATTAGGAATGTCCATCTCCTAAGTCATACCACCTGGTCGCTGATATTCTACCTTTACTTGCTGACAGTTGGGACACTTAGCCATAAAATTAGCAATGTCCCTCTTCATACCATTCCACCAATAGACTTCCCGTAGGTAACGATATATCTTGGTGGCACCAGGATGGATGGAATACCTGGAGCTGTGACCCTCTATCAAAATCTGTTGCCTCAAGTCACCTATCTTAGGAACGTATAGCCGACCCTGATAACGAAGCACACCATCTCCCCCTTGGGAGAAAACCTCCACTCTCTGCTGCTGGACAACACCCTTTAGCTGAAGTAAGATGGGATCATTGTCTTTCTTTTCCTTTACCTCGGCTACCAATGAGGACTCTGACCCATTTTTAATAATGACACCACCCTCTGATGAATCTGTTAGGCGAACTCCTAACCGAGCAAGCCTGTGGACATCCTTGGCTAATTCCTTCTTTCCTTTCTCAATCTGTGACACACTACCCATGGACAACCTGCTAAGTGCATCATATACTACATTGGCCTTACCTTGATGGTAAAGAACACTCCTGTCATAGTCCTTAAGAAGATCTAACCACCTTCTTTGACGAAGATTCAACTCCTTCTGCGTGTACACATATTGAAGGCACTTATGGTCAGTAAACACATCTATGTGGACACCATACAAGTAGTGTCTCCAAATTTTCAAGGCAAAGACCATTGTTGCTAACTCAAGATCATGAGTCGGGTAATTCTTCTCATGAACCTTAAGTTGTATGGAGGCATAAGCGATGACCTTACCATGTTGCATCAGAACACAACCTAAGACAACTCTTGACGCATCACAATATACTACAAAACCATTTGAACCCTCTGGTAGAGTCAAAACTGGGGCAGTGGTCAACCTAGTTTTCAGCTCTTGGAAATTCTTTTTGCATTCATCTGACCACTAGAAGTTAACCTTTCTCTGAGTCAACCTAGTTAATGAAGAAGCTATGTGTTTTCAAGAAAAATTACTTATTTGAAAATCATTTTGAAAATAATTTTGAAAATCTAGTTAAAGTTTCAAAACGTTTTCAATTTTAAAGAAGAGTCGCCACTTAGTTTTATAAAAAGGAAAACCAAGAAAAACTTATAAAAATTTCTAAAGTTAAAAACAGATATAACTTAAAAAATTCAAAGAGATTTTGGGTAAGAGGTTCCTATTAATATTTCGATAAGGTTTTAAAGGCATTCGAAACATCCGCTAACTCGCGGTTATTCGAACTTGTTTGAAAATACAACTTATTGACTAACTTTTGAAAAGGTCTTGTTGATTTTATCTTGAGAAAAGCACTTAATTTTAATTTAAGAAGAAAACATAGTGATATAACTTGACTAAAGGGAAGACTTGATAAAAGAAAATTAACACATGCTTAGAGACGAAAGCACATACAAAAGTTTGTTTTTAAACAAAAAAAAGGAAAACATGCATGTTTTTTGACAATTTAAAGCATAATACTTCTAAATACTTTTACATGAAGAAAATAATTAAAGATAAGTTAAACAATAAACGTTCACATCTTTTGGAGATAATTCAACCGAGTTTAAAGTGTTAGTCCAAATTAATACAAATAATCCTAGACTAAAACAATATACAATACAAAGAGTTAAAAGAGATAAGAGAAGTAATTAAGCCTTGAGCTCAATTAGGACTTTAAAGTCCATGAAAACCTGTCCTAAACTAAATTATGGGCTTTGGCCCACTTCTGCCATTGCACTTGGACTTTTAGTTCGTTTTTCTTTAATTTTAGCTCATTTGGACCGTTTCTGATGCTGCATCCTTATGAATTGGTCCTTTGGCCCATTTTTTCAGACCTCTTGGACTGCTATTACTGCTGCTGCCTTTATGGGTTCAACTCATTTTTCATCTTCCACCTGTAACATTCCTTCCTTGCACGACGTTTGACTCGAGGAAATTTGTTGGGTCGTAGCCCAAGATGGATATGCAGTGAGGAAAGATGGAGTCTGGGATGGACTCAAACAGTTCATGTGAAACAAAAAGAAGATAAGGATCAGAATTCATTTCAGGAAAAGAATAAAAAATATATCTCCATTTAACAAATGAGCAAGCAAAGTCTTAAGAATTTGAATCCTGATACATGAATGAATATCAATATCAAGACCCCATCACCATAATTGAGCATGAACCAAGGCTATAAGCAGTGCTAGACAAGAAAACGACTTTAAATACTTTGCTTATCAACTTGTTACTTCGAGTGAACAACAACAAAATAATGAATTGCCGACTAGAACAACCTAGGTTTATTACTGACTTTAAGTTCATCAACTCTTTACTCCACATACTATGAATCAAATAAATGTTATTTCTTATCACATCACCATAGAGAGAAGATAGCAAAGGGATATATGAATTCTTATGAACTAAATGGGGTCATGCCAGTGATTTCATATCTTCACATGGTTCAAATTCATACTAAAGCCTCTCAAAAATCATTGTTTCAAGTTTTGTTCTAATGGACACATTCAATTTTGAAGGAACAGAAGACACATTTCATAAGAAAATAAAACAGTTTTAGTCTTTTGAACGAATCCCTGAAGTTAAACAATAGTTCAAAGCGTGAAAAATGCAGATTCCAAACATAAAGACTTATGAATCAAAGAAGGATAATCATTTCAAATTAGATGGTTTAACACATGAAAACAAAGACACACTTAGAATTCTGAAATTTTAACTGTAGAACATGAAATTTCCTAACGGATTATACAAATTTGAAAACTGTGAGCATTTAGAACTAATTTATGTTGATGACCAAATCCCAATCACAGTTTTGAGGACAAAGAAAACACTTAGGAAAAAACATAAAGCTTAGACTAACCCTCAAACTTTTACCATCTTTTACCCATACATGATTACTAATTAGTCATTTCAACACAAATATCATGATAGATATGAAGCTACAAGTCAGATCTTTGAAGCAAAATATTTTCTAGTTCGTGAAAACAGTGGCTCATCCTTTAGCTCGTTTGAGGACAACCATAATGTAAACATCTACTGGATTTTAGTGAGTATCTCAAACTCCTAAACAATTGATATTTACCACTAGTTTTGCAACTTAGGAGCATGCTAAGATATAAATATGAACACAAAGAGAAAAAGGGGAATAACCATGCTTTAGACAAAAATTGAGCATTCGAGAATCACACACTACATTTTTTGCTAAATCTTCAAACAATAACAAGCAAGACCAGCCCAAAATCAGAAATTCCTAAGAACATGACCCTACATAATGCTGAAAATGAGATACACACAGAGAAAAGGGACAAAAGGTGTTTACCTTCTTTGGAGCAGCCAACTGTGACTCGAGCTTCATTGGAAAATGCTTCACCCCCACCGGAACAGGATTTCAAACTCGAATTCCTTAACCCAGAAGTGTATAAAAAAACTTGAATTCTTTGCTCAGAGATCCCAAGCTTTTTAAGCTATTTTCGGGTTCCCTTTTGTTATGAATCATTTGAAAATTCTTATGAGCCAGAGATAGACTCTCCAAAAGACTCAAAAGAATTTCCAAAAAAGACCGCCCCTTAATTAGAGAAAAAGAAGGCTATTTAGGAGAGGATTTGGGAGTTTCGGGACTGGAATTTCAATGTGGGAGAGGGCGATTTCAGGGGTTTTTTGGGAATTTCCTTGAAGAATTTTGAATTTGCTAAGAATATAAGGGACAACTCATGAATTTGTACCATTTGGGTACATTTTGAGCGGGATTTATGAGAGCAAGAACGATTGGAGGTGTGGATTCATTCCACGTCGCCTCTTTAGTACCTTGTAGGTACAAATTCTCTTTCCTGGAATGCTATGGGGGTACAGAGAGATGAGGGAGAGACCTAGACGTTGAGGCGGTGCTAGGGTTTACGTTGTCTATTAAGAGAAAGAGATGAGAGAGAGCTAAAGAGGTCATTTGGTGTTGTCTGATAGAGGAAAAGAAAGAAGAGAATAGAGTATAAGGGTGTTGGGTGAGTTGGGGTGGGCCAGTCAGGTCAGAGGGAAGTAAGGGAATGGGCTGAGAGTTGGGGCGGATATGTGATGGGCTGAGGCGGGTCAATTGGCCCAGTCGGCTGAGACCAAAGAGTTATAAGGTGGGTTTAGATAATGGCCATATTTGCAAAATGTGGCCATTTGGACTTTAGTAAATGGCCAAATTAGGAGTGATTAGATGAAATTTTACAAGGATTTAAAGTGTTTAAAGAATTTAGTCTATAATAGAAATAAAGATGAATCAATTAAGAATAACCTTGAGCTTTAATAAATTAAAATAAGTCAAAATAATTATTGTATTTAACGCAAAATTACCTCTTTTAACAATTATAAAATTAATTTATTCAATTAATCTCTTGTTTGAATTAATTTAGAGAAAAATCAAACGTTTTAATCTCCTAAAAGGATTTTCTTATGAAATTAAACTTTAAAGTAATTCTTTAAGTAAACTTATATAAATATCACGTAATTAAACATGAAAGATATAAATTATTACTCAGAACTATTATAAAGCTGATTTGGAAAGTGTTTTATCCCTTTTTTCATAAAACAATTATTTCAAAAATTGTTCAAAATTCAAAAGGCTCAAGATTAATTCATAATGTGGAGGGTAAAAATTAGGTGTCAACAACTTACCCTCCCTTTGGGTAGAGTGGATGCAAGGAACCCTGGGCAAAGTGAATTGATGTTCCCAGTTTTATCCGACCATAGGTTCGTCTTCAGGAAGCGGTTGGTTTTAGCAAGAATTTCACGGAATTATGGCCAAACCCCGGTATCGGGTTTCCTATATATCTCAGGTTACATGAGAATTCAGGCCACTTGTAGTTCAAGACGTTTGATTTTACGCATGATTTTGAAAGAATTCTAAACTTTCCCGGTTTCCGAGGTTTGAGAGATCGGAAAGTTGGGGAGTAAGAGGATTGGGGGAGGATTTGAAATGCAATCGAGTTTTCAACATAGAGTCCGCCTACATATTCCAGGACTTGGAATCAGGCTGCTTGTAGTTCGACTCAATCGGTGGAAAAGGTAATCTTTATGTTAAGACGACCTTTGGCTCGGGATGAGTGATAAATAATTTAACCATATAGAAAAGAGGCTTGTAACCTCTCAACTATGAATGTGGTACACTTCACACCCATAAGTAAGATTTTACCTGGATATAATTTCCTAAGCTTGAGGTGCATCGTCACTCAGATTTGAAAAGAAGGAATATTGCTCCCAGCGTGAGTTTAGAAAATACCCTGGATGCGAAACTAAGACCCAAAGATAGGAAATACCATATGCCTTCTGATAGGGGTATGGTTTGATGGTGGTGAAAGTCGTTCCTCAGCTCATGTCCAAAGAGTTTGATCCCTCTTTGGACTACGTCCAGTTTGCTACTAAGAAATGTTCCATGTTTTGATGCATCCTTATTCGTGTTGTCCGCACCTGTGGTTTTTCTTTGAGAATTTCATCCTTCTCAGATGCTCTCGACAATATCTCAAAACAAAATTGTTAGTAGTAACATAATTCCATTTGGAGAGGTAGTTTCTTTGCCATACCTCATCTTTGGAGTACGTCGAATCCCGTGTTGTGACATATTTTTAATGCATCTCATACCTGTTGTTTTGGTTCGAGATTTTCATCCTCTTGGATGTTCTCGGTAATATTTTGAAACAAAATTGTTAGTAGTAAAGTAATTCAATAGAGAAAGATAGCTTTGTACCTCATTTTCTCCATTTGTCGCTTTAGATGTCATCCTTTCCTATCTTTGTCTTAGAAAATAACGACTTTTATGACGAGAATGTGATAGCCTTCATAGCTACTAGATAGAATTTCCTTCATGGCAGTTTTTGAGTATGACAACTTTCGTAGTCGTTTGCGATGTAACGGTCTTCGTAACTGTTTGCGGCGTTCTCTTGAACGTGATAACCTCCGTGGCTATTGGTAGTAGTCTATGCGTATGCCCTCGGGGTAAGTCTTGCGCATCATTAATATTGACGTGATTAATAGATATTTCTTGAACTGTCAGACTTCGGGTGATCTTGCACATCATTCGACTTTGGATAGAGGCAGCTTATAGATGCCTTTAACTTGTCAACTTTGAGTAATCTTGCACCTCATCCAACTTTGGATAGAGGAAGCTTACAGATGTCCTTCGAATTGCCAGTTTCTGGGTAATTCTGCACTTTTATCCAATTTTGGATGTAACTCAACTTAAATATTTCCCTTGAATTTCTAGCCTTTGGGTAGTCCTGCACAATATCAACGTGGATATGCCGTGGCTTATAGATAACCCTTGGACTATCAATTTTTGGTAGTCTTGCACTTTTATCCAATTTTGGATATTATTGCGACTTACGCATTACCCTTGAACTGTCAATCTTCGGTGATCTTTCACACTATCCAATTTCAAATATCGATGTGTCTTACAGATAACTCTTAGTCTGTCATATTTTGGGCAATCTTGCACACTATCCAGTTTTGGACACTGCTGTGGCTTACATACAACCTTTTGGCCTTCCAACTTTGGGAGATTCAGTTCATCGTTCGATTTGGATGGAGTCTTACATACATCCCTCAGACTATATGCTTTTGACCTCGATGACAAGCATCATTTGATTATCGGGGGTGACAAGGCCTTTTTCAAACGATCAAATATAGTTGCATCTTCTGGCGATTGATGCTTTTGAATATATAAGCATACTTCAAAGAGAGACTTCATTGCCTCAAATAAGGGTGCATAAATATCCTCGACTTCAGACTCTATCGTCTTACGCGATATCGGATATGAATATGCTAGATGCCAGTCTTGGCATATTAATAAGGAATTAAATACATCCTCAATGTCAGACTCCTCTGTCTCACGTGATATCAGATATGAATATGCTGGATTCCAGACTTGGCATAATAATAAGGAAGCAAATACATCCTCAATGTCAGGCTCCTCCCTCTCACACGATATCAGATATAAATATGCTGAATGCCAGACTTGGCATAATAATAAGGAAGCAAATACATCCTCAACGTCAGACTCCTCTGTCTCACGCGATATTGGATATAAATATGCTGAATGCAGACTTGTCATAATGATGATAATGAAGCAAATATATCCTCAACATCAGACTCCTCCATCTCACGCAATGTTGGATATAAATATGCTTAATGACAGACTTGGCATAATAAAGGATGCATAAATATCTGCGGCATAAATATGCAAATGAAAATATCCTCAATATTAGACTCTTCCATCTTACGCGATGTCAGATATAAATATGCTCTTGGCTCGATCCCGCGCAGCCAGTGCGACTTAAGGATGCCTCTAAATATCATCCTCTTTGAAACCGGCCGGTAGAGGGAAATAATATTCGCAACAAATGTATCTGTGATGTTAATGATGATGGTCCTCGCAACATGGTCCTCTTGACATGGTCCTCTTGACATGCAAATATGATATGGTCCTCTTGACATGGTCCTCTCTACATGGTCCTCTTGACATGCAAATATGACATGGTCCTCTTGACATGGTCCCCTTGATATGCAAATATGACATGGTCCTCTTGACGTGCAAACATGATAATGATGTGGATAATCATGCAATGGTATGTGTAGCAATTGCAGAAAATATCACCTTTGGTTTTTATGTTGTCCTGTTGACTCCTTTGTGTGTACCTGTCCTCAAGGAAAACAATTAGTAGACACAACGTCACTTTTACTAGCGACCACAGTCAAACTTGAAAAACTTTAAAGACAACGTTTATGAAGCTATTCAAAACAACTTTTGTTTCAAATATGAATGAAATGGTCATGCTCATTTCTGGAGACAACCATAAATACCATTTTTGAACATCGTCTGTTCATGGTGATTTTTGACTTGCTGGGGATTGGCGGAGAACATCGTCGATCTCTCATTTGATGTCCTAATTTTGAAGTTGACCCAAAATGTCCTGATCTGCTTGGGGACTTGAGGATGCTGACTATCTCTCTTTACTTAGTAGCTCTTGCAAACTACAAGAAGATTTGCCCATTCTAGGGACTTTTGTCTCTTTGGCTCCTTCCCACTATTTTGGCTTTTATCATCGAATTTGGGGCATCTGGTCTTGTTGCATTTCATTAAACGCATTGGATAGCAAAGGGCTTTCGCTGATTTCTAACATACTTTTAGGACAACCTGCATCCACAGAAAAATTGTTAGTTTTTGATGAAACTAATCTGTGTTGACCTCCTTCGATATTCTGCTCCTTGCTTTGTTTTTTCTGGGTGCTTCCCACTCTCGGGAACTCATCGTCCTCCACTCTCTGGGTCACGGTAGACATAAGATAAAGTCAAATTATAAAGGAGTAAAACTAATTTGTTTGTAAGGATTTTTCAAACAAGTTCTTCGGAAAATAAAGAATTCTGAAAAAAGGATAGTTTGAAAAGGTCTCTGCTCATCATGTCATGTGCTAGCTCAACGATTGTCCTTTACTCGAGGCCTTGACATTTCTGACATACTGCTGGCGGACTCTAAAAATCCTTTGTCGTCCTAGCTGAGCAGTTTGGAAATGTTTTTCCAAGAAATCTGTCACAACTGGGTATCCATCCACTTTGGATTGGGAATTTTGAAGTAGACTCTGATCTCTTGGTGTTGGGGAACTTTTCAGAGTTTAATTTTGCACTCTTGAATGAAGCTTTGGTGGAAATTTTGAGGTCTTCCTCAAAATTTCTGCCCCAGTTAAAGGTTTCATGATGAATCTTGTCCCATTGGTGAGAGATTTGACACTTCGTGGGAATTATGAGATTCTTCCTCGAGATTCACTTCGGTTGCTCCTCAGCTCCTTCTGTATTTCGATTTGTTGGAGACGATCTTCACCTTCTAAATTTTTGAGATTCCTTTCTCAAAAATTCTACCCCAGTTTCCATTTCCTAGGTAATATGACTGAGCCGTTGTGGTGCCTACGTATCCCGTTGAGGCAGGAATCAGGTCAAATATAGTTTCTACACTTGTAGTGGGAGAATGTTGGAAATAATTAAAGGAATGACCGAGTCCGACAAAGGCCGCCTACGTATCTCATTCTTGAGAATTCAGGTCAAACATGTTCAAGATAAAAGTGGAAAGATAGATTTTCCTAAGGGGTTGATTGAAGCCGACACATGCCGCCTACATATATCATTCTTGATAATTCAGGTCAGACGTAGTTCATACATAGAGGATAGGGGTATTTTAAGCTTTTACTAAGTGCAAAAACGATTATAATCAGAAAATGCAATTATAGGGGAAAAAAAATAAAAGGAAAAGAAACCGTTCTCAGGCGTAGTATCTCTTCGCAGTATCGGAGTTGCTATAGGCTTGGGCCATACTTTGATCATTCATCTTGAACAAAATCAAAGCTTCTCCGGATAGCACTTTTTGGACGATGTACAGTCCTTGCCAATTTGGTTCCTTTGTCTCGTGGAAGGGAAGGATTAACTGTCCATTCTCTGGATTGAATTCTGGATTGACCAATAAATTTTGGGGAATGATGTTTATTCTCATTCTCATCCTATTATTGTAGGACCAGTCAAAGATGTCAGTTTATGGCTCGAGCAAGCTGATAAGTTCTTTCTTTTGCGCCTTTGACCAACGAACACCGATGCTGGTTTCTTTGACTTGACCATTGCCTCCCAGATTGACCACCTCAAACTCTTTTAGGTTGGGCTTTTCCTGGTTTTCAGAGTTCTTAGACTTCTTGGTTGTTCGTTCTACGACCATGATTTCTGCAACGTACCCTTCGGCTCCAATATCGTATCCTCTGGCTTGTTCATTCAGATCTTGGCATGACATGACATTAGCAGGTTTTAAGTTATTATTACTGAAACCATAAACATAACAAGCATAAACATAACAAGTTAGATTGTACTAAGTAGATCAACGATAAAGGTTTTTAGAATACGGGAGGTTTTCATTAAAATCTGAAAATATTTAAAAACTATGGCTACAATCCGTATGAATGCAGGTTCATGCCTTTTAAAAAGCGGTAAAATAGTTTGAGGAATATTAAAATGTAAAAGGTGGGTCACGGAGCCTCATCCGGACCATCACCGATTTTTTATAAAATAGAGTCTTTGTCTACCTAGACGAGTGGAGAGTCATGAGGGGAGTTGCGGCCCAATTTGGCAAATTTTTATCAGGACTGGCATCCCTAATCGTGATTGCCTCAGGGATTTCTTCTGTTACAACATCGCTTTCCTCAAATAGCTTTTTGATTCCGTCCTCTAACCCATTGCTTGGCAGACCAATATGCACCAGGAATGACTGATATAAGCGAGGGAGCGATCTCGGCAGTCCTAACTACTTCTCCTCTTTGACTTTTGCCTTATCTTCTCGGGCTACATGCCCTAAGCCATTCCTGGTCAATTGTCTGGGAATGCTTATGGGATCAGTCATACCTGGTTCATATCCACTCATCAGTACCGCAGTTGCGAGTATCTGATAGAGAGGCGGCATTGAAACTTGAGGAGCGAGATCTTTTCAGGTGGCATTGATGATCTTTACGGTATAGAGACCACTTTCTCTCAGGACTTTTTCAATCACAGGGACACAACCATCAGAGAGGCTTAGGTGACTCCCTTCACCGTGGATTACCACCTCATGTTCCTCCCTGATGAACTTTACCATTTGATGCAAAGTTGATGGCACGACTCTAGCTCCGTGGATCCATGGTCTTCCCAAAAGTAAGTTGTAGTTAGTGGTAATATCCATGAATTGGAATTCGGTACGAAGCTCAGTAGGTTCTATTTGGATGTATAGGCTGACTTCCCTGATAGCGTCTCTTCGATCGCCGTCGAAGGCTCTCACGTTGACTCTGCTCTGGTGAATCTTCCCCAGATCATACTCCAACTGGGTGAGTATGGACAACGAGAAAATATGCAGACCCGAACCATTGTCAATCAAAACTCCATTTATAATCTTCTCTTGACATTTGATAGTGACATGCAAGGCTTTATTGCGCATTAACCCTTCAAAGAGTAGTTCAGCAATATTCAAAATAGTTGTAGCTTTTTCCGGCATTTCCTTCTCTTAGGGCTAACCGACACTATTGACTTGCTCACAACCCATCCTTCATCGATCTCTATCATGTTAATAGTGGCTCCTCTGTGATTCAGGAGCGGGTTGTTATTAACATTGGTCGGTGTTGTTTGTAGTGTGACCAGTCTTTGATCAATCAAATCCTGAATTTTATGCCTCAGGTTGATGAAATCTTCGGTATTATGTCCGACCCCTCCAGAATGATAAGCACAATGTCGGTCAACTCTGAAGAAATGAGAGTCAGGATTTGCAGGTTTGGGTGGGATGGTTTGGATAAATCTGACAGCCTTCAATCTCTCGTACATCTGAGTTATGGTTTTAGCCAGCTAGGTGAAAGTTCGAGAAAATTTCTTCTCTAGGTTTGGATGAGGGAGATCGGTATTAGCGGGAGGCGGAACTTGGCGATTGTTTTGGTTCTCGGGAGCCTTTTGATACACTTGGAAGTGTTGGGGAGGAGCTTGGTAAGTGGGTTGCATATTCGGTTGTGGAGTTTGGTATATGGGATGCAAGTTTAGTTGTAGAGCTTGGTAGATAGGCTGAGTGTAGAAAATTGGTTGAGGATTTTGTGGAACTGGGGGAGGGGTTGGAACAAGTGACTTTTTGTAGTTGGCTCCGAAGGTCTTCTTCGGTCTCGTGATAGGATTGTAGGTCACTGAAGATACCTCTTCCCTCTTTTTCTTGGGAAACCTTGCCAATCTTGAGGATGCCGAGGCTTTGGTAATCTTGCCACTACGAAGCCCCTCTTCGACAATTTCACCAATCTTAACTAGGTCGGTAAATTTTGCTTTAACTGCTAATATCATTTTATCGTAGAACTCCAACTCTTGAGAGTGCATAAACACCGTGCTTATCTCCTCTTCGATCATAGGAGGTCGAACTCTCGCCGCCTCCTTTCTCCATCGATAGGTGTAGTCTCCAAAGTCCTCATTTGATTTCTGCCTGATACGACCTAGAGAGTATCAATCCGGGACAACTTCCATATTATATGCAAACCTTTGAGCAAAGTCTCAAGCCAGATCGCTCCATCTAGACCATTTTTTCAGTTCTTGTGCGGTGAACCACTCCAGAGCTTCCCCGCTTAGACTCCGACTAAACATTCTCATCAATAAGGCGTCGTTCTTTCTTGCGCCAACCATTTGGTTGCAATAGCTTCTCAAATGAGCCTCGGGATTCTCAACACCATTGAAGGTCTCGAACTTGGGAATCTTGAATCTGTCTGGCAGGTCCATTTTCGAATGGATACAGAGATCATCGTAGTCATAGCCCTTTTCATAGGATGAGCCTTGAAACTCCTTGATCCTGGATATCTCCTCTTTCATTTGCGCCATGTCATAGTCATGTTTATTCTCTGTGGCCCTCAACTCTCTCTTTCTCCTCGTAGTGGTCAAGCTCGGGGCTTTCTGGGAGGGCGGTATATGGTTCTACCATAGCATGAAAAGTAGGGGTGGCATATTCTGGATAGGTGGAGGATGGACATGTGGAGCAGCATTTGGGTATGTGGGGGTATAGTTATATGGATTAGTGACATTGGGATGGTTATTCTGGGAGTTGTAGGTGTTTAGTGGCATATTTTTGTAAATCGGAGGGAGGTTTTGTGGATTGTAGGCACTTGGATTGTTGCTCTGGTTAGTGTGCTGGATAGGAGGAGTATGGATTTGATACGAGGATCCGATATAGGGTAGGTTATTAGAGAGAGGTTCATTCGAAGGTCTAGGTGTGGAGGTAGAAGGGATATCCCTTAGTCGGCTTTTGGTTAACGGGGAGTTGAGAGGAGGGATTTGGAGAGGGTTTTGGGCACTTACCAGAGTTAGGGTGTTAGCGGCAGTAGCCAGGCTTGCCATATCTTTGGCTTTCTGCACCTCTTCTTGCATCTTTTCTAGCTTCCTTGCCAGTTCGGTAATCATTTCACTCTGTTCAACAATGACATTGTCTCTTACATCCAAAGCATTCTCTTCTTCACTATCAGTCATTTTACCCTTAGCGAAGCCAGGGTTAGAGAAGGAATCTATTTGTGCCTTTAAGCGGGTGAAGTAGGGATATTCGACCAGTTTTGTCAACACAGATCAATTTCTATTACTTGTTGAAGTAAAACAACTCAAAGGCCGATATGTTAGATCCCGTTAGTGATAAAAAATACAAGATATTCGACCGAGAAGAAACACATGAAGTTGCTTTTCATCAAGTCAAATTGATCCACGGGTATTTATTGGCTTGAGGGTTCGACGGACAGGATCAATTTTGGGGTAGTTAGATTCTATCAGGAGATTTGACTTGTCGAGTCTTCAGCACTTGATGTATGTTCTGAATTCTTTGATATTTTTGTCGAAGTGGGGAAATGAAAATTTCTTAAGGATAAGGGACAGGCCCTGAAAGGATGTAGTTTGGATAAGGCAAGTTCGTTTTCCGAACAAGACTTAAAAGGGTTTTAAGAAGTCTTTGAATTTTTATGGGGAAATTTGAAGAACTCCAAGGGCAATTTTGATCGGATTTTGCGGTGGCCTTTTATCCTTCCTATGGGTTCTAAAATATTCAAATAGGAGTGGATCAATTCACCTTTGATTTGAGCAAAACACGCAAGACAGTTATATCACATAACAGTTCATAATGCGTCCTATATGGATATGTGACCTTTTTATGCCAAAGGTAGGCCTAATGAATTGAAGGATGTGTATGTCATTTGTAAACGTTCCATTGCCCCAAAATATATTTATACATATTGATTAAATGAAATGGGGGTACAAAATTTCAGGGAAAGGAATGTACATCAAAATCAGTCCCACACAGGGGTACAATCCTAAACTAGGCCGTCGTGGTTGGTCCTTAGTTCTCGAACCTTTTGGACTTCTTGTAAATTCCGAACGCCTTTCGGATGACAATCTTCAAAAAATGAAAGACTATCTAAATATATCCCAATCTCGAGGGACAATTGTTCATACAACTCGACATCACATCCTTCAATTGAACACATAGGGGATGATTGTTCTTTCAGAAATGAAAGACTATCTAAATATATCCCAATCCCGTGGGCCCTTTCGAACACAAGGTGGTCTTTCTAATGGACTTAATATCGCTTGGATATTAAGATGTCTTAGGTCAATGCCTATTTTTATATTTGGTTTCTCTCTATCCTGGGTTTCTAGAATAGGTTTTGAAATTGACCGGGAACCCATGCGAAAAACCAGGGCTAAAATAACAAGTGACCGTTAACCGACCGCGGGTCAACTACTTCACTCGTCTGTTTTGAAAAATTGTGTTTTTTATTAAGAACGATTGCAAATACTTGCATAATCATCTTTTTACCCCTAATGCATTCTAATGCTTTGTCAAGAGAGGTGGAAAATGCCATGAATAATTTATATTTTGCGAAAAAGTAAACAAATAAGGAAAGCAATAAAGTTACTAATTATTACAATCCGAATAGTTAGTCAAATAAGTTAGTTGAAAACAATGAGGTTAGAACCTAGTTGAATTATCCCCAGTGGAGTCACCATTTTTGTTTTCGGGAAAACTGACTTATTTGAAAATTATTTCAAAAATCTAGTTAAAGTTTCAAAACGTTTTTAATTTTAAAGAGGAGTCGCCACTTAGTTTTATAAAAAGGAAAATCAAGAAAGACTTATAAAAATTTCTAAAGTTAAAAAAACATATATAACTTAAAAAATTCAAAGAGATTTTGGGTAAGAAGTACCTATGAATGTTTCGAGAAGGTTTTAAAGGCATTCGAAACATTAACTCGCGATTATCCGAACTTATTTGAAAATACAACTTATTGACTAACTTTTGAAAAGGTTTTGTTGATTTTATCTTGAGAAAAGCACTTAATTTTAATTTAAGAAGAAAACATATTGATATAACTTGACAAAAGAGAAGACTTGATAAAAGAAAATTAACACATGCTTAGAGACGAAAGCACATAAAAAAGTTTGTTTTTAAACGGAAAAAGGGAAAACATGCATGTTTTTTGACAATTTAAAGCATAATACTTCTAAATGCTTTTACATGAAGAAAATGATTAAAGATAAGTTAAACAAGAAACGTTCACATCTTTTGGGGATAATTCAACCGAGTTTAAAGTGTTAGTCCAAATTAATACAAATAATCCTAGACTAAAACAATATACAATATAAAGAGTTAAAATAGATAAGAGAAGTAATTAAGCCTTGAACTCAATTAGGACATTAAAGTCCATGAAAACCTGTCCTAAACTAAATTATGGGCTTTAGCCCACTTCTGCCATTGCACTTGGACTTTTAGTCCATTTTCCTTCAATTTCAGCTCATTTGGACCGTTTCTGATGCTGCATCCTTATGAATTGGGCCTTTTGGCCCAATTTTTTCCCAGTCCTCTTGGACTGCTATTACTGCTGCTGCCTTTATGGGTTCAACCCATTTTTCATCTTCCACCTGTAACATTCCTTCCTTGCACGACGTTTGAATCAAGGAAATTTGTAAGGTCGTATCCCAAGATGGATATGCAGTGAGGAAAGATCGAGTCCGGGATGGACTCAAACAGTTCATGTGAAACAAAAAAAAGATAAGGATCAGAATTCATTTCAAGAAAAGAATAAAAAATATATCTCCATTTAACAAATGAGCAAGCAAAGTCTTAAGAATTTGAACCCTGATACATGAATGAATATCAATATCAAGACCCCATCACCATAATTGAGCATGAACCGAGGCTATAAGCAGTGCTAGACAAGAAAACGACTTTAAATCCTTTGCTTATCAACTTGTGACTTCGAGTGAACAAGCAACAAAATAATGAATTGCCGACTAGAACAACCTAGGTTTATTACTGACTTTAAGTTCATCAACTCTTTACTCCACATACTATGAATCAAATAAATATTATTTCTTATCACATCATCTTAGAGAGTAGATAGGAAAGGGATATATGAACTCTTATGAACTAAATGGGGTCATGCCAGTGATTTCATATCTTCGCGTGGTTCAAATTCATACTAAAGCCTCTCAAAAATCATTGTTCCAGGTTTTGTTCTAATGAACACATTCAATTTTGAAGGAACAGAAGACACAGTTCATAAGAAAATAAAACAGTTTTAATCATTTGAACGAATCCCTGAAGTTAAACAATAGTTCAAAGCGTGAAAAATGCAGATTCCAAACATAAAGACTTATGAATCAAAGAAGGATAATCATTTCAAATTAGATGGTTTAACACATGAAACAAAGACACACTTAGAATTCTGAAATTTTAACTGTAGAACATGAACTTTCCTAACGGATTATACAAATTTGAAAACTGTGAGCATTTAGAACTAATTTATGTTGATGACCAAATCCCAATCACAGTTTTGAGGAAAAAAAAAGCACTTAGGGAAAAACATAAAGCTTAGACTAACACTCAAACTTTTACCATCTTTTACCCATACATGATTACTAATTAGTCATTTCAACACAGATATCATGATAGATATGAAGCTACAAGTCAGATTTTTGAAGCAAAATGTTTTCTAGGTCTTGAAAACAGTGGCTCATCCTTTAGCTCGTTTTAGGACAACCATAATGTAAACATCTACCGGATTTTAGTGAGTACCTCAAACTGCTAAACAATTGATATTTACCACCAGTTTTGCAACTTAGGAGCATGCTAGGATATAAACATGAACACAACGAGAAAAAGGGGAATAACTATGCTTTAGATTAAATTTGAGCATTCGAGAATCACACACTACATTTTTTGCTAAATCTTCAAACAATAACAAGCAAGACCAGCCCAAAACTAGAAATTCCAAAGAACATGACCCTACATAATGCTGAAAATGAGATACACGCAGAGAAAAGGGAAAAAATGTGTTTACCTTCTTCGGAACAACCAACTGTGACTCGAGCTTAGTCAGAAAATGCTTCACCACCGCCAAAACAGGATTTCAAACTCGAATTCCTTAACCCCAGAAGCTTATAAAAGAACTCAAATTTTTTGCTCAGAGATCCCGAGCTTTTAAAGCTATTTTCGGGTTCCCTTTTGCTATGAATCATTTGCAAATCCTTATGAGCCAGAGATAGACTCTTCAAAAGACTCATAAGAATTTCCATAAAAGACCGCCCCTTAATCAGAGAAAAAGGAGGCTATTTATAGGAGAGGATTTGGGAGTTTTGGGACTGAAATTTCAATGTGGGAGAGGGCGATTTCAGGAGTTTTCTGGGAATTTCCTTGAAGAATTTTGAATTTGCTGAGAGGATAAGGGACAGCTCACGAATTTGTACCATTTGGGTACATTTTGAGTGGGATTTTGGAGAGCAAGGATGATTGGAGGTGTGGATTCATTCCACGTCGCCTCTTCAGTACCTTCTTGGTATAAAATATCATGCCTGGCACGCTATGGGGGTACGAAGAGATGAGGGAGAGAGTTGGATGTTGAAGCGGCACTAGGGTTTGCATTGTCTATTGAGAGAGAGTTAAGAGAGAGCAAAAGGGGTCGTTTGGTGTTGTCTGATAGAGGAAAAAAAAGAAGAGAATAGAGTACAAGGGAGTTGGGTGAGTTGGGCTGGGCCAGTCGGGTCAGGGGAAGTAAGGGAGTGGGCTGAGAGTTGGGGCGGATTTGTGATGGGCTGAGGCGGGTCAATTGGCCCAGTCGGCTGAGACCAAGGAGTTATAAAGTAGGTTTAGATAATGACAAAATGTGGCCACATTTTGCAAATGTGGCCATTTGGTCTTTAGAAAATGACCAAATTAGGAGTGATTAGATGAAATTTGGCAAGGATTTAAAGAGTTTAAAGAATTTAGGCTATAATACAAATAAAGATGAATCAAATAACCTTGAACTTTAATAAATTAAAACAATTCAAAATAATTATTGTATTTAACGCAGAATTACCTCTTTTAACAATTATGAAATTAATTTATTCAATTAATCTCTTGTTTGAATTAATTTAGAGGAAAATCAAACGTTTTAATCTCCTAAAAGGTTTTTCTTATGAAATTAAACTTTAAAATAATTCTTTAAGTAAAAATATATAAATTCCACATAATTAAACATAAAAAATATAAATTATTACTTAAAACTATTATAAAGCTAATTTGGAAAGTCTTTTATCCCTTTTTTCATAAAACAATTATTTCAAAAATTGTTCAAAATTCAAAAGGCTCAAGATTAATTCGTAATGTGGAGGGTAAAAATTGGGTATCAACACTATGGATGAAAACCCCTCAACAAATCTCCTGTAGTAACCAGCCAGACCCAAAAAGCTCCTAATGTCTATAGGAGAAGTGGGTCTAGGCCAATTCTTTACTGCCTTTATCTTTTTAGAATCCACTCGAATACCCTCCTTAGATACTACATGACCCAGAAAAGCAACTGACTGTAACCAAAACTCACATTTGCTAAATTTGGCAAATAACTGGCGATCCTTGAGAGCCTGCAACACCACTCTCAAATGATCTGTGTGCTCCTCCTTGATCCGTGAGTAGACTAGAATATTATCTATAAAGACGATGATGAACATATCTAAATACTGCTTGAACACTCGGTTCATCAAGTCCATAAAAGCTGTAGGAGCATTCGTTAGTCTAAAAGACATAACCACAAATTCATAGTGACCATACCGAGTCCTGAAGGTTGTCTTTGGAATGTCACATTCTCTTACTCTGAGCTAATAATAACCAGATCTGAGGTCAATCTTGGAGAAATAGCTGGCACCTTGAAGTTGGTTGAACAAGTCATCAATCCTGGGGATAAATACTTATTCTTGATTATGACCTTGTTCAACTGACGGTAGTCTATGCACATCCTGAGGGAACCATATTTCTTACGCACAAAGAGAATAGGGGCAACTCATGAAGAGATACTGGGTTTGATGAAGCCTTTATCTAGGAGGTCTTTGAGTTGTTCTTTCAACTCCTTAAGCTCAACTGGAGCCATTCTATAAGGAGGAATAGATATGGGTTGCGTATCTGGAAGAAGGTCTATCCCAAAGTCGATCTCCCGCTCAGGAGGGACTCCAGGCAAATATTCAGGAAACACCTTTGGAAACTCACTAACTACCGAGACTGAATGAAAAGGTGGGGTTTCAGACTCAGAATCCTTAACCCAGACTATATGGTAGATGTAACCCTTTGAGATCATCTTCCTAGCTTTGAGGTAGGATATGAAAATGACCTTTTGATGTTGGAGGACTACCCTTCCATTCTACGACAGGCTCATTTGGAAATTGGAATTTCACGACTCTGGTTCAACAGGCAATTGAGGCATAATAGGCATATAGCCAAACCATGCCAAGAATGACATCAAAGTCGGTCATATCTAACTCTACTAAATTTGCTGAGGTGGTTCTATGAAGGACCGAGACTGGGTAATTTCTGTACTCCCTCTTAGCTAGGATTGACTGACCCACTGGAGTAGAGACTAGGATGGGCTCTAGGAGTTTTTTAGGACTGACTCTGAATTTACATGCAACATAGGGGGTCACGAAGGATAGAGAAGCCCCTGGATCTAACAAGGCATAAACATCAAGAGAGAAGACTGATAACATACCGGTGACTACATCTAGTGAACTCTCCTGATCCTGACGTGAAGACATGGCATAGAGACTGTTCTGACGCTGACCGCCACCTGTGCCAGAAGTAGTACCCTGTTGACCTGTGTGACCTGCTGGAGCTGCTGAAGTGGTAGACTGACCCCTATCCCTGCTTGAAAGAAGGGAACTCCTTTAGCCTATGTACAAGCTGACCACACCCAAAACACCCCTCTCTTCCATCAAAACACTCACCTGGATGATTTTTACCACACTTAGAGCAGGCTGGAAAAATGTGGTTACCTGAAACACTTACCTGAGACTTAGAGCCTGGTGCTTGATTTTTCTGATCATGTCGAGGCCTGGGAGATGGAGCACTAGCTGATTAAGGTGCTGGGGCTGCAGACCTCTGCTGAAATTGTGAGCGATTCCCACCTCCCGACCTCTGCTGAGAATATTCATAGTTGCCTGTCCTAGTCTCTTATTATCCTTTGCTATCTCCTTAAGCTTATCTTCCTCAACTTGCTGAGCATGGGTCATCAATCTAGATATATCCATATCCCCCAATAACATAGCATTCCTGCACTCTATTTTCACCAAATTGGAAACCCCATACAAGAATTTTCCCATTTGTTCCCTCAGATTGGCCACCATAGATGGGGCATACCTGGAAAGCTGAGTGAACTTCAACCCATATTCTTGGACTGACATCGATCCTTGTCTCAGATTCATAAACTCTTGGGCCTTAGCCTCCCGCAACTCCCTTGGAAAGAACCTATCCAAAAAAGCTCCAGTAAAACAATCCATATCATAGAAGCTGCATTCACACCCCTGTTGTCTTTCCACTGAGTGAACCAAATATGAGCCACATCCTTGAGTTGATAGGATGCTAACTCAACACTATCCACACCAGTCACTTGCATTACCTCAACAATCTTCTTGATCTCATCAATGAAATTCTGTGGGTCTTCACCAACCTTTGACCCTAGAAACTCTGGCGGATTCATGCAAACAAAATCTAGAACCCAGGCTGCGGCTGATCGACCATTTGGGTTTGCAGGAACTGGGGCCTGCTGATTAGCCAGATTGGCTACAGTTTGAGCCAACAACTGGATCACATTACAGAATTCCGTATTCATAACCTCATGATTCGGGGCTAGGGGATTAGTATTAGCACTACGAGCGTTAGCTCTGTGAGGAGACATGATCTGAAATGCATAGCAAATAGATTAGAGAGGAGAAACTGACTTAAACTTCATCGCATGATAAATATAGTGAAAGAAGTGGAGTTTTTCTTAAAAGACCTCGTAGCCTCTCCCTGATAAGTGTGGCGCACTTCACACTCATGAAAGAGACTCTACTTAGTGTGGCATTCAGACACCCTAGGACTCTTGAACTCTGTGCTCTGATACCATGTTTTTCATACCCCGAGGCTAGCCCCTAGACGTAATACGGGACCTAGGATCACAAGTGACCCCAAGCTAACCCTGAATCTGGCATATAATAAGAATACTAAAATAACTCTAAACAAACAGAAGCATAACTGAATAAAGAGTATAATCTAAAAAGAATTCAACTGAGAATATCTGAACAAATAACTGTCTAAAAATTAGAATAACCCAAATCAACTGAGTCTGACTCTATGTCTGAAAGCCTCTAATACTGATGAGCTGCTGGGACAAGCCCCCAACTAACTCCAAATACTGAAGATAAGGACAAACTGTCTAACTCAAAAAGCATGTAAAATATATGTCCTCGGATGATGAGGACTCACCACTGACTGTTGCTGAGGTGGAACCGGTATGCACTAATCACGCCGCTAAAACTAAGAACTTGAACCTGCATCATGATAGGATACAGTACATAGAATATGCGTCAGTACATTGAATGTACTGAGCATGAGGGATATGCAAGGCTGACTGAAATATAAATATGTTAAAATACTGAAAAGCTATAAACTGAACTAAACTGCAGTACATAGGCCCAAAATATAGTCATGCATAAATAGCTGAAATGCAAGAGTAATCTGGAAACATGGTGAAAGCTGAAAGTAAACATAACTGAGGGCCTAATGCATATTACTGAAACTAACACTGTGGGAGAGTCTATTAACCAACATAAATCACGTGAGCTAAACGTGGAGTCCAATGTATACGCCCCATCGAGAGGACCCAATATACCTTCCCAGGGTATAAAGGTATGGCTGGTGTGATCACTATTTCTGAGGCCCAACTGAGGGGCTAAATGACCTACGATGGCACGTTATTCTGGGACTTTAAGGGTATGCTAAATCCTAGTCTAACTCGGTGCTAAATACTACTCCTAAACTGAATACTAATAGCTCATTTTAAAACTGGAATCTTGAGTTTCTGAGTCAGGACTAGACTAGTCTAAAATCTCTATTGTTTTTCCTAAAATGCTGTAGTAGACTAAAAATTGGCTAAATTATGCTATTAAAACTCATACTGATAATCTAGGTTGAAATTTGAAGGAAATATAATACTTTAGAAAAATCCTACAATTTAGGGCTAATTTCTTGATTTCTCAAGTCATGGTGAAAACTCATGCGAAACATATTGCAATTCATATAAAGTAGGATATAAATCATGTGAGAATCATAAGAACTAGATTCTAGAATAATTTGCATAATTGGGTAGGAATCCTAGTTCTTAAAACCATGAATATTTGAAGAAAGACTGTAATTTTAGGCATAAGGGTGAACTAAACCCTTACTGAATACCCACATACCTGGTAGAAGATTATTCTTGAATTAGTAAAGGAGTTCTGAAGCTTTGGATAAGGAAACCCTAGGTTGAACTTGGAGAAGAACTACCTTTTTTTTCTCTTGAAACTGACTTGAGAGGAAACTAACTCATTCAAAGGAATTTTATAAAAAAAATGGAGTGAAAATACCCCAGGAGTCCTATTTATAGGCAATACAAAATTGAATCCGGATTGGTCTAGTAAAAAAAATGCGTAAGAAAATAGAAGCCAAAGCGGTCTATTTTGGCCACAAACGAATCGTTTTCTTGAGCATTTTAACTCCTTGAAATTTTGGAGTTTCTGGTCCTAGAAATGGTTGGGGAAACAGACCATTTTCCCAAAAAACGGACCACTTTCTCTTCCATTCTAACTCCCAAAATTCGATGGACTTCTGGTCATATAGACGTCTTTCAGGTGAACTGATCATAACGTTTTACTCCAGACTCAAATTAATGCACAGTCAGTGGCGTTGGAAAGAAGACTCAAAGACCTTTAATTTGGTAGGTCATAGGCCACCTAACTCTTTATATTATCGGAGCAATGATCATTTGAAGTTGACCCTAGTTTAGTCTTGTATGAAAACTTTCTTGGTTGGGGTGGTTTCAACTTAACTTGTTGATAGAAGTTTCTTATGAACATGATTCTCATCAAAAACACTTACCACACTAAGGAAATGACCATCACACTCAATCCAAATGGTTTGGATCTTAGCTTAGAATCTTTGGGGGTGTTACAAAAATCTACCTCAATCTAATAGAAGTATTAAACTTAATTTGGAGATGCTATATTCCCTCGCCTGATCTCTTGATCATCCAAATATACCCGAACGTAGCATTTGGAATAGGATTTTGGAAATATCTATGCATTTTGGGGTGAACACCAAATGTTCCTAGCTCTGATGGTTAAGCTATGTTCAAATTGGCTTTCCAACCAAACTCATTAAGAGTTACCATAGAAAATTTCTTGTGCTCGTGTTGTTCCTTTCTAGGGTCTTCTATATTAAGAGTCCGTTTGGATTGACTTATTTTAAGTGATTTTAAGCCCAAATAACTTTTAAGCACCTTTATAGTACTTGGATAAATTTAAAAAGTGCTTATGAACACTAGATTTTAAGCTAAAATAATGATAAAAATACTTAAAAGTCATAAGGATTTCTAACATGAGTTAAAGTCAATCCAAACGGGTTCAAAGTTTCAAAATTTAGAAGTAAAGTGAAGGTATATAATATACATAGTTTTTTTCCAACTCGTATTATTTTCAAATACAAGAACAACATTGGAGCCTATATTTGGACAAAATACAAAGATCACCTTAGATCTATACCCAATCCTAGTTTATCCTGCTGTGCGACTTTCAAGTGCTGCTGGCACTTATATATTTTGCAGCTTACATGGGCTAGGAGCCTAGGACTAGGTAAACCTTATTCTAAATTTATGTTTGTTTAGACATGTGATATGAAATCATGATTTAAATTAGTGTTTTAATATGTGATATAAATTCATGGTTTCAAATTATAATTCTAAACCAACGTTTGGACATGCGATTTGGGATCATAATTTCAAATCCCAACTTCTAAAAAAACATGATTTGAGATTCTAGATCATTATTTTAATGTTTTTTAAATGTAACGTTTGACCATAAGTTTATATTTTGTGAAAAAAGATCCATCATTTTAAATTTTTCCAACAAAGACTTATGCTCGGTGTGAAGTTATTTTTCATATTATGTGAAAAAATTATATTAAAGAATAACCCGTTACTACTATTATTAACAAGCAGATCTTTATAAAATTATGTGTATTTGAAAGTTTATAATTACAAATATTTATTTATAAAAGAAACATGGAGATATGCAATTTATTAATATGGTACTTTAAAATATTCTGACATTTTGTTTATGAACTATGATTTGCTCATTTGGTAAGATTATATAAAAATTAGAAAATTTTTAATAGTTTTCACAACTTGTGAGATTTGTATGTTTATGAGAAAAACACAACTTAAAAAAATCAAAATTGCATGTTCAAATGAAACTTCAACTTTATATCAATCTAATTTCATTTTACAATTTCAAATCATGATTTTATATCGCATACCCAAACGGACCTTTATCAAAATTAACTGACACAACTAGACAGGGTAGGTTGTAACCGCTCAGCTTCTTCGTTATATGCAAAACATGCTTGCCAACTGCACAGTTGGGGATATTCAGGATCCCAGTGGATGAGAGAACAAGAAGTTGGGGATATGAAGATTCAGTTTCCATTGATGAGTCATCATTATTCAAGGGCTAGTGTTAGACCTATCTCTTTCATGTTCCTTCTTTAGATTTTTGATTTAGTTGGGGTATTGTACCATCAACTCTTTATGATAGTTTAGAGATTTTTCAGACATAGATTGTATTCGCGTCTCTTTTTCGGATTATGTTTCATCTAGACTTTATCTTTTATGGATTAGGTTTCCTAGCTTTCTATTTATGCTTCCGCTATGTTTTCCTATGAATAACTTAGTATGATATGAACAAGGGTTAACTTGGGGGTACTTATGGTCCCGAATCCTATGTTACGCCTAAGGGGTATCCTCGGGGCTTGAAAAACATGGTATCAGAGCATCAGGTTCAAGGGTCTTAGGGTGTCTGAAGGCTGCATCAAGTATAGTCTCTTTCATATGTGTGAAGCGCGCCACACTTATGAGAGGGAATCTATGAGGTGTCTTAGGAAAAACTTTACTTCTTTCATGATCAATATCGTGCGATAGAGTTGAACTCTATTACTCCTCTAATCCATTCTTTATGCATTTGAGATTATGCCTCCTCGCCATGCTATGCCTCACTGGGCCAATGCTCGAAATTATAATCCTCTGATTCCAGACCTCGAGGTCATAAATACGGAGTTCAGGAATGCTATTCATATGCTAGCTCAGACTATGGCTGCTCAGGCCAATCAGTAGGCTCCTATCCTCGTCCACCCTCAGGGTGGAGTTACAGCTTGAGTCCGAGACTTTATTCGTATGAACCTACCTGAGTTCTGGGGTTTAAAAGTTGGTGAGGATCCACAAAATTTGTTGGATGAGGTAAAGAAGATCTTTAGGGTATTGCAAGTTGTCGGTGTAGAGGGTGTTGAGCTAGCTTCTTATCAACTCAATAACATGGCTCATATTTGGTTTACTCAATGGAAAGATGCTAGGGATATGGACGTGGTTCCTATGACTTGGGAGTGTTTTGAGAAGGCTTTTCTTGACTGGTTCTACCCAAGGAAGTTGAGGCAAGATAAGGCCAAATAATTCATGAATTTGAGGCAAGATTCCATGATGGTTCAGGAGTACGGTTGAAGTTCACCCAGCTTTATAGGTATGTTTCTTCCATGGTGGCTGACCCATGGGATGAGATGAGTAAGTATGTTTACGGAGTATCAGATTTGGTAAAGAAGGAGTGTAGGTCCGTGAAGCTTTTGGGTGACATAGGTATTTATCGACTTATGACTCATGCCCAACAGATCGAGGGAGACAAGTTGAGGGAGATGGCAAGAAAGAACAAGCGGGTTAGATTAGAGAGTTCAGGTATTATCCATCATAGGTCTGGAGGCAAACATCGCTCTTCATTTCAAAAGAAATCATCAGGGCCTGTTCATTCTTCAGCTAGTGCTCCTACCCAGGCCCCCAAGCCTCGTCATGATCAGACTAGTAGAGGACTTGGTTCCTATTCGCAGGGGAGTGTTACAAAGTGGACTCCTTACCCTTCTTGCAACAAGTGTGGTAAAAGTCATCCTGGTGAGTGTTTAGCTTGTTCAGGTGGATGCTTTGGGTGTGGTCACGTTGGATACAAGATTAGGGATTTCCCTTTAGCTAAGAAGGGACAGGGAGGTAGCAGGACTCAGTCTTCCCCAGCATCCCCAGGATGTCGACCGGCCTAATAGGGTGTTGCTTCTAGTTTTGGTGGTCAGCGCCAGAACTACCTTTATGCCATGTCATCTTGCCAGGACCAAGAGAGTTCACCAAAAATTGTTACTGGTATGTTGAAAGTCTTCTCTCTCGATGTGTATGCTTTATTGGAATCCTGTGCCTCCTGATCTTTTGTGACTCCTTATGTTGCTTGCAAGTTTGAAATTAGTCCTGATCATCTCTTAGAACCCTTTTGTGTTTCTACTCCTGTTGGTGAGTCAGTCTTATCCAAAAGAATCTACCAAAATTGCCCTATCTTAGTCCTTCATAGAGTTACTTCAGCGGATCTAGTAGTGTTGAAGATAACTGATTTTGATGTTATTCTTGGTATGGATTGGTTGTATCCATGTTATACCTCAATTGATTTTCATACCCAAGTCGTCAGTTTCAAGTTTCCAAATGAACCTGTCTTAGAGTGGCAAGGTAGTCCTCCATCCTTGAAGGGTCATTTCATATCTTATCTTAAGGCTAGAAAGATGATTTCTAAGGGTTATGTCTATCATATAGTTCGGGTTATGGACACGGAGTTCGAAGCCCCATATCTTCAGTCTATTCCTGTTGTGAATGAGTTTCCATAAGTATTTCCTGAAGATTTGCCCAGAGTCCCTCTCGAACGGGAGATTGACTTTAGGATAGATCTCCTTCCAGCTATGAATCCTATCTCTATTTCTCCCTATAGAATGGCTCTTGTGGATCTTAATGAATTGAAGGATCAGTTGAAAGACTTCCTTGATAAGGGTTTTATTTGACCCAACATCTCTCCATGGGGTGCTCCAGTCTTATTCGTGTGAAAGAAAGATAGTTCCCTTATAATGTGTATCGACTACCATCAGTTGAACAAGGTCACAATCAAGAATCAGTATCCTATTCCTAGGATTGATGACTTGTTCGATCAGCTTCAGGGTGCTAGTTACTTCTCCAAGATCGACCTTAGATCCAGTTATTATCAACTTCATGTTAGAGAGTGTGACATTTCGAAGCCAGCCTTTAGAACTCAGTATGATCATTATGAATTTGTGGTTATGTCTTTCGTATTAACAAATGCTCCTGCAACCTTTATGGATTTGATGAACCATGTGTTCAAACAGTATATGGATATGTTTGTTTGATGATATTCTTACCTATTCTGGGAGTGAGGAGGAGCATACGGACTATATGAGAGTTGTGTTGCAAACTCTGGATGCAGCCTGTTGCTTTTCTAAGTCTTATTGTGACTATAAATGGTATTCGAGTTGATTCTCAAAAGATTGAGGTAGTAAAGAACTGGCCTAGACCCACTTCCCCATATGATATTAGGAGGTTTTTAGGTTTGGCTGGTTACTACAGGAGATTTGTGGAGGGGTTTTCTTCTATTGATACGCCATTGACTCGGTTGACTCAGGAGAAGGTTAAATTTCAGTGGTATGATCTATGTGAGAAGAACTTTCAGGAATTGAAGACTAGATTGACCACATCCCCAGTGTTGGCTCTACCCGAGGGCCTAGATGACTTTGTTGTGTATTGTGATGCTTCTAGGATTGGTTTGGGTTGTGTATTGATGCAGTGCGGTAAAGTTATTGCTTATGCTTTAAGACAACTTAAGATTCATGAGAAGAACTACCCTACTCATGATCTTGAGTTAGCGGCCATGGTTTTTGGTTTGAAGATTTGGAGACATTACTTGTATAATGTTCATGTGAATTTGTTCACTGATCATAAGAGTCTTGAGTATGTGTTCAGTCAAAAGGAATTGAATCTTCATCAAATGAGATGGCTTAAGATTCTTAAGGATTATGATATGAGTGTGCTTTACCATCCGGGTAAGGCCAAGTCATGGCGGATGCACTTAATAGGTTGTCCATGGGTAGTGTGTCTTCAGTTGAGGATGGAAAGAAGGAATTGGCTAAGAATGTTATCGACTTTCTCAACTAGGAGTTTGCCTTATTGATTCGACCGAAAGTGGTGTTATTGTTCAAAATTGTTTTGAATCTTCTTTGGTAGCTGAAGTGAAAGAAAAGCAATACAGTGATCCTATTTTGCACCAATTGAAGGGCGCAGTCAATCAACAAAGGGTAGATATTTTCTCCCAAGGGGGAGATGGTGTTCTTCGATATCAGGGTCAATTATGTATTCCTGACATAGATGGGTTGAGATAGTGGATTTTGACAGAGGCTCATAGCTCCAGGTATTCTATTCACCCCGGTGGCACCAAGATATACCGTGACCTACAGGAAGTCAATTGGTGGAATAGAATAAAGATTAGCAGGTTTTGTGGCTAAGTGTCCCAACTGTCAACAAGTGAAGGTAGAGCATCAACGATCGGGTGGTATGACTCAGGATATTGATCTTTCTACTTGGAAATAGGAAGCTATCAATATGGATTCATTACTGGTTTGACTCGCACTCGAAGGCAACACTATTCTATTTGGGTGATTGTCGACCGGATGACTAAGTTATCTCACTTCTTGGCTGTTACGACTACAAATTTAGCAGAGGATTATGCCATACTCTACATTCAGGAGATAGTCTGATTGCATGGTGTTCCATTTTTTGTCATTTCAGATAGAGGTACTCAGTTTACATTCCAGTTTTGGAAGTCGTTTCAGAGATGTCTTGGTATTCAAGTGAAGCTTAGCATAACTTTTCACCCACAGATGGATGGATAGGCAGAGCGTACTATTCAGACTTTGGAGGATATGTTGAGAGCTTGTGTGATTGATTTCAAAGATAGTTGGGATGATCACTTACCCCTTATCGAGTTTGGCTACAACAATAACTTTTATTCTAGCATCCAGATGGCTCCTTATGAGGCACTTTATGGGTGGAGGTGTAGATCTCCTATTAGTTGGTTTGAGGTAGGTGAGGACACTTTGATTGGTACAAATTAAGTTCATGATTCTATGGAGAAAGTTCAGATTATTAGTGAGAGGTTGAAGATCTCTTAGAGTCGACAACAATCATATACAGAATTGAGGAGAAGGGAGTTGGAGTTTGAGGTTGATGATTGGGTATTTCTGAAAGTGTCACCCATGAAGGGTGTGATGGGATTTTTCAAGAAAGGGAAGCTTAGTCCCTGCTATGTAGGTCCTTATCGAATTCTTAGGAGAGTTGGTAGTGTTGCTTATGAGTTGGATTTTCCAATAGAATTAGAACCGGTTCATCCAGCTTTTCATGTTTCCTTGTTGAAGAAGTGTGTTGGTGATTCGACCTTGATTGTTCCATTGGAGGATGTGGGTGTGAAGGACAACCTTACTTATGAGAAAGTTCCCGTGGAGATTCTTGATCATCAGATTTGGAGGTTGAGAAACAAAGAAGTCTCTTTGATGAAGATCCTTTGGAGAAATCATCTAGTTGAGGGAGCTACTTGGGCAGAGGAAGATGCCATGAAAGCCAAGTACCCTCATCTCTTTCCTTCCGATCCAGTTTCAACTTGAGGTATAAGTTTCCTCCTTATTATGTCCCTTTGATTCTAGTCCATCGATTTCCCTCATGATCCTAGCATGCATTAATGTTTCCCAAAGTTAGTTCAATCATGTTTTAAGTTGAAAAGCTCAATTCTCATGTTTATTCTTTAGTTTTCATGTTTTGTTGCTTGGTTGAGCTGTTTTCTCTCCAGTTTTCCTTACTTAGTCTTCATTCGAGGACAAATGATCCCAAAGGGGAGATATTGTAATACCTCAAAATTTGAATCAGCTAACAAACTTTGAATCCAGAAGCTTTGTTGTAACTATTGATTTCGACGAGTAGCCACCACGGGCATCGGAGCCCCGATGGGCGATGGGGTGTGACGTGGGAAATAGACAGTGGCTTTAAGCCAGTTTCCTTCAGCCCGATGGGCGATCAAAATGGACATTGCCCGTGCGATGGCCCGTGGGAACCTGTCGTTGGGATCTTCCAGCAAACTTGTTCCCCTGACGTCCTTTGCTCCGATGGGCATCACCACAAGGGTCGCGGTTGTGATGACCTGTGGGATCTACCATCAGAATCCTCTAGAAAGTCCCAGACCCCAGGTACCTTGTCCGATGCCTTGTCCGATGGGCCGTCGCGGGTGCGACGCCCGTCAGGCAACTTGTGAGATGACAAATTTCCTGCAGCTTTTTATTTTAAGTCAGGGGTAAATTGGTTTTTTTCCCCTACTCTTAAACTACTAAGTGAGGTCGTTTTGGTAATTTCTAGTAGTTTTTTATTCCCTAATAGCCTAAGCTCTTCTCATTCTAAGTCATTCTATTCTAAAAGAAGAAAAAGTTCCTCTCCTCCAAGTCTCAAGCTCCAAGTTCAAGTCTCCATTTCACTTCACCTTGATTAAGAAAAGCTTCGAATCAGGTATGTGGATATTCAATAAGGGAATCCTTTCACCCTTATGCCCAAAACCCCATGTTTTTATTTTGATTTATGAATTTATGCAATTAGGGTTCTTACCCAAATTGGGGAAAAGTTATGGGTTTTGTTTTAAAGTATCAATTCATGATTTTTCATTACTTATCTATAATTTATTTGAGGTTCCTTAATTGATTTCAAAATCCCATGCATTAAAGTTGATTTCTAGTATGAATCCATTGAATTGCATGATTTCAAGTAAAAATTGACATGTTTAGATAACATGGCTTATGTATTTATGAAAGTGCATGCCTACTTCTTCAAGTTATGAATTTAGAAAGAAAAGTGTGTTTTGAATTATGGCTATGCTAAGCTTTAAGGATTTTGAAGTATGAATTGCATGACATTAGATATGTCCCTATGTTTTACGAAAGGTTTGGCATCTAGATATGTCTACCTAAGCTATGTGAATCGCATGGTATTAGATATGCCCTTATGCCTTTCAAACAGATTTGGCATTAGATATGTCACAAGTATATGTGAGCTATATGTATATTTTTGGAAGTAGTATTTAGCACCGAGTTGGACAGGGTGAGATTTCCCTTAGTCCCAGAACTACGTGCCACCATAGGTGCCCTTCGTGGCTTATGACATGATCCTCATATGATAAGGTTCTAACTTTTGCCAGTTAGGACAATCTTTTTTGGTGTGGGTGTATGACACTGGACTTCATGTAGCTCATTATGGTTTATGTCGATTAAGAGAAACTCCTGTATGTAGATTTAAGACTTATTCTTTTCTATTTCATGCTTTGAGCTTTAAACTATGAGATTTACTTATGATACCTCTTTTATGCATGAACTCAGTTTTAATTATATTTTAAGTATGTTTTTACCATATTTATGCATGTCTCACATATTTAGTACATCCTATAGTACTGACGCATATTCTCGCACTGCATCTTTTGATGATACAGATACATGCTCCTTCCCTCAAACTCGTGGCTAGACATCACCGGAGATCCAGTTTCTATTGTTGAGTCCTCATTATCCGAGGGCTAATTTTAGACCTATCTCTTTCATGTTTCTTTTTTGGATTTCTAAGTTAGTTGGCGTATTGTCCCATCAACTCTTTATGATAGTTTAGAGGCTTTTCAGACATAGATTGTATTCGGGTCTCTCTTTCGGATTATGTTTCATCTTGACTTTATCTTTTATGGATTGGGTTGCCTAGCTTTCTATTTATGATTCGCTATGTTTTCCTATGAATAACTGAGTATGATATGACCAAGGGTTAACTTGGGGCACTTGTGTACCCGGGTTCCATGTTACGCCTAGGGGGTAGCCTCGAGGCATGACAGTTTGACCAGAACCTATACTTAGTGGCAAATGTGAAATACCTCTGGTTGAAGGATATCCCAAATAACTGGCCTTGCATAGTGCAATTCATGGAAACACAATCCTATCAAACTATGTGCTCACCTATATGTTGGAAGTACCCTCCTATTGGCACCTACAAATGTAACACAGATGGATCTTCTAAAGGGAATCCAGGGCTTAGTTCCTGGGCATTTTGCATTAGGGATAGCAGGGGAGACCTAAGATATGCTGCAGCCAGCACAATGTTTCACAACACTAGCCTGGGAGCAGAAGCTAAGGCCATAGAGATAGCTATGGAGTACTATATTCAACATCACTATATGCCTCTAATCATTGAAACATACTCTTTAACTATGAAAAAGATGCTAGATGGAGAATGGAGAACCCCCTGGAACATTAGCATGGAGATCAAAAACATCAAGAAATGGATAGAAATGGGGCTGACTCAGATTTTACATACCATGAGGGAAGGCAATCAAGTTGCAAATTTTTTAGCTAACTATGTGTTATTTTATGCAGGTACTTTACAGTATCCTGCACACTATCAACGTGGATATGTCGTGACTTATATATAACCCTTGGACTATTAATTTTTGGTAGTCTTGCACTTTATCCAATTTTGGATATTATTGCGACTTACGCATTACCCTTGAACTTTCAATCTTCAGGTGATCTTTCTCACTATCCGGTTTCAGATATCGCTGCATCTTACAGATAACTCTTAGTTTGTCAAGTTTTGGGAAATCTTGCACACTATTTGGTTTCGAACATCGCTGTGGCTTACAGATAACCTTTGGCCTTCCAACTTTGGGAGATATGATTTATTGTCCGATTTGGATGGTGTCTTGCAGACATCCTTAAAACTATATGCTTCTATCCTCGATGGCAAGCGTTATTCGATCATCGGGGTGACAAGGACTTTGTCACACAATCAAATATAGCTGCATCTTCTGGCGATCGATACTCTTGAATGTGTAAACATTATTCAGTGTGAGACTTCATTATCTCAATGCGATAATAAATAAGGGTGCACAAATATCTTCGATGTCAGACTCTTCCGTCTTACGCGATATCGGATATGAATATGCTGGATGTCAGACTTGGCATAATAATAATAATATTCTCAACATTAAACTCCATCATCTCATGCGATATCAGATACAAATATGCCAGGCTTGGCATAATAAGGAAGCAAATATATCCTTAACGCCAGACTCTGCCATCTTACGCGATGTCAGATATAAATATTCTAGATGCTAGACTTGGTATAATAATGATGAAGCAAATATACCCTTAACATCATACTCTGCCATCTTACGCGATATTAGATATAAATATGCTGGATGCTAGACTTGGCATAATAATGATGAAGCAAATATACCCTCAATATCAGACTCCACCGTCTTACGCAATGTTGGATATAAATATGCTTTTGGGTCAATCCTGCACTGCAAGTGCGACTTAAGGATGACTCTGAATTTCATCCTCTTTGAAATCGACTGGTAGAGAGACATAATATTCACAACAAATATGTCTGTGGTATTTAATGATGATGGTCCTTGCGACATGGTCCTCGCAACATGGTCCTTGTAAAATGGTCCTTGCGACATGGTCCTCATAACATGCAAATATGATGATGTTGATGATCATGCAATGACATATGTAGTAGTTGCAAAAAACATCACCTTTGATTTTTATATTGCCATGTTGGCTCTTTTGTGTGTACCTGTGCTCAAGGCAAATAATTAGTAGACACAACATCACTCTTACTAGCGACCACAGCTAAACTTGAAAAACTTTAAAGACGATGTCTATGAAGCTAATCAAAACAATTTTCATTTCAAATGTGAATGAAATGGTCGTGCCCACTTCTGGGGACAACCACAAGTACCATTTTTGAACATCGTCTGTTTGTGGTAATTTCTAATTTACAGAGAATTTGCAAAGAGCGTCACTGATCTCTCATTTGGTACTTCACTTTTGAGGTTGGCCGTAGCGTCCTGATCAACTTGGGGATTCGAGGATGCTGCCGATCTCTCTTTATCTGGTAGTTCCTGCAACTACAAGAAGATTTGTCCATTCCAGGGACTTTTGCCTCTTTTGGCTTCTTCCCATTATTTTGGCTTTTCTCGTCGATTTTGGGGAATCTGGTCTTGTTGTGATGCTTTGAACGCGTTGGATAGTGAGGGACTTTCACTAATTTCAAACATACTTTTTAGGACAACCTGCATCCACAGAAAAATTGTTAGTTTTTGGAAAAACTGATCTGTGTTGACCTCTTTCGATCTTTTGCTCCTTGCTTTGCCTTTCTGGATGCTTCCCATTCTCGGGCATTCATCGTCCTCGACTCCTTGGGTCACGGTAGACATAAGACAAAACCAAATTATAAAGGAGTTTAATCTTTTGTAAAGATTTTTCAAGCAAGTTCTTTGGAAAACAAAGATTTTGAAAAAGGATAGTTTGGAAAGGTCTCTGCCCATCATGTCATGTGCTAGCTCAACGAATGTCGTTTACTTAAGGCCTTGACATTTCTGAAATATTGCTGGCAGACTTTGGAGATCCTTTGTCATCCTAGCTGGGGAGTTTGAAAATATTTTTCAAGAAATATGTCACAGCTGGGGGTTAATCCACCTCGGACTGGAGTTTTACAGTAGACTCTGAGCTCTCGATGCTGGAGATTCTTTGGAGTTTATTTCTGAACTCTTGAATGAAGCTTTGGTGGAAATTTTAAGGTTCCCCTCAAAATTTTTGCCCCAATTAAAGGTTTCACGATGAATCTTACTCTAGAGTTTTGACACTCTTTGGGAATTATGAGATTCTTTCTCGAGATTCACTTAAGTTTCTCTTTGGCACACTCTGCATTCTGACTTATTGGAAACAATCTTCACCTTCTGATTTTTCAAGATTCCTTTCTCAAAAATTCTGCCCCAGTTTCCATTTCCTGGGTAATATGATCGAGCCATTGTGGCACCTACGTATCTCATTGAGGCAAGAATTAGGTCAAACGTAGTTCCCACACTTGAAGTGGGAGAATATTAGAAATAAATAAAGGGGTGACCGAAGCCAACAAAGGCCGCCTACGTATCTCATTCGTGAGAATTCAGGTCAAATATAGTTTAAGATAGAAAGGGAAAAGGTAGAATTTCCTAAGGGATTGACCGAAGCCAACACAGGCCGCCTACGTATCTCATTCTTGAGAATTCAGGTCAGACGTAGTTCATACATAGAGGATAGGGATATTTTAAGCTATAAAATGATTACAATTCAAATAATGCGATTACAAGGACAGAAAGAAAACCATTTTTAGGCATAGTATCTCTTCACAACATCAGAGTTGATCGGCTCGGGCCACACTTGACCATCTATCTCGGACAGGATCAAAGCTCTTCCTGATATCACTTTTTGGATGATGTACACTCCTTGCCAATTTGGTGCAAACTTTCCTTTGTCTCGTGGGAGGGAAGGATTAACTGTCCATTCCCTGGATTGAATTCTGGATTGACTAATAAATTTTAGGAGATGAGGTTTGTGCCTATTCTCATCCTATTATTGTAGGACCAGTCAAAGATGTCAATGTATGGCTTGAGCAGACTGATAAGTTACACCTTTGACAAACGAACACTGATGCTAATTTCTTTGACTTGACCGTCATCTCCCAGATTAACTACTTCAATCTCTTCTAGGTAGGACCTTTCCTGGTTCTCAAAATCTTTTGACTCTTTTGTTAGTCATTTAAGGACCATGATTTGTTCATCACATTCTTTGCTTCCAATACCGTTTATCTTGATTTGTTTATTCAGCTTTTGACATGACATGACATTGGTAGGTTTTAAGCTATTATTACTGAAATCATAAACAAAGCAAGTTAGATAATGACCAACAAACATATAGGAAAGTTTTTGCAATAAGGGGGGCTTTTCATTGAAATCCAAACTATTTATAAACTATGGCTATAACCCGCATGAATGTGTACGTGCCTTTTGGGAAGCAGTAACATAGTACGAGGAAATTGAAAACATAAAAAGTGGGTAACGGAGCCTCATCCGGACCATCACCAATTTTTGCAAAATAAAGTCTTAGTCTACCCAGCCGAATGAAGAGTCACGAGGGGAGTTGCGACCCAATTCTGCAACTTTTCGCTAGGCCTGGCATCCCTAATCATGGTTGCTTCAGGGTTTTTTTTCTGTTACAACATCGCATTTCTCAAACAACTTTCCGATTTTGTCCTCTAACCCATCGCTTGGGGGACCAATACGTACTGGGAACTACTGATATGGGTGAGATAGCGGCTTTGGCAATCCCGACTGCTTCTCTGCCTTGTCTTCTTAGACTACATACCTCAACCTATTCTGGGATAGCTGACCAGGGATCCTTATTGGCTCAATCGTGCCGTCAGAGTTCTTGCCTAACTTAAAACCTGGTTCATATCCGCTCCTCAACATCGTGGTTGCGAGCATGATATAGATAGGTAGCTTTGAAGCGTGAGAGGCAAAATCTTCTTCAGTGGCATTGATAATCTTTATGGTGTAGAAATTACTTCCTCTCAGTACTTCTTCGATCACGGGGACACAACTATTAGGGTGGCTCAGGTGACTCCCTTCACCGTGAACCACCACCTCAGGCTCCTCCCAAATAAACTTTACCATTTGATGCAAAGTTGACGGTACGGCTCCAACTTTATGGATCCATAGTCTTCCTAAAAGAAAGTTATAGCTGGTAGTAATATCTATGACTTGGAATTCCGCTTGGAACTTGGCGGGCCCCATTTGGATGCTCAAATTGACCTTTTCGATAGTGTCCCTTTGACCTCCATCGAAGGATTTCACATTGATCCTGCTTTGGCAAACCTTTCCCAAATCATAGTCTAGCTGAGTAAGCATGGCTAATGGACAGATGTTCAAACCTAAACCATCATCAATCAGAACCTTGTTCAAGATCTTTTCTTGACATATAACAGTAATGTGCAGGGCTTTTTTGTGCATTAACCCTTCGAAGGGTAATTCAGTGATACTAAAAATAGCTATAACCTTTTCCCGCACTTCTTATTTCTTAGGACTAACTGGTGCTATCGACTTGCTCACCGTCCATTCTTTGTCACCATCTATTATGTTAATCGTGGCTCCTCCATGATTCAGGAGTGGGTTATTGTTAACATTTGGCGGTGCTGTCTGCAGTGTGATCACCCTTTGATCAATAAAATCTTGAATTTTGTGTCTCAGGTTAATGCATTCTTTGGTATCATGTTTAGCTCCTCCAGAATGATAAGCACAATGTTGATCAACCCTAAAGAAATGAGAATCTGTGTTTGCAAGTTTGAGCTGAATAGTCTGGATAAATCTGACAGCTTTCAATCTTTTGTATAACTGCATTCTGGTTTCAGCTAGATGGGTAAAAGTTCGAGGAACTTTCTTTTCCAAATTTGGGCGGGGAATATTGTTATTAGTGGGAGGCGGAACCTGGAGATCATTCTGGTTCTCAGGAGCCTTTTGATACATTTGGAAGTTTTGGAGAGGAGTTTGGTAAGTGGGCTGCACATTTAGTTGTGGAGCTTGGTAAATGGGTTGAGTATAAAAAACTGGTTGAGCATTTTATAGGGCTGGGGGAGGGATTGTTGGAACAAGTGCTTTTTTATAGTTGGCTCCAAAGGGTTTTTGCGATTTTGGGCTAGGACTGGAGGATACTGAAGATACCTCTTCCCTTTTTATTCTGGGAAGTACTGCCAATCCTGAGGATGCCGAGGCTTTGGTAATCTTGCCGCTACGAAGACCTTCTTTGATAATTTCACCAATCTTAACTAGGTCGGCGAATTTTGCTTTAACTGCTGATATCATTTTGTCATAGAACTCCGACACTTGAGAGATCATAAATACCGCGCTTATCTTATCTTTAATCATAGGAGGCCGAACTCTTGCCGCCTTCTTTCTCCATCGATAGGCGTAATCTTGGAAGTCCTCATTTGAATTCTGTCTGATATAACCTAGAGAGTATCGATCCGGGACAACTTCCACATTGTATGCAAGCCTTTGAGCAAAGTCTCAGGCAAAATCACTGCATCTAGACCACTTTTTTCAGTTCTTGAGTGGTGAACCACTCCAGAGCTTCCCCGCTCAGACTTCGACTGAACAGTCTCATCAACAAGGCATCGTTCTTCCTCGCGCTGACCATTTGGTCACAATAACTTCTCAAATAAGCCTCAGGGCTCCCAACACCATTGAAGGTCTCGAACTTGGGAGTCTTGAATCCATCTGGCAGATCCAATTCTGGATAAATGCACAGATCATCGTTCTCATAACCCTTTTAATGAGATAAACCTCGGGATTCCTTGATCCTAGATATTTCTTATTTCATATGTGCCATGTCATGATCACGGTTGTTCTCTGCGGACCTTAACTCTTTCTCCTTTTCCTCATTGTGGTCAAGCTCGGGGCTTTCTAGGAGGGCGGTTTCTACCATAGTATGGAAACTAGTAGGTGGCTTATTCCATACAGGTGGAGGCTGGACATGTGGAATGGCATTTGGGTAGGTGGGAGTATAGTTGTGCGAGTTAGTGACATTGGGATGGTTATTCTGGGAGTTTTTTGGTGGCGTATTTTGGTAGTTTGGAGGGAGGTTTTATGGATTGTAGGCACTTGGGTTGTTATTTTGGTTAGTGTGCTGGATAGGAGGAGTGTGGATTTGATATGAGGATCTGATATGGGGAGGGTTATTGGTGGGAGGTTAGTTGGAAGGTCTAGGTGCGGAGGCAAGAGGGATATCCCTTGGTTGATTTTTGATTAGCGAGGAGTTGAGTGGAGGGATTTGGGATTTACCCAAAGTTGGGGTGTTAGTCGCAATAGCCAGGCTCGCCATATCTTTTGGCTTTCTACACCTATTCTCGTATCTTCTCTAGCTTCCTTGCTAGTTCGGCAATTATTTCACTTTGTTCAGCAATAACATTGTCTCTCACGGCCAAAGCATTCTTTTCTTCACTATCAGTCATTTCGCCCTTAGAAAAGTGAGGGTTAGAGGGGGAATCTATAGGCGCCTTTGAGCAGGTGAAGTAGGGATGTTCAACCAGTTTTGTCAACACAGATCAGTTTCTATTACCTGTTGAAGTGAAAACTCACTCAAAGGCCGATATGTTATATTCCGTTATCGGTAAACAATACAAGATATCCGGCTGGAAATAAACACACAAGAATTGCTTTTAAACACATAAAGTTTGTAACACCTCGGAAATCAAACCAGCTATCTAAGTCTGAAACTCAGGAAAATTTCATGTTTCCAGGAATGACGGGTCCAAACCACAGACCGTGGTTCAAACCATGGGTCATGGAATGGAACCGTGGTTCCCTTGTGTTTATTCAGTCTCTAGTCTGGAACCACGAGTTAGTTCTACAGACCGTGGTTCAAACCACGGGTCTGTCATATCAACTCGTAAAACCAGATCAGAGGGCATGACAAGTCCCTCTGAGAATGACAACTCAGTTCTACGACCCGTCATTCAAATAATGGACCGTCCTTCTGAGTCGTGGGTTGATCTAGAGAGCAGCTAGGTCCCCAGCAACGACTAGTCCAATTGATGACCCATCATACATTCTACAGGTCTGTCCTGTTGACCCGTAGATTATATTCTGCAGCCTGATTAGTTGGCCAAGAACCACGAGTTGGAACCACGGGTCGTGGTTCAAATGATGACTCGTAGAACTGACCCGTGATTTCTGAAGCCGACCTATTTTCCAGCTTTTTCTTAATTAAATCCCAGGGATATTTTAGTCATTATCCACCCTTTTAACTCCTAAATGATGTTGTTTTGGGCTATTTCTAGAAGGGGTTTCACCCTCATTAGCCTAAGTCCCTTCTCATTACCTCATTCATCTCCCAAAAAGGAAAAGAACTCTCTCAAGCTCAAGGTCTCAAGCTCAAAGTTCAAGTCTCCTAAGTCTTTTCAATTCAAGTGGATTAGCTTTAATCAAGGTATGTGGGTATTCAACAATGGGTTCCTCTCACCCTTGTGCCAAAAACCCCAAATTTCAAATTGTGATTTCATGAACTTTCAAATTAGGGTTTTTACCCAATTCTCATGGGTTTTGCTATAAATTGCCTTCTCATGATTTTATTATGAAATTCTATTAAATTGCATGATTTTGGATGAGTTTTTACATATGAACTCCTATTTCATGAATTGAAGGTTAATTATGGTGAATCCTACATGCATGAAGTGATTTAAGAAATTGGAGAAAATGATGGCATGATTTCATGAATTTCAAGCAAGTGTATGCCTAGTTCTTATATTTTATGAAAGTATATGTTATTATGAAATTGAACTAAGGCCATGCAAGTTTTCAAGTTATGAATTATGATGAAATGCAAGACACCCGATGTTCCATCAATGCTCATGAATCATTTTCTAAACTATAATTCATGAGTAGTATGACAATCCGGGGTATGAACATGTTATGAACAAGTTTGGCATCAGATATGTCATATGTATATGAGCTCATGTTATATGTTTTGGGAGTAGTATTTAGCACCGAGATACTAGGGTTCAGATAACCCAAGTCCAAAACTACATTGTCATTATAAGTTGCCCTCTATGGCTTATTATGAAAGGATCCTGGTACGACATGGTTCTAACTTTGGTCGGTTAGTACAGCCCTTTTCAGTGGGGGTACATGACACTGGACTCCATATAGCTCAGCATGGTTTATGTAGGTTAAGAGAAACTCCCACATGATCATTTTCAAACTATGAAGTTATATGATTCTATACTTTGAACTTAAGTTTTCTTTCATGTATTATGCCTCTTATCTTAATACTTATTCATGTCCTTTCTTTATGTAACAAGTCATTTTAAGTATGTTTTTAACGGTTTTTATCATGTTCATGCATCACTCTCATACTCGGTACATCTTATAGTACTAACGCATATCTTGTGCTGCATCCTTTGATGATGTAGATTCAGGTGTTCCTCCTTAGACCCATGGCTAGAGCTTCAAGGTCACCTTCTGTCAGCTGTTGGTGAGTCCTCTTAGATCAAGGACTAGTTATGTTCTTAGTCAGTGTTAGCTATTGTATTTTCCGTACTTCGAGTTAGCTAGGGTCTTGTCCTAGCAACTCTTTATGTCATGAGTAGAGGCTTTTCAGACATAGACAACTTTTGAGTCTCTTTCTGGATTTTGTATTCCTATTTGACTTGATCATCCATTTATGTGATTCCGATTTATCTATTATGCTTTCGCTTATCTTTTGTTATGCTTGAGAATGCTATGGCCAAGGGTTAGCTTAGAGAACTTGTGGTCACAAGTCCCATATTACGTCTAGGGGGTAACCTCGGGGCGTGACAAACTTGGTATTAGAGCCTAAGGTTCAAGAGTCCTAGGATGTCTAAAAGCTGCATCGAGTAGAGTCTCTTTCATGTGTGTGAAGTGCGCCATACATATGAGAGGGAAGCTATAAGGTGTTTTAGAAAACTTCACTTCTTTCATGGTCATGTTGTGCGATAAAGCTTAACTCTAATATCCCTCTAATCCTTACCTTGTACGTTTTAGATCATGATTTGACGTACTATGCCTCACCGAGCTGCTCAGAATGCCGCTCCTCCAGTTTCGGCCCCTGAGGTCACGAATGAGGAATTCAGTAATGCCATCCATTTGCTAGCCCAGACCTTGGCCACCCAGACCAACCAGACGGCTCCTATCCCAGTCCACCCTTAAGGTGGGGTAGCAGCCCGGGTTCATGATTTTGTCAAAATGAACCCACCCAAATTTTGGGGTTCGAATGTGAGTGAGGTCCAACTTAACTTTATTAATGAAGTGAAGAAGATATTTGATGTTATGCAAGTGGTTGGTGCTAATTGTATGGAGCTCGCATCCTACCAACTCAAGGATGTAGTTTATATCTGGTTTACCCAGTGGAAGGAGGCTAGAGCTAGGGACGTGGTCCCTATGACTATGGAGTGTTTCAAAAGGTCTTTCCTCGACCGGTTCTTTCCCCAAGAGTTAAGGCAAGCAAAGACTGAGGAGTTTGTGAACTTGAGACAGGGGTCGATGTTAGTCTAAGAGTATAGTTTGAAGTTCACTCATTTATCAAGGTATGCCCCTTCTATGGTAGCAGACCCACATGACCAAATGAGTAAGTTTATCAATGGGGTTTCAGACATGGTGAAGAAGGAGTGAAAGTCTGCTATGCTGTTGAGTGATATGAACATTTTCAGACTCATGACTCATGCTCACCAGATCGAGGGGAACAAGCTTAGGGAGATAGCTAGGGAGAATAAGAGGGCTAGATACGAGGGATCAGGTTTTGGTTATCAGAGGTCCGGTGGTGGACATCGCTCCTCGTTCCAGAAGAAGTCATCAGGACCCATTCATTCTTCTGCTAGTGCTCCTACCCAGGCCCCGAGGCCTCATCATGATCAGAGTAGTAGAGGATCTGGTCCTTATTCGCAGTCTCAAGGGAGTGTTACTAGAGGACCATCCCATCCCATTTGCAACAAGTGTGGGAAGAATCACCCGGGAGAGTGTCACGCGGGCACGGAGTATGCTTTGGGTGTGGATAGGCTGGACATATGGTTAGAGATTGCCCTTCAGCTAAGAAGGGGCAGGGTGGTAGTAGGGCTCAGTCTGCTCCAGTAGCCCCAGGAGGTCGACCAGCCTAGCAGCGCAGAACTTCTTGTTCTGGTGGTCAGCGCCAGAACCGTCTTTATGCTATGTCCTCTCGTCAAGACCAGGAGGGTTCCCCTTATGTTATCAAAGGTATATTGAAAGTCTTCTCTTTCAATGTGTATGGTTTGTTAGACCCCAGTGCCTCCTTATCTTTTGTCACCCCTTATATAGCATGCAAATTTGAAGTATGTCTTGAATTGCTTTTAGAACCCTTTTGTGTTTCTACTTCTATTGGTGAATCAGTCTTAGCCAAAAGAATCTACCAAAATTGCCCTATCTCGGTCCTTCATAGAGTCACTTCAGCGGATTTAGTAGAGTTGGAGATGACAGATTTTGATGTTATTCTTGGTATGGATTGGCTATATGCTTGTTATGCTTCTGTTGATTATTGTACTCAGGTTGTCAGTTTGAAGTTTCCAAATGAACCTGTTTTAGAATGGCAAGGTAGTCCCCCTTCCTCGAAAGGTCATTTCATATCTTATCTTAAGGCTAGGAAGATGATTTCAAAGGGGTATGTTTATCACATACTGCGGGTTATGGACACGGAGTCCAAAACCCCATTCCTTCAGTCTGTTCCTATTGTGAATGAGTTTCCAAAAGTGTTTCACAAGGATTTGCCCAAAGTCCCTCACGAGCGGGAGATCGACTTTGGGATAGATATTCTCCCAGATATGAATCCTATATCTATTCCTCCTAATTGAATGGCTCCCGCAGAGCTTAGGAGTTAAAGGATCAGTTGAAGGATCTTCTTGATAAAGGTTTCATCAGGCCTAACATTTCTCCATGGGTGCCCCAGTTTTATTTGTTCAAAAGAAAGATGGTTCTCTTAGAATGTGTATTGACTACCGTTAGTTGAACATGGTCACAATCAAGAATAAATATCCCATTCCTAGGATTGATGACTTGTTCGATCAGCTTCAGGGTGCTAGTTTCTTCTACAAAATCGACCTTAGATCCAGTTATCATAAGCTTCGTGTTAGAGAGTGTGATATTCTAAAGACAACCTTCAGAACTCGGTATGGTCATTATGAATTTGTTGTGATATCTTTTGGTCTAATGAATGCTCCTGCAACCTTTATGGATTTGATGAACCGTGTGTTCAAACAGTACCTGGATATGTTTGTGATTGTTTTCATTGATGATATCCTCATCTACTCTCGGAGTGAGGAGGAGCATGCAAACCATTTGAGAGTTGTGTTTCCAACTCTCAAGGACCGACAGTTATTTGCTAAGTTTAGCAAGTATGAGTTCTGGATGCAGTCCATTGCATTTCTGGGTCATATTGTGACTAGGGATGGTATTCGAGTTGATTCTCCAAAGATTGAGGCGGTAAAGAACTGACCTAGACCCACTTCCTCATCTGATATTAGAAGATTTTTGGGTTTGGCCAGCTACAATAGGAGGTTTGTGGAAGGATTTTCTTCCATTGCTATCCCTTTGACCCGATTGACTCCGAAGAAGGTAAAATTTCAGTGGTTCGACTTGTGAGAGAAGAACTTTCAGAAATTGAAGGTTAGATTGACCACAACTCCAGTGTTAGCTCTACCCGAGGGCCTATATGATTTTGTTGTGTATTGTGATACTTCTAGGATTGGTTTAGGTTGTGTTTTGATGCAGCATGGTAAGGTGATTTCTTATGCTTTGAGACAGTTTAAGACTCATGAGAAGAACTATCCTACTCATGATCTTGAGTTGGCAGACGTGGTCTTTGCTTTGAAGATTTGGAGACACTACTTGTATGGTGTGCATGTTGTTGTGTTCACAGATCATAAAAGTCTTCAGTATGTGTTCACTCAGAAGGAATTGAATTTGCGACAGATAAGATGGCTTGAGCTTCTTATGGATTATGACATGAGTGTGATTTACCATCCGGGTAAGGCCAATGTTGTGGCAGATGCACTTAGTAGATTGTCGATGGGTAGTGTTTCTTCAGTCGAAGAAGGAAAGAAGGAACTAGTTAAGGAGGTTCATAGGCTAGCTCGGTTGGGAGTTTGCCTTATGGACTCGACGGAAGGTGGTGTTATTATTCAAAATGGTTTCGAATCATCCTTGGTAGCAGAAGTGAAGGAAAAGCAAGTCAACGATCCCATTTTACTTCAACTTAAGGGTGCAGTCCATTAGTAAAGGGTTGAGGTGTTCTCCCAAGGGGGAGATGGTGTACTTCGTTACCAGGGTCGACTATGTGTGCCAGATGTGGTGGGTTGAGACAACAGATTTTGACTGAGGCTCATAGTTCCAGATATTCCATCCACCCCGGTGCCACCAAGATGTACCATGATCTACGGGAAATCTATTGGTGGAATGGTATGAAGAGGGACATAGCCAGTTTTGTGGCTAAGTGTCCCAACTATCAGCAAGTGAAGGTAGAGCACCAGTGACTGGGTGGCATGATTCAGGATATTGACCTTCCCACTTTGAAATGGGAAGCAATTAATATGGACTTCATTACAGGCTTGCCTCGTACTCGAAGGCAACATGATTCAATTTGGGTGATTGTCGACCGGATGACTAAATCATCCCATTTCTTGGCTGTTAAGACTACGGATTCAGCAAACGATTATACCAAACTCTACATCCAAGAGATAGTTCATTTGCATGGTGTTCCTTTGTCCATTATTTCAGATAGAGGTACTCAGTTTACTTCTCACTTTTGGAGATCGTTTCAGAGAGGTCTTGGTACTCAGGTGAATATTAGCACAACTTTTCACCCTCAGACAGATGGCCAGACAGAGCGTACTATTCAGACTTTGGAGGATATGTTGAGAGCTTATGTGATTGATTTCAAAGGTAATTGGGATGATCACTTACCTCTCATCGAGTTTGCCTACAACAACAGCTTTCACTCTAGCATCCAGATGGCTTCGTATGAGGAACTTTATGGTCGGAGATATAGATCTCTTATTGGTTTGTTTGAGGTAGGCGAGGTAGCTTTGATTGGCCCAGATTCGATGCATGAGACCATGAAGAAGGTTTAGCTTATTAGGGAGAGGTTGAAGACCGCTCAGAGTCGACATAAATCATACACAGATGTGAGGAGGAGGGAATTAGAATTTGAAGTTGATGATTGGGTTTTTCTAAAGGTGTCACCCATGAAAGGTGTGATGAGATTTGGCAAGAAAGGGAAGCTTAGTCCCCATTTTGTAGGTCCTTATTGGATTATGAGGAAGGTTGGTAAGGTTTCTTATGAGTTGAATTTGTCATCGGATTTGGAAGCGGTTCATCCAATTTTCCATGTTTCCTTATTGAAAAAGTGTGTTGGTGATCCGACCTTAATTGTCCCTTTGGAGGATGTAGGTGTGAAGGATAATCTTACCTATGAGGAAGTCCTCGTAGAAATCCTTAATCGTCAGATTCGGAGGTTGAGGAACAAAGAAGTTGCTTCGGTAAAAGTTCTTTGGAGAAATTAGCTTGTTGAAGGAGCTACTTGGGAAGCAGAAGAGGCCATGAAGGCCAAATATCCCCATCTCTTTCCTTATGATTCCTTTCCAGCTTGAGGTAATATCTTCATCCTTAGTATGTTCCTCCAATACTATTCCATCAGTTAATCTCATGATCCTAACATTCATTCATGTTTTTGAAGTTTATTTAACCATGTTTTAAGTTGAAAAGTCCAGTTTTCATGTTTATTCCTTGAATTCTATGTTTTGTTGCTGGTTGGGCTATTTTTCTCTTCAGTTTTCCCTTGTTTAGTCTTCACTCGAGGACGAATGATCTCAAGGGGGAGATATTGTAACACCTCAGAAATCGAACCAGCTATCTAAGTGCAAAACTTAGGAAAATTTCATTTTTCGAGGAATAACGGGTCCAAACCATGGACCATGGTTCGAACCACGGGTCATGAAATGGAACCATGGTTCCCTTTTATTGATTCAGTCTCTGGTCTGGAACCACGAGTTGGTTATACGGACCGTGGTTCAAACCACGGGTCCATCTTGTCGACTCATGAAACCAGATCAGAGGGCATGACAAGTCCCTCTGAAAATGACAACTCAGTTCTACGACCCGTCATTCAAATAATGGACCGTCCTTCTGAGTCGTGGGTTGATCTAGAGAGCAGCTAGGTCCCCAGCAACGACTAGTCCAATTGATGACCCGTCATACATTCTACAGGTCTGTCCTGTTGACCCGTAGATTATATTCTGCAGTCTGATTAGTTGGCCAAGAACCACGAGTTGGAACCACGGGTCGTGGTTCAAATGATGACTCGTAGAACTGACCCGTGATTTCTGAAGCCGACCTATTTTCCAGCTTTTTCTTAATTAAATCCCAGGGATATTTTAGTCATTACCCACCCTTTTAACTCCTAAATGATGTTGTTTTGGGCTATTTCTAGAAGGGGTTTCACCCTCATTAGCCTAAGTCCCTTCTCATTACCTCATTCATCTCCCAAAAAGGAAAAGAACTCTCTCAAGCTCAAGGTCTCAAGCTCAAAGTTCAAGTCTCCTAAGTCTTTTCAATTCAAGTGGATTAGCTTTAATCAAGGTATGTGGGTATTCAACAATGGGTTCCTCTCACCCTTGTGCCAAAAACCCCAAATTTCAAATTGTGATTTCATGAACTTTCAAATTAGGGTTTTTACCCAATTCTCATGGGTTTTGCTATAAATTGCCTTCTCATGATTTTATTATGAAATTCTATTAAATTTCATAATTTTGGATGAGTTTTTACATATGAACTCCTATTTCATGAATTGAAGGTTAATTATGGTGAATCCTACATGCATGAAGTGATTTAAGAAATTGGGGAAAATGATGGCATGATTTCATGAATTTCAAGCAAGTGCATGCCTAGTTCTTATGTTTTATGAAAGTATATGTTATTATGAAATGAGAAAATGCATAAGGACCCCCTTAAAGTTGGTCGACATTTGGAAGTAGACACTTGAACTTTGCGGGGGTCCTATTACCCCCCTAAATAATTTTGAATTGATATTATTACATCATTTTTAGATTAGCCCCAGGCTTTAAGAGTATGTTTTAATCACGCACCAATAATTACTTGACACGTGTTAAATTAATTAAAAGTACTTTTTTCATTTTTGATATTTCTGTTACCTTTTTTTTCTTTTCTTTCTCACTTTTTAACTTCTTTTTCTTTTTCTTTTTTACCCAATCCCAACCCCATCCCCACCCTGCGTCTTCTTCTTCTTCAGCTTACCCCCTTCCCCCATATTCTTTCTTCTTCTTCTTCAGCCACTAAATTTTTGCTATATCATTTCTTAAATTTTATAGAGTTATTAATAATAAAAGTTAAAAAAAAAATTGAGATAAAATCAAAATTTTGGAAACATCATCAATTAATGTATTTTCTTTTCATACAACTTCAACCAAATTCAAAATGAAAACTTTGAAAAGAATCAATAAATTTTTCAAAAAAAGTAAAACTAAATGATGTCTTCTAATCATCTTTAAATCAAATGAATTTATAAAGTTATTTGTAATGAGAAGATTTTCAGATGGAATTTTGAAATTGAAAAAAGTCAAAGTAATAATAGCAAAAAATGGGTGGATGAGTGGGTGTGGGTGTGGGGTGGGGAAGGGGGGAGAGGGGTGGAGTTGTGCAAATATGATGGTAGAGACGAAGAAGAAAGAAGAAAGGAAAAAAATGAAAAAAGAAAAAACAATTAAAATAATATTTTAAAAATAGAAAAATAAATTTTATAAAAAGAAACTTATAAAAATAAAATTATAATTATTTTTTTTGTTACTCACGCTCTTTATAGAAAGTGAATACACTCTCTTACTAATTGACCAAAAAAGAATGTAATTATACCAGTTTAAAATTGTTTAGGGGGGTAATAGGACCCCCGCAAAGTTCAAGTGTCTACTTCCAAATATCGACCAACTTTAAGGAGATTTTTATGCATTTTCTCTTATGAAATTGAACTAAGGCCATGCAAGTTTTCAAGTTATGAATTATGATGAAATGCAACACACCCGATGTTCCATCAATGCTCATGAATCGATTTATAAAGTATAATTCATGAGTAGTATGATGATCCGGGGTATGAATATGTTATGAAAAAGTTTGGCATCAGATATGTCACATGTATATGAACTCATGTTATATGTTTTGGGAGTAGTATTTAGCACCGAGAGATGAGGGTTTAGATAACCCAAGTCCAAAACTATGTTGCCACTGTAGGTTACCCTCTGTGGCGTATTATGACAGGATCCTGGTAGGACTTGGTTCTAACTTTGGCCGGTTAGGACAACCCTTTTCAGTGGGGTACATGACACTGGACTTAATGTAGCTCAGCATGGTTTATATCGGTTAAGAGAAACTCCCACATGATCATTTTCAAACTATGAAGTTATATGATTCTATACTTTGAACTTAAGTTTTCTTTCATGTCTTATGTCTCTTATCTTAATACTTATTCATGTCCTTTCTTTATGTAACAAGTCATTTTAAGTATGTTTTTAACGGTTTTTATCATATTCATGCATCGCTCTCATACTCGGTATATCCGATAGTATTGACGCATATCTTGCGCTGCATCCTTTGATGATACAGATTTAGGTGTTCCTCCCCAGACCTGTGGCTAGAGCTTCCAGACCACATTCTGTCAGCTGTTGGTGAGTCCTCTTAGATCGAGGACTAGTTATGTTCTTAGTCAGTGTTAACTGTTGTATTTTCTATCCTTCGAGTTAGCTAGGGTCTTGTCCTAGCAACTCTTTATGTCATGAGTAGAGGCTTTTCAGACATAGATTACTTTTGAGTCTCTTTCTGGGTTTTGTTTTCCTATTTGACTTGATTATCCATTTATGTGATTCCAGATTTATCTATTATGCTTCTGCTTATCTTTTGTTATGCTTGAGAATGCTATGACCAAGGGTTATCTTGGGGCCCTTGTGGTCCCAAGTCCCGTGTTACGTCTAGGGGGTAACCTTGGGGTATGACAAAGTTGCTTTTCGTTAAGGTAAATTGATCCACGTGTGTTTATTGACTCAAGGATTCGATGGACAACAATTTGCCCATCGATATCGGATAAGTGGATTCTATTAAGAAAGTTGACTTGTCGAGTCTTCATCTCTTGATACTTATTTTATAGCACTTGATGTGTCTTCTGAACCTTTTGGCATCTCTGTCGAAGTAGAAAAATGAAAATTTCTTAAAGATAGGGGACGGGCCTTGAAAGGATGTAGTTCAGATAGGGCAAGTTTGTTTTTTGAACAAGACTTAAAAGGGTTTTAAGAAGTCTTTGGATTTTTCTAGGGAAATTTAAAGAACTCCAAGAGTGATTTTGGTTGGACTTTGCACGGTGGGCTTTTATACTGCCTATGGGTTCTAAAATATTCAAATAAGAGTGGATCAATTCACCTTTGATTTGAGCAACACACATAAGCACGTAAGACAATTATATCAAATAACAGTTCATAATGCATTCTATATGAATATGTGACCTTTTTAAGCCAAAGGTAGGCCTAACGAATTGAAGGATATGTATATCATTTGTAAATGTTCCACTTCCACCAAAATATTATATACAAACCGATTAAATGAAATAGGGATAAAAAATGAGAGAAAAAGGAATGTACATCAAAAATCAGTTCTACGCAGGGGTACAATCCTAAACTAGGACATCGTGGCTGGTCCTTCATTCTCAAACTCCTTGTACTTCTTGGAATTTTGAACACCATTCGGATGGCAATCTTCTCCTGATAAGGAAGAACTATCTAAAAATTTCTGACCCCAAAGAATGGTGATTCATACAACCCGACATCACATCCTTTAATTAAACACATAAGGGATGATTGTTGTTTCAGGCCGTGGGCCATTTCGAACACAAGGTGGTCTTACTAATAGACCCGATACTCCTTGGATATCGGATCAACTTAGGTCAATGCCTAATCAAGGGATTTGGTTTTGCTCTAACCTGGGTTTACTAGAATATGTTTTGAAATTGACTGGGAACTCTGGCGAACAACCACAGGCTAAGACAATAAGTGACCGTTAACCGACCGCTGATCAACTACTCCACTCGTCTGTTTTAAAAAAATGTATTTTTTGTTAAGAACAATTAAAAATACCTGCATAATCGACTTTTTACCCCTAATTCATTTTAATGCTTTGCCAAGAGAGGCGAAAAATGCCATGAATAATTTTTATTTTGCGAAAAAGTAAATAAATAAGGAAAGAAATAAAGTTTACTAATTATTACAATCTGAATAGTTAGTCAAATAAGTTAGTTACAAAGAATGAGGTTAGAATCTAGTTAAATAATATCTCAAGCTGAGTCACCATTTCTGTTTTCGAGAAAAAAAATGGTTTTAATGTTTCGACTACTTGAAAGTTCGTTTCAAAACTAAGTTAAAGTTCAAAACATTTTCAATTAAAAGAAGAGTCGCCACTTAGTTTTATAAAAGGAAAACCAAGAAAAACTTTAAAAAAATTCTAAAGTCAAAACAGATATAACTTTAAAAAATTTCAAAGAAATTTTGGATAAGTGGTTCCTATTAATGCTTCGAGAAAATTTTTAAAGCACTCGAAACATCCGCTAACTTGCGATTATCCAAACTTGTTTGAAAATAACTTATTTTGACTAACTTGAGAAAACATCTTGTTTGAATTTGATTTAGGAAACATAGCAGATATGATTTGATAAAACAAAAGCGAATACTTTAGGAGAAAACATATAAAGGATTTGTTTAAGGAAAATACATTCTTTTGATAATTCTTTAAAGCATGATCCATTTTCACATAAAGGAAACAGTAAGTGATAAAGAAAATTTTAACCAGAAATGTTTACTCATTCGAGGTAACTCAACTAGGTTTAAAATGTCAGTCCAAATCATACAAGATAATTCTAAACTACACAAAGATTAAAGAGAAAGAAATGTGATTAAGCCATTGACTCAATCTAAACCTGTCCTAAAATCTAGTTTGTGGGACTTCTTAGGCCCACCGCCATTCCATTTGGACTTTGGTCCATTCTCTCAGTTCTTGGCCCATTAGGATCATTGCTGCTACTGCATATGGGCTTGGCCCAATTTCTCAACTCTTCAGCCTACTTTAGGCTACTGCTGCATCTTCGACTTATGGGCTTTGGCCCATGTATTCACTTTCCTGTCTTAAACTATTTTTGAGCTTTCTTAGCCCAATTTTGCCATGTACATCAGCATAAATTTTAGCTGTATACTACTGTATCTGCTCCTTCTACAACCTGTGCGTTCCTTCCTTGGGCGAAGTTGACTCGAGGAATTTAGTTAGGTCGTAACCCAACATGAATATGCAATGAAGAAGATGAGCCCTTGCGGACTCGGGCAGTTCATGCAAAAAAAGGAAGTATTGAAAATTAGTAAATGAACCAATATTCAAGACAGCCAACCTAAGACAGAGTGTTCAAGCGAATTGTAATGGGTTTGGTTAACCAATTTACACAAAATTTTCAACCAAAACCCTGATACTAACTTGTTGCAGATAGGCGTCCATACAATACTTATTCAAAATTAAGAGGCCGACAATCAAAATGACAAGGCAAATTTATTCATTTGGCTGGCAAAAAAAAACCAAATTCTCAGCTTTGTTTATTCAATATCCAGGGTATTCTAAACCTTACAAGCATTAATTCGTACGACATAGTTCCTAACTGCGCTATTTTGAGCAACCAGGTAGGAAGAATCAGACACGAGCATATTTGTGAAAAATCAAGTGGAGAAAATTCATGATTTTTAGAGAAAGCATACTCAATGGGATTTAACTATTCAAATATTGATCATATCACACTTAAGCTAGTACAAGACAATATTCAAAGCTATATCTCAAAACTAGAACTTGATAAGTCGACTTGATTTTTAAACAACAAAAAAAATTTAACTGTAACAGTGATTCAAACAGGGGTAGGAAAACTCATTTTTCACAGATTCCGATCAGTCCTAAAACATATGTGAATTGTACACATGAAGCATAAATTTACTTAGCAGAATCACATTGTTGATATGACTGTATCTCATTCTAAGGGCAACCAAATTTCAATTAAGAGAAAAAAAGAAAAGAGACAGGCGACATGCTTCATGAAGCAGAGGAAAGTAAGCATACAAATTTAAATGGTTCAACACTTTAGGCAGAGATGAATAGCTGAACTTGAGTTGATTCTGTAAATTAAAAACCCTTTTGACCTTGTTTAGAGAGCATGCTTTGCAACTAAGCAGTAAAGGGTAAAGTCCCAGATAAACGTTAAGGAGAAAATTACTGGTCTACTTAACCTATTTTCATCATGTCAACTGGTTTAAATGCATATTTAGAGGTGCAATAATTTGAACACGTATAAAGAAGAAGATGCAGTAAAAACACTTGTCCAGGAGTCGTAAATTAAGAACTTCAGAGATGAAGATATACTATTGAGAGGGTATATCTCATCTCTAGTCCTAAATCCCAAAAGAAAGAATCAAACAAGAGAAAACTAGAGAGCAGTCAAGCTAAGAGAGAAAGTCATATTCAAAACATAAATATATCAATAACCAAGGAAAAATACATGCTTCTCAAACTCAAACTTGACCAAATATATATAATTTTTAGGAGAAGAAATCAGGGTATCAAACGTGGTGCATAGAGGGAAAGAGGAAGAGGGGAGAAGAACCAAACCAATTCAAATTAAACCATTTAACCACAAGATACATAGAACTTGAATGGATACCTAATCGTAATAAAAGAACAATCAATTTTTTCAAGTTCTTTCATAGTTAAGAGCCAAAATAATCAGCATATTAGACTGCCCAAAACCTTGGAGAATAACCAAATTTTAACAAAATTTTTGAGTATACCAGAAAGATAGAGTAGAGAAGAGTAATATATGGATATCCGTAAAATAGCAAGCAAATCAAGAAATGAGATTTTTATCTCTACAATAACTTCAATAAACAGATTTTAAAACCTTTATTCATGGTTCTTTAGCACCATTTCATATACATCAAACAAGACCAGTCCCAAAACCAACATAGATCTTCCATACCGAAGTAAAATGAAAGAAAAAAAGAGTTGAACATAGAGATTACCTGTTGGTGAGCAGCGACTGGGACTACGAGTTCTTCGTTAGAATCGTCTTAACACCACCGAAATCGAACTTAATTAGAAACCCTTTTTGTGAGTATTTTTTCTCTGAAAACTTTTGGTTTTCTTATGAGCTAGAGATCGACTGTCCAAAGAAACTCCAGAAACCTCAAATGCCAGCCCCTATTCCTCCATCTTTGAGAGGTTTTTATAGGGGAAATTTAGGGTAGAAAAAGGGGGAAATGAAGGGGTAAAACTGGGAATTTCTTGAATAAATCAAATTCCCTGGACGGATAAAAGTTAGCCAGCAAGGAAATTGTACAAACTCATACAAATTTCCACTGATTTTTCAAATAGAATGACACCTGTGCTCTCTAGAAGGTTTACAACCTTTCCAGCATAGCTTTGACTGAGAGAAGACGGGTACCTGGATGTTGTTTGGGAATTTGGACGGTGTTAGAGCTGTTGTTATTGTATAGGGAGAGAAAAATTAGGGTTTGGATGGAGTTGTACTGGGTTTGTTGTTTTGGGCTGTGAAGAAGGGACGAGGAGAGATAGAGCGGTTAAAGGATCTTTTGTTTGGTCTGTGTATAGGAGAAATGAAAGAGAGAATATACGGTGTGTGTAGAGGTAGGCCGGACCGAGTCAAAGGGAAAAATAAGTGGGTTGGAGCGAGTTTTGGAGGAAATAGAGTGGGCTTGAGGGGACTTAGGTTAATATGAGCCCAAGTCTTGGCTGAAATAAAAGGGTGTAAGGGCGGGGACTTAGGTTAATATGAGCCCAAGTCTTGGCTGAAATAAAAGGGTGTAAGGGCTATTTAAGATATGGACACATTTGCAAAAATATGGCCACTTTAAGTTAAGGAGATAGTCAAATTGAGAGTAATTGGGGAAATTACGGCTAAGATTTAAATGATTTTATAGAAATAGGCTAGAATTGGAATAAAGATGAAGTAATCACAATTAATCACTCGAGCTTCCTTAAATTTAAATAAATTGAATTAATTATTGTATTTAACACATAATTACCTCACTTAACATTTATGAAAAAATTAAAATTTTAATTAATCTCTCATTTTGAATTAATTTTGGAGAAAAATCAAGCGTTAATCTCTTAAAATGATTTTCTTATGAAATTAGACTTTTAAATAGTTCTTTAAGTAAACTTATTTAAATTTCACATAATAAAAATATGAAAAATATAAATTCTTACTCAAGACTACTATAAAGTTGATTTGAAAAATATTTTACCATTTTTACAAAATAATTATTTCAAAAAATTATTTAAAATAGAAAAAGCTCAATATTAATTTTTAATGTGGAGGGTAAGAATTGGGTGTCAACAAAGTTCACCAGGTTGAATCAGGGCTCCATGTCTATCTCAGAGTACGAGATCTATTTCCATGAGTTGGCTAGGCATGCCACCATGATTCTGCCCACCGAGCACGAGAGGGTGCATTGCTTTGTCCGAGGTTTGAGTTTATAGCTCTATTTGGCTACAGAAGGTATGGTAGCATTATGCCAGTCCTTTCTAAAGGTGGTAGACCATGCCCACACTATTAAGGGCGTACTTTGTGTGGCCTAAGATGGAAGCAATAAGAGGCCTTACCATCAGGGCAGTTACAGTGGCTCACAGACACGTGGCAGAGGCTACTTTGTGAGGGTCATCATCAACAACATTTCCAACCGAGCCATCCTGTTCAGGCGGCATTACATATTATTGAGGGTCAGAGTAGATAGTATTTAATTCAGTCTTCGTGAGATGCTCATTCTGGGTCCACAGGCCGTGGTAGTCATTCTTATTCAGCTGTGTTATCGCAGCAGGGTATAGTTGGCCGGGGTTGTTATGAGTGTGGCAAGTTAGTCCACTTTGCTAGGAAGTGTCCTTCAGCGCAGCACCGTAGGTGGGATGATTAGTCGGTTCAGCTCCCCAAGGCTCTAGCACCACCGATTAGAGGTGGTGTACAGGGTCATAGAGGTAGTCCCCAGGGTACTCGAGGCGGTCCTCAGTTTGGTAGATTATGTGGTTGTGGTAGTCAGAGCCATATATATGCTTTTCCAAGCAATATAGAGGCCGAGGCTTCAAATGCTGTCATCACAGGTATGATATCCATTTGTCATCAGTCAGCTTCTTCTTTGTTTGATTTGGGGTCTACATTCTCTTATGCATCTTCTTATTATGCTACTTTACTGGAGTCTACTTGTGAGTTATTGCATGTGCCTTTGCGTGTAGCTACCTAGTAGGAGATTTTTTAGTTGTGGATCATGTACATTGGGCTTGAGTGGTGACTATCTTAGGGTATGACATGTGGGTAGACCTGATTGTGCTAGATATGGTTGATTTCGATGTGATTTTAGGCATGGATTGGTTGTATTCCTACTATGCGGTCTTGGATTTCTTTTCTAAGATTGTTACTCTATGGATGCTTGGTATCCCTCCTATAGTATGGAAGGGTGCCGATAGTCATATGCCGAGGGGAGTTATATCTTTCTTGAGTGCCCAAGAGTTGGTTTGGAAGGGGTGCTTAGCCAATCTTGCTTATGTTCGTGATACTAGTTCTACCATACCTTCAGTTAAGTCAGTTCCCGTGGTTTGTGAGTATTTGGATGTGTTTCCTTCTGATCTACCAGGTCTTCTCTTGATCATGATATTGACTATATGTAATTGAATAAGGTGATAGTCAAGAACATGTATCTGATGCCGTATATTGATGATCTGTTTGATCAACTATAAGGTGCAGTAGTGTTTTTAAAGATAAACATGAGGTCCGGTTATCACCAGTTAAGGATTAGGGCTTCGGACATCCCAAAGACTGCATTTAGGACCCAAAATGGCTATTATGAGTTCCTAGTCATGTCTTTTGGGTTGACCAATGCCTCGTCAACGTTTATAGTGTTGATGAACTATGTGTTCAGAGCCTACCTAGATCTTTTTATGATTGTGTTCATTAATGACATTCTAGTATATTTTAGGAGTAGAGAGGAGCATGAGTAGCATCTAAGAGTTGTACTTTAGACCTTGCAAGACCATTAATTATATGCCAAATTCACTAAGTGTGAGTTTTAGCTTGAGTCTGTAGCATTCTTGGGGTACGTGGTGTCCAAGGATGGGATTATGGTGTATCTAATGAAGATTGCGGTAGTTTGTGACTGGGCTAGGCCTACTTTTCCTACTGAGGTTCATAGTTTTGTTTGGTTGGGTAGTAACGGTTGGTAGGTTACTACAGACGATTTGTGGAGGGGTTTTCTTCTATAACAGCTCCGTTGACTAAATTAACTCAGAAGAATATCCCTTTCTTGTGGTTTGATGAGTGTGAGGTGAGCTTTCTAAAGATCTAGGTCTTATTGACTTCAACTCCTATCCTTACTCTTCTGGTCAAGGTTCAGGGGTTTATAGTGTATTGTGATGCTTCTGGTGTTTCTTTGGGTTATGTATTGATACAGCAGGGCTGAGTTATTGCTTATGCTTCCAGACAGCTAAAGGTTCATGAGAGAAACTACCCCACTCATGACTTGGAGTTAGCGGCGGTAGTCTTTGTGTTGAAGATTTGGAGGCGTTATCTGTATGGAAGGCATTATGAGTTCTTCACTGACCATCATAGTCTTTAGTACATATTCATCCAAAAGGATCTAAATTTGAGATATTTCACGTAGTTAGAGTTACTAAAGGAATACGATAGCTCCATTATTTATCATCCGGGCGAGGCAAACGTGGTAGCAGATGCCTTGAGCCAGAAGGCAGTGAGTACGGGTAGCTTGGTACTCTTAGCAGTAGAGGAGCGACTTTAACTTTGGACATACAGTCCTTGGCTAATAGGTTGGTCAGACTTTATATTTCTGAGCCAAGCCGTATTCTTGCTTGTGTTGAGGCTAGATCTTCCTTGTTGGAGTAGATTCGAGCATAGTAGTTTGATGATGCGAGGTTAAGGATCATTCATGATAAGGTGTTGAGCAGTGAGGCTAGAAAAGCGACATTAGATTCGGAGGGTGTTATGAGGATTGAGGGTCGTATCTGTGTTCCTAGAGTTGGTGACCTTGTTAGGTTGATCTTGGAGGAGGCTCATTATTCTAGGTATTCCATTCATCCCGAGGCTGCTAAGATGTATCGTGACTTAAGCCAGCACTACTGGTGGTATGGGATGAAGGGGGATATATCAGATTTCGTGTCTAGGTGCTTGAACTATCAGCAGGTAAAGTTTGAGCACCAGAGACCAAGTGGTTTGACTCAAAGGCTACCCACTCCGGAAGACAAAATAGGAGCGGATAGCTATGGACTTTGTGGTAGGCTTGCCACGTACTTTGTGGAGATTTGATTATATTTGGGTCATCGTGGATAAGTTGACAAAGTTTGCTCATTTTTTTCAGTTTAGACTTCCTACAGTTCTGAGAGGTGTGCTCAGCTTTACATCCATAAGATTATTTGTTTGTATAGTGTGCCAGTTTCTATCATTTTGATCGTGGTACTCAGTTTACTTCATGTTTTTGGAGATCTATTCCGAGGGAGTTGGGTACCATAGTTGAGCTTAGCACTGCTTTTCACTCATAGACTGATGGTCACTCGGAGTGCACTATTCAAGTTCTGGAGGCTATGTTACGAGCCTATGTTATTGATTTTGGGGGTCAGTAGGACAAGTTCTTCGCCTTGGCAGAGCTTGCGTATAATAATAGTTACTATTCCAGTATTTAGATGGCTCTATTTGAGGTTTATATGGTAGGCGGTGCAGATCTCTGGTGGGTTGGTTTGATGCCTTTGAAGTTAGGTCGTGGGGAACTTACTTGCTTTGTGATTCTATAGATAGAGTTTGGGACATTCAGGAGAGACTTCGCAGTACCCAGAGTAGGTAGAAGAGTTATGCTAACCGGAGGGTTTGAGACTTTGAGTTTATGGTTGATAACTGTGTGTTCCTTCGGTTGTCTCCCATGAAGGGCGTGATGAGGTGCGAGATAAAGGGTAAGCTCAGTCCTAGGTTCATTGGGCCATTTGAGATCCTTCATCGCATTGGTAAGGTTGCGTATGAGTTGGCCCTGCCTCCTGCTCTTTTCGGTGTTCACCCAGTTTTTGATGTTTCTATGTTGCGGCAGTATATTCCAGATGAGTCTCACGTTCTTTAGTGGGATTCACTTCTGTTGGATGAGTCTCTCGCTTTTGAGGAGAAGCCTATTGCTATTTTGGATAGGCAGGTTAGAAAGTTGAGGTCCAAGGAGATTCTGTCAGTTAAGGTTCAGTGGCGGCATCATCCTGTCGAAGAGGCTGCTTAGGAGATCGAGACCGACATGTGGACCCGCTATCCTATCCTTTTTAAGCCTTTAGGTATCTTCCTTTCTTTAAATTTTGAGGACAAAAGTTCTTTTAGTGGTGGATGTTGTAATGACCCTCGAGGAAATTTTCATGATTTTCGTGCTTTTTCTGCATTCAAACTTTCCCAGAGAGGCTATTGGTCATTTATGACTTGCCGAGAGATATGGTTTGGTTCTGGGAATTACGTTTGTTTTTTAATCTTCTTTTCCTGTTTTGCAACTTTTAAGGCTGCTAGAGTTGACTTTGGTCAACATTTGAAGAAAACAACCTCGAATGAAAATTTCGCCAACGCTATTAGCTCCAGAACGTTGACTTTGGGCTAGAACTACCTTTCATTCAGGTCTCAAGGCTTCTGGACTCATTTTGGGCTATTGGTGTCATGCCCCGAGGTTACCCCCTAGACATAACATGAAACTCGAGACTACAAAGATCCCAAGTCAACCTTTGGTTATAGTATTCTCAAGCAAACATAAGAGAAAACATAGCGGAAGCATCATAAGGAAATCCAAAATAGGAGACATAATCATAGATAGATAAGTCGAATAGAAAGAAATACAACTCAGAGGACATCCAACATCTTTGTCTAAAAAGCCTCTAGGAATAACATAAAGAGTTGATGGGACAATACCCTAACTAACTCGACAATCTGAAAGGAAAGGAGCATAAATGCTAGAGTAAAGACTAGTCCTCAAACTATGAGGACTCACCACTGCTGTCTAGATATCCGGCTTCGTCTAGCCATGAACCAGGAAGGGAACACCTGAATCTTCATCATAATAGGATGCATCACAAGAAGTATGCGGTCAGTACTATGGAATATACCGAGTATGTGAGCAGTGCATAAGTATGATAGAAACATGCTTTTAAAACGTACTTAGACAGAACCCATACATAATAGAGTATCATGAGAAAATATCATAAATGAAGGATAAATCATGAAGTAAAATCCAACTTCAAAGTAGGAGTTCATAAGCTTAGAAAACTTGAATACATGCATAAGGAAAGCATACATAGGGGAGTTTATTATAAACGACATGAGACCATGTGAGCTTCATGGAATCTAACTATTTGACCCTAGTTAGCAAAGCTAACTTGGACCCTGCCAAGGAACGAGTCATCATACCCAACTATATAACCCTAGTTGGAAAGGCTACCCTATGACCCGCTAAGGCAAGGGCACCATTCATAAAGATCTGGATCCACTCTCATAAGCCTTTTAGGCACATATCATTTCATAACCTATGCTGACAACGTAGTTTCTAGACTTGGGTAATCAAACTCTAATTGCTCGATGCTAAGTACTACTCCCAAAACATATATATAGCTCATAAGTTCATGAAGGTATAATCGAATACCCATCTATTTTGAAAAGCATGATGACACATCGGGTACCATGCAATTTCCCATATCATAAGTTTCTTAAGTAAAGCATAGCCATAATTTAAATCATACTTTTCTTTCTAAAATCATACTTGAAGAATTTGACATGCAATTTCATAAAATTCATAAGGTCATTATATCTAATCATGCCCAATTTTGCTTGGAAACATGCAATTCATGGGATCATGCTAGAAATTCATTTCAATGCTTGGGTTTTTAAATATAATAAAGGAATCATAATTAGACCATATATAAGTAATAAGAAAACATGAATTTAAGCATAGGAACTGATTTTATAAGTTTTCCCCAATTTAGATCAAAACCTTAGATTCATAAGTTCATCATTTCAAATAAGGAATTGGGGTTTTGGGAACAAGGGTGATAGGAACCCATTGTTGAATGCCCGCATACCTTAATTGAAGCTAACCCACAAGAATTGGAAAGTCTTAGGAGGCTTGATCTTGGAGCTTGAGACTTGGAGCTTGGAAAAGAACTTTCCTCTTTTGGGAGTTGATTGAAGAATTTAGGAGGAACTTAGGCTAATGAGGGTGAAAACCCTACTTGAAGTAGTCAAAACGACATCATTTAGGAGTTAGAAGAGTGGGTAAAGACTAGAATACCCCTGGGACTTAATTAAGAAAAAGCTGGAAAAACGTTGACTTCAGGGACCACGAGTTGGTCAACGGTCCATCGTCTAAAAGGATGGACTGTCAACCTGATCCATAGTGTCAAGCTGGCATTTACTGGAGCTACTGGAGTTGCATTCCACGGGTCACACTATAGTCTGTGCTTCCAAACGATAGACCATCCTGTCAACTAGTGGTTTGCCTGACACTTTGAAAGAGCTACTGAAATTTCATCCCACGAGTCACACTATGGTCCGTACTTTCAAACGACGGACCATGTTGTTTACTCGTGGTTTGCCTTAGGAAAGTTTAAACCTAAGAACTTTAGGGACTACAGATGGGGATGTCGGTCCGTTATCCAAAAGGATGGACCGTCCTTTGACTCATCATTCTGGGACAAATTTTAGGTTCTACTGGAATCCGGACGATGAGTGCACAGACGGACTGTAGTTTCAAACCACGAACCATCATTTGACTCGTCATCTCTGGATACTTGAGATTGTTCTGAGATTTTAACTTAGATAGCTGATTTAATTTCTGAGGTGTTACAATATCCCCCCTTGGGATCATTCATCCTCGAATGAAGACTAAGTAAGGGAAGATGGAAGGAAAACAGCCTAACCAAACACCAAAACATGAACATACTAAGGAGAAACTATTACCTCAAGCTGAAGCAGAATCAGAATGGAAGAGATGAGGATATTTGGCCTTCATGGCCTCTTCCACTTACCAAGTAGCACCCTCTACGAGCTGATTCCTCCAAAGGACTTTCACCGAAGCGACTTCTTTGTTTCTCAACTTCCGAATCTGATGATCAAGGATCTCTATAGGAACCTCTTCATAAGTGAGGCTATCCCTCACACCTATATCCTCCAAGGGGACAATCAAAGTTGGATTACTCACACACTTCTTCAACAAGGAAACATGAAAAACTGGATGAACCGCTTCTTATTCCGATGGTAAGTCCAACTCATAAGCAAATTTCCCAACTCTACTCAGAATCTGATAAGGACCTATAAATCGGGGACTGAGCTTCCCTTTCTTGCCAAATCTCATAACACCCTTCATGGGTGACACTTTCAGAAACACCCAATCATCCACCTCGAACTCTAACTCTCTCCACGTCACATCAGCATAGGACTTCTGTCGACTCTGAGCGGTCTTTAACCTTTCCCGAATTAGATGAACCTTCTCTATAGTCTCATGAACTAAATCTGGGCCAATCAAGGATACCTCACCAACCTCGAACCAACCAATAGAAGATCTATACCTCCGACCATAGAGCGCCTCATAAGCAGCCATCTGAATGCTAGAGTGAAAACTGTTGTTGTAGGCAAACTCTATAAGAGGTAAGTGATTATCCCAATTACCTTTGAAATCAATCACACACGCTCTCAACATATCCTCCAAAGTCTGAATGGTACGTTCTGCCTGGCTATCTGTCTGGGGGTGAAAAGCTATGCTAAGCTTCACCTGAGTGCCAAGACCTCTCTGAAATGATCTCCAAAACTGAGAAGTAAACTGAGGACCTCTGTCTGAAATGATGGACAATGGGACACCATGCAGTCAAACTATCTCCCGGATGTAGAGTCTGGCATAGTCATCCGCTGAATCCATAGTCTTAACAACCAAGAAATGGGATGATTTAGTCATCCGGTCGACAATCACCAAAACTGAATCATGTTGCCTTCGAGTACTAGGCAAACACGTGATGAAGTCCATATTGATTGCCTCCCACTTCCAAGTAGGAAGATCAATATGTTGAATCATGCCACCTGGTCGTTGATGCTCTACCTTTACATTGTGATAGTTGGGACACTTAGCCACAAACCTGCCTATGTCCTTCTTCATACCATTCAACTAATAGACTTCCCGTAGATCACGGTACATCTTGGTGGCACCCAGATGAATAGAATATCTAGAACTGTGAGCCTCGGTGAAAATGTGATATCTCAAATCATCCACATCTGGCACACATAGACAACCCTGATAATGAAGTACTCCATCTCCCCCTAGGAGAAGACCTCAACCCGCTGCTGATGAACTGCACCCTTCAGCTAAAGCAAAATTGGATCACTGTCTTGTTTTGCCTTCACTTCAGCTACCAAGGAAGACTCGGAACCATTCTTAACAATAACACCACCCTCAATAGAGTCCATAAGTCGAACTTCCAATCGGGCAAGTCGATGAACATCTTTCACCAACTCTTTCTTCCCATCTTCAATCAAAGCAACACTACCCATGGACAATCGACTCAAAGCATCCGCCACAACATTGGGTTTACCCGGGTGGTAAAGCACACTCATATCATAATCCTTAAGGAGATCAAGCCATCTCCTTTGTTGCAAATTCAACTCCTTCTGATTAAACACATATTGAAGACTCTTGTGATCGGTGAACACATCCACATGAACGCCATACAAGTAGTGTCTCCAAATCTTCAAAGCAAAGACCACGGTGGCCAACTCAAGATCATGAGTAGGGTAGTTCTTGTCATGAGTCTTAATCTATCTAGAAGCATAAGCGATCACCTTACCTCGCTGCATCAACACACAACTCAACCCGACTCTGGAAGCATCACAATAAACCACAAAGTCATCCAAACCCTCGGGTAGGGTCAACACTGGAGCGGTGGTCAATCTAGTCTTCAACTCCTGAAAACTCTTCTCACACGAATCAGACCACTGTAATATTACCTTTTTTGAGTCAATCGAATCAAAGGCAAAGCAATGGAAGAGAATCCCTCTACAAATCTCCTGTAATAACCAGCCAAACCCAAGAAACTTTAAATATCCAAAAGTGAAGTAGGTCTAGGCCAGTTCTTCACTGCCTCGATCTTTTAAGAATCCATATGAATACCATCTCCTGTCACAATGTGACCCAGAAAAGCCACATATTGCATCCAGAACTCACACTTGCTAAACTTAGCAAACAACCGACGATCCTTTAGAGTATGCAACACAATCCTCAAGTGTCCCGCATGCTCCTCTTCACTTCGAGAATAAATAAGGATATCATCAATGAACACAATCACAAACAAATCTAGATACTGTTTGAACACACGGTTCATCAAATCCATAAAAGCTGCAGGAGCATTGGTTAGTCCAAAAGACATAACAACAAACTCATAATGACTATACCGAGTCCTGAAAGCTATCTTCGAAATATCACACTCCCAAACCCGAAGTTGATGATACCCAAATCTAAGATCAATCTTAGAGAAACAACTAGCACCCTGAAGTTGGTTGAACAAGTCATCAATCCTAGGAATGGGATACTTATTCTTGATTGTGATCTTGTTCAATTGCCGGTACTCAATACACATCCAAAGAGAACCATCCTTCTTACACACAAACAACACTGGGGCACCCCAAGGGGATATACTAGGCCTGATGAAACCTTTATCAAGAAGATCCTTCAACTGATCCTTCAATTCTTTAAGTTCCGCTGGAGCCATTCTATAGGGAGGAATAGAGATAGGATGCGTATCTAGAATGAGGCCTATCCCGAAGTCGATCTGCCGTTCAGGAGGGACTCCGGGCAAATAATCAAGAAACACCTCATGAAACTCACTCAAAATAGGAACTGACTGGAAGGGAGGGGTCTCAGACTCCATGTCCATAACCCAAACAATGTGATACATATAACCCTTAGAGATCATCTTCCTAGCCTTAAGGTAAGATATGAAATGACCTTTCGAGGATGGGGGACTACCATGCCATTCTAAGACGGGTTCATTAGGAAACTTGAAACTGACAACCCGAGTATGACAATCAACAGAAGAATAACATGCATACAATCAATCCATACCAAGAATGACATCAAAATCAGTCATCTCCAACTCTACTAAATCCACTGAAGAGACTCTATGAAGGACTGGGATAGGGAAATTTCGTAGATTCTTTTGGCTAGGACTGACTCACTAACAGGAGTAGAAACATAAAAGGGTTCTGAAAGCAATTCGGAACAAACTTTAAACTTGCATGCTACATAAGGAGTCACAAAAGATAAGGAAGAACCAAGATCCAACAAAGCATACACATCAAAAGATAAAACCTTCAACATACCAGTAATAACATCTGGGGAACCTTTCTCATCCCGACGAGAGGATATAGCATAAAGATGATTCTGGCACTGTCCACTAGAACTAAAAGTTGCTCCCTGTAGGGCTGGTCGACCTCCTGAAGCTGATGTGGTAGGCTGAGTCCTACCTCCCTATCCCTTCTTAGCTGAAAGGAAATCCTTGATACGATGCCCCAGGATAACCACAACCAAAGCAACTGCCTGATATGACTAAGCACTCTCCAATATGACTCTTCCCACACTTTCCACAAGTGGGGTAAGTAGGCCCCTTAGCAACACTCCCCTGAGAAACAGAACCAACTCTTCTACCAGTCTGACCATGATGAGGCCTGGGGGTCTGAGCAGGAGTACTAGCTGAAGAATGAACGGGGCCTGAATATTTCTTCTGAAATGAGGAATGATGTCCACCTCCGTACCTCTGATGACTGAAACCTGAACCCTCGGATATATCCCTCTTGTTCTCCCTAGCCATCTCCCTAAGCCTATCTCCCTCGATCTAGTGGGCATGAGTCATGAGCCTGGAAATAGTCATATCACCCAAAAGTAAAGCATACCTACACTCCTTCTTCACTAAATCTGAAACTCCATAGATAAACTTTCTCATCTGGTCAAGTGGGTATGCTACCATAGAAGGAGCATATCTCGACAACTGAGTGAACTTCAGGATATACTCTTGAACCGACATGGAACCTTGCCTTAAATTCATAAAGTCCTCCACTTTTGCTTGCCTCAACTCTCGAGGAAATAACTTATCAAGAAAGGCCCTCTCAAAATACTCCCAAGTCATGGGGACCGCGTCCCTCACCCTAGTCTCCTTCCATTGAGTGAACCAAATATGAGCTACATCCTTGAGTTGATATGATACAAGCTCCACACAATCAACACCCACTACTTGCATAACCTCAAATATCTTCCTCACTTCATCAATAAAGTTGAGCGGGTTCTCACTTACTTTAGAACCCCAAAACTCCAGCGGATTCATACGGATAAAGTCACAAACTCGGGCCGCTACCCCACCTTGAGGATGGGTAGGGGCAGGAGCCTGCTGATTGGCCTGAGTGGCCACAGTCTGGGCTAGCAAATGGATGGCATTCCTGAACTCATCATTCGTGACATCAGGAATCAAAACTTGAGGAGCAACATTCTGAGTGGCTCGGGGAGGCATAGCACATCATGGAGGCATAATATGAAATGTTCAAGACAAGGATTAGAGGAACATTAGAGTTAAGCTCTATTGCATGACATGATAATGAAAGAAGTGAGGTTTTCTATGACATCTCATAGCTCCCCTCTCATATATGTGGCGCGCTTCACACACATGAAAGATACTCTTCTAGATGCGGCTTTCAAACATCCTAGGACACTTGAACCTGAGGCTCTGATACCAAGTTTGTCACGCCCTGAGATTACCCCCAAGATGTAACATGGGACTCGAGACCATAAGGATTCCAAGTCAACCCTTGGTCATAGCATTCTCAAGCAAACATAAGTGAAAACATAGCGGAAGCATCATAAGGAAATACAAAATAGGAGACATAATCATAGATAGATAAGTTGAATAGAAAGAAATACAAATAAGAGGACATCCAACAACATCTTTGTCTGAAAAGCCTTTAGGACTAACATAAAAAGGTGATGGGACAATACCCCAACTAACTCGACAATATGAAAAGAAAGGAGCATAAAAGCTAGAGTAAATACTAGTCCTCAAACTATGAGGACTCACCACTGCTGTCTAGATATCCGACTTCGTCTAGCCACGAGCCTAGAAGGGAACACCAATTTCTGCATCATAATAGGATGAAGCACAAGAAGTATACGGTCAGTACTATGGAATGTACCAAGTATGCGAGTAGTGCATAAGTATGATAGAAACATGCTTTTAAAATGTACTTAGATAGAACCCATAAATAATAGAGTATCATGAGAAAATATCATAATAGAAGGATAAATCATGAATTAAAAGCCAACTTCAAAGTAGGAGTGCATAACCTTAGAAAACTTGAATACATGCATAAGGAAAGCATACATAGGGGAGTTTCTTATAACCGACATGAGACCATGTGAGCTTCATGAAATCTAACTATTTGACCCTAGTTAGCAAAGCTAACTTAGACCCTGCCAAGGAACGAGTCATCATACCCAACTATATAACCCTAGTTGGAAAGGCTACCCTATGCCCCGCTAAGGCAAGGGCACCATTCATAAAGATCTGGATCCACTCTCATAAGCCTTTTAGGCACATATCATTTCATAACCTACGCTGACAACGTAGTTTCTAGACTTGGGTAATAAACTCTTATCGCTCGATGCTAAGTACTACTCCCAAAACATACATATAGCTCATAAGTTGATGAAGGTATAATCGAATACCCATCTATTTTGAAAAGCATGATGACACATCAGGTACCATGCAATTTCCCATATCATAAGTTTCTTAAGTAAAGCATAGCCATAATTTAAATCATACTTTTCTTTCTAAAATCATACTTGAAGAATTTGACATGCAATTTCATAAAATTCATAAGGTCATGATATCTAATCATGCCCAATTTTGCTTGGAAACATGCAATTCATGGGATCATGCTAAAAATTCATTTCAATGCTTGGGCTTTTAAATATAATAAAGGAATCATAATTAGACCATATATAAGTAATAAGAAAACATGAATTTAAGCATAGGAACTGATTTCATAAGTTTTCCCCAATTTAGATCAAAACCCTAGATTCATAAGTTCATCATTTCAAATAAGGAATTGGGGTTTTGGGAATAAGGGTGATAGGAACCCATTGTTGAATACCCACATACCTTAATTGAAGCTAACCCACAAGAATTGTAAAGTCTTAGGAGGCTTGATCTTGGAGCTTGAGACTTGGAGCTTGGAAAAGAACTTTCCTCTTTTGGGAGTTGATTGAAGAATTTAGGAGGAACTTAGGCTAATGAGGGTGAAAACCCTACTTGAAGTAGTCAAAACAACATCATTTAGGAGTTAGAAGAGTAGGTAAAGACTAGAATACCCCTGGGACTTAATTAAGAAAAAGCTGGAAAAATGTTGACTTCCGGGACCACGAGTTGGTCGACGGTCCATCGTCTAAAAGGACGGACCATTAACCTGATCCATAGTTTCACGCTGGCATTTACTAGAGCTACTGGAGTTGCATTCCACGGGTCACACTAAGGTCTATGCTGATAAAAGAGCACAGATGAAGGAGAAGAGAGAGATGCAAGAAGCTCTACTATGCTCTAGATATGAGGCTCAGAGGGTTAGAGAGGTTGGATCTTCTTTAACCTTGGCACCTAAGAGTGCCATACATTCCAAAGACCATGACCCTATGGGCGAGTCTCAGACTTTTATTGCACCAGTCACTGGCGCTGCTACTGCTGATACCACGGGAGTTACACCTGCATCCCCAACTTTGACACTGGATATCGGCACTTAAGCGCCACAGGTAAGGTCTTACCTCCCATGTATTGATATTTTTTAGTGTATCAGGGACAATGCATAACTTTTTGGTGGGTTGGGGGTTGTAACCGTGTCCATCCTTGGGTTTTTCTTACTGTGTTCTTTTCCAGAAGGCATTTTATTTCTTTGAACTAGCATAGTTAGAATAGTTTGTGTTTTGTGAATAGGTAGAACAAAATACGAAGACTTAGGCATTTTTAAAAAAAATGTAGCAACTGGTGCACTTGAGCTTTACGTTTTGGAATGTGCTTTACTATTTTAATATATTGACCTATATGGCTCAGTTTTTGACATTGTGTTTATTGGTTGTGATGATTTTTTCTAAGCTAGTATACTGACTGATTATCTGGTAGTTGATAATTAAACCATGTGCCATGTATGTGTTCTTATATTGTGTGTACAATCTAGAACTTACATGGTTAGTCTTACTACTGTCGTAGGATAGTTTGGTTAGAAAAATATCACATGCCTTCTTTGGTACTAGCCTACTCAGACCTGAAAGGACCTAAAAATGATGTATATAATCCCTAGATCAGTATTTTTGAACCTTAGTTTGTTTTTTATTAGTCGAACTGTCATCCTATCTTTTGCAAGTAATCCCTATTTTGGCCCAGTCCCTCCTTGGACACTAGGCTTGAACATAAATAAAATGCCTAAGTTAAGAGTGACAGATGTTGAGGAAAACAAAGTGGAAGGTTGGGTATAAAAGTAAAGGAACTAGTCAAAGAAAAAACGGTGTGGTAAGCATAAAAAAGAAAAGAAAAAAAGAAAAAAAAAGAAGAAAAATCCATAAAACTGCAATACAAAAATAAAGAGTAGTTTAGGAATAAACCACACCTGAGCCATGTTGAAACAATGAAGGGTAAGGAAGATAAGGGTTCAAAAAATAAATGAGAAATAGTATAGTGTTCAAGGAGGGTTGAGTCACTTAACCATATCTATCATACCCATCCCTAAGCCTACATTACAAGCCAAACAAAGTCCTATAATGATACTAATCTGACCGTTTGATGATAGAAATATAAAAAATAAGGGCAAGCCTATGGTATGTGTATGTGCAACATTTGCAATTCTTTGTGAGTGTTAGTGTACTTTTTATATTGTCCCAGTGTTTCTCGGATATATGTGTGTGGGATGTTCTTTAATTTGTGAGGAAACTAGGGTGACGTTGTCTAATTGCTAGTTGTAAAGGTTGTGTATGACTGGTGTATACATAGTGGTCTATCAATAACATTATGTCAGCCCTTGATCCTTCAGTGTCATCTTGAGATGCCTTGAATATGCACACCTATTTTTAAAAAAGGGAGGGATGGACTTATGGAATGTGTGTTGCTAAGTGCTCATACAACTGTTGTATACTTCCTAGTTTTTTTATACCTAAGCATCATGTTAGTAGAGTCTTGTTTTAGTTGCTTGAGGACAAGCAAAGATTCTAAGTTGAGGGTTTTGATATTCTGAGATTTCACGGTATATTTGACAGTTTTAAGGAAGGATTTTGTAGTTCTTACGTGTGTTTATATGTTATATGATGGTATTTTAATTTATGTGCGGGAAAGTGAGGCGCATGTACAAAAGTTGGAGTTTTTTGAGCTGAAACATAAAGTATGACCTGTGGAAGAGAAATGATGGACTGTGGAACCAGTCCACGAACCGTCTTATTACTCGTGCAAAAGGATCGAAGCTATACATGTTTGATTTGAAATGATGACTTATTTGATGGCTTGTGAAACCAATGATGGACCATCCTATCTGTCATGGAAAAGGTTTTGAAGAGCCACAAATTATATTTCATTTTGCGGGCCTTTTGAGTTTTGATGGATCGTGAAACTAGTTCATGGACCTTTCCTGTCACTCATCGAACAAGGTTATGAGAAGAAGCATTTTCGGTCTCAGACCATGGTCCAGGTTGATAGACCATCAAAACTATTCATGGATTGTGGAGTGAGTCATGAAAACCTACAGTTCCAGACCTGTAAAAGGTAAACAATGGTTGATCTCCCAACTTCGACGGATGGTGGATAAGAATGATGGTCCGTGAAGTGCTGACATAACCAAGTTTTACTAGTTTATTTAGGTGAAGTTTTTATGTTTATAAATACATTCCCTAGGTTTTCTTTATGACAATACACATAAGTACGTATAATTATAGATTGTTAGACAAGTTTTCAGAACAAAGTTAAATTATTGTTCTTATTTCTTGGAGACGTTTCTACATACTTTGAAGTTTGATTGCTAATACAATTTTGGTTTTGCTATTCCTTGTTTGTAAATTTGTTATTATCAATTCTTCTACATCTTTTGATATTATTCATGTTAGCATGAGTATCTAAACACCATAGCTAGGGTTGTGAAAACCATGATGTAATAATGAAAGTAGGTATAACAAAGTAGTAATTTTGAATGAGGATATCACATGTATTGTTAATTCCTTCATAGTGAATACTTTTTAGCGATTGCAAATGTTAGAACTCGCCATTAATCTATACTTGCTTGATTAAATAAGTTGAGATTAGGAAAATGAATTAGCAACATAGATTTGAGGTTTTAAACACCTCATCTAATGACTTGAGTTAATGACTCATATATTTTGTATATTTTGCGCCTGTGGTCGATGTTGGTTTTACTAGGATATGTTGAATTAGAATCAATCAGTTTCGTTTAGTAATTTTCAACTTTTGTGGTATTTACAATTTTTTATGTCAAATATTTATATTTAAAGCCCAAGCTATTGGAACATGTATGAACTGTTCCAATAGGTAAAATAGAGCTGCTGCAGTAGCATTTTCTAAAGCACAAGCTACCAATTATTGGAACATCTGAGAACTGTTACAATAGGTAAACATTAACTATTGCAGTAGCACAATCGATCAATGTGAAAAACCTGTTGCCATAACAATAATAGCTGTCACAATCGAGTTATCAAATCCGTTGCAATATGTAGTAAAAACCTGTTACAAGACTGTGATAACCGTTGCAATTGAGCAAATAAATTTGTTTCAACATACAATAGATACTTGTTGCAAAAACACAATAATCATTGCAGTTAGGCTAACAAATCCGTTACTACAAAGACAAAATAACCGTTGCAAAACATCTAATGCAACAGTGATAATTGTTCTAAGTGTCATATGAAATAGCCGTTATTGAGTGATGAATAACCGTTGCAATAGGGGTACCATAAGCAATGGTTTTTTGGACCGTTACAATAATCATTGACATATAACTATGGTAACGCAAGGTGGTGCAGCAGGCATATCCCCCGTTGCCATAGTATACGTGCAACGGTTTTGGGGCCTTTAGCAATGACTTTGGGACTGTTCACATTGGCCCAATTTCTAGTAGTGAGTCTTTGATGAAGCGCCTATAGAATTGGGCATGACCAAGAAAACTCCTTATCCCATTTATAGTTTTGGAGGGGGGAGCTTGGATATAACTTCAATTTTAGCTTGCTCAACTTCAAGCCCTTTTTCAAATATTTTGTGTCCCAATACTATCCTCTCGTTCACCATAAAATGGCACTTTTACCAATTTAATACCAGGTTTGTTTCCTCACATTGATTAAGCACTTCCTCTAAGTATTCTAAACAATCATCAAATGCATCCCCAACTACTGATAAGTCATCCATGAAGATCTTCATTATATCTTTGACCTTATATGAGAATATAGACATCATACACCATTGAAAAGTGGTCGGGGTGTTGCAAAGTCCAAAGGGCATTCTTTTGAATGCAAAAGTTCTATAAGGGCATGTAAAGGTTGTCTTCTCTTGATCCTTCTAGGTGATTGAGATCTGGTTGTATCAAGAATAACTGTCAAGAAAGCAATAAAAACCACGGCCAGCCAACCTATCAAACATTTGATCCATGAACGGTATAGGAAAGTGATCCTTCTCCATCCATGAGTTCAATTTTTGGTAGTCCATGCACACCCTCCATCCATTCACAGGTCTGAGGGCTATCATCTCATCTTTTTCATTTGGCACCACAATGATTCCACCTTTCATTGGCACACATTGCACTAGGCTGACCCAAGTACTATCAGAGATAGGGAAGACCACTCTAGCATTTAACCATTTGATAATTTCTTTCTTCACCTTCTCTTGCATAGGTGGGTTTAGCCTTCATTGGTGCTCAATCGATGGGGTGCTCTCCTCTTGGAGATTTATCTTGTGCATGCATATCTCCAGGGGTATGCCGATTATGTTGGCAATAGTCCACTCGATGGCACGAATGTGCTTCTTCAATACTTTGATGACCCTTCCGGTAATCTTTGCATTTATGCATTTATTGCACTGCTAGAGCTTTACTGTAGTGACCCCAAGTAATATATGGCTTGCTAGGACTGGTAGTTTGGTGCTCTAGTTGTTCGTTTGGTTGTTTTGGCCGTTTGCCTATTTTAGAGCCTTAACTTACGATATCATTAACTTTAGTCAACATTCTTAACTAACGTGCTCAGAATTGAATTCCGACTAATCTGTTAGCTCCAAAGCATTGAGTTTGGTCTAGTTGGACCTTTAGATTAGGCCTGAGACCTTCCGGTGTGGGTTTTGTGTGGCCTTTTCTATTTTCAGAACATTTGGAGTTAAAAGTGTAACTTTGGTTAGCTTTCGATGATCGAAGCGTCAGATTCAAAATCCGATGATTCCTTCAGCTCCTGAATGTTGAGTTTGGGTTAGGTGGATGGTTGGTTTGGGTTCCGGGTGAGCAGGGCTCATTATGGGGGTTTGGTTGCATGTTGGTTAGTATTGAATTGGGTCAACATTTCTCTGAAACAACCTCGTACGGAAGTTTCATCAATTTCATTGAGTCCAAAACGTCATTTCCACTATGTTAGAATTTTTGGTTTTTGAATTTCAGTTTTTGATTATGCCCAAAATACCCCATTAGTTTTGGAAAGTTGCAGAATTTTTCTGTTGCAGGTGAAGACATACAACCTCAATCGCGATCGCGAGCCCCTACCCTCGCGACCGTGATGAAGCACCTGGACTCCTGTTCTTCGGGATCGCGATCGCGATGAAATCTCTTCCCCATTGTTCTTCGCAACCGCATGGCTAGCCTTCACGATCGCGATGGTCTAGACAGCGTGGTCCTCACGACCACGAGGGGTCCCTTCGTTATTGCGATGAAGGATCCCTGGGCAGTATATAAACTTTTCCCTTTATTTTTCCAACCATCATTCTTCAATTCCTTCAACTTTACAACACTGAAATTTCTCTCTAAGTTGCTCAAATCAGTTCTGACGATTGGGGAAAATCATTTGTTCTTCTCAAATTCTTGTTCTCTTAATTATGGGTAAGTCTCATTCCCCAAAGCTCCTTTCTTCTCCATTTATCTAAAACACCATTGTTGTGAATTCTTGGAGCTCAAAAATTCATTGTAGATTCTGCTCTCGGGTGAAGTTGCATGCTCCGTGGACTCATTCAATTCATAGCTCTTGGCATAATTCCCTAAATTTGGTAGGTGATTCTTGCCTTTTTCCAGTTTTTATTTCTTAATTCTCCATTATTGGTTTCTAAACTTTAGGGGCTGTTTTAGCCCGAAATTGTTGCCCAAATTCCTTGACTTTTCGGGCATGCACTCCCATGGTCTTGGTTATCATAATTTGAGTTTTTGTTTATGGTTCCTAATTGTGGGGCCCACAGGCCTACCGGTGACCTAAATTTCCACCTGGCTACAATTGTAGCATTATGGGTACCGTTAGAATATTTTTAATGTATTATTTATGTTTTTGATAGTTTGAGCATCATTCGAGGTCTCTAAGAGTAAATCGGCTTGGACATTGTTGTTCGGGCAGCTTGTCATCAGACGACAAGTAGGTTACAGTATAAACTCCCTAGACATAGCATATATCGGATAAAATTATACTAATGGGCATCCTTGGGTTGGGTTTACTAGGTTGGTACCACAGACCTTGACCGCTTTTTCCATGATTCGCCTGTTTCTTTCCTCTGTTGTATGTAGTACTCTTCATAGTTGATGTTACCACCCTCATGGTCCTATGTGACCTTGTTTGACTCTAGACCATAGATGGTGGGCTATTCGGGGGTGCCCGTGAGTCTCGAGCATCGTTATCGTGATAATATGCTGGCTATCTGTGTTGTAGAGCGATTGGAGCCTGTGCAGGGCCGATAGGTTGTTTGTGAGCTGCTGGGCAGCGATTTGTGTTGATCATATCATTTCCATGCCTATTATGAGAATTTCCTACTACATCTTTGTTCGATATTGGCTTCGGGCCTACTTTTACTGATTTTCTAAGCATTGCATGGCCTTGGGGGCCCGTTTTCAATGGAAATGACTAGGAAATGATTTGGAATTGACTTGTGGATCTTCTTGGGGTGAAAGAGAGTTAAATTATGTTTTCTATCACTAATTTTACCATTAACGCTAGACTCGGCAGGGCCAGAGTACTAGTTGAGTTTTCTTACTGATTTGAGATGGCATTAGCCTCGGTTGGACCAAGCACCAGAAATGTTTTTCCACTGTTTTAGACCTGGACAGAGTCTGGGCATGCATACTCGAGATTTGAGTCTTCTTCTTGAATTGGGACCTACTCCGAATGATATTTTCGGTATTGAGTTATAGTATGGGGTCCGGGACCTCCATGGAACTTGTCGTTCTGGACCTGGGGCCTTGGGTTGCATGTGTCGGAGGGAGGGTATGCAGCGGAGTAGAGGTATACATGCAGTGTCTTTATATAGCACCTACCTGCTTGGCTCGATCGGCACCGGAGAGGGTACATACAGAGTTACTATTCCACCCTAGGATCATCATGCATCATATCATTCATTATTTGAGACTCCACCCTTGTTTGCTGTTTGTTGAGTCTACGCTCCAGTTGTATGGGCGACGGAGGGTTTGTTTTCACTTGTTTGCGTTCCTTGGTTTTATGGGCGGCCGGGAGACTTTAGGTAGACTCTTGCTACTTTATCATGGTATTATCCCCTGTTCTGGTTGTATTTATGAGATTTGATATTGCAAGGTTGTTAGCTTCTAAATTGAGATTGGTATGATTACTTTGGTTATTAATTCCTATTTTTCGAGCATGGCTATCTTTAGTCTTCTCCTCCTTCCCTTGTACTTGAGGTTACCGATATATCGTCAACTTCTGAAAAAATTATTATGTATATATTGTTATTGCAAGGACCCCAGGTGTGTCATTCCCTACTTTCACCTATGCCTGTTGTGTATATATTCTACTTTCTAGACTTGAATATTGTTCTGTTGTCTTCCCTTTGGGCTAGTTCTTATGTACTTTTTCGTAGATTTCTGTGACTACTTGCTTCTACTCTGTCTGTTACTACGCTTTTATCTTATATGTGCCCAGTCGGCCTGTGATACCTACTGGGTACCTTATGCTTCACATTTGGTGCTTATACTACACTCTGCATCTTCTGGTGTAGATCCTAGTGTGGGACATCGCCGCTAGATTGCTGTGAGTCATGCTTGGAGATTTTGGACTATCCAGACTGAGGGTGAGCTCTTGGCGATCGGAGCTTAGCTAATAGTTTATCTTCTGTTTTATGTACTCTACTACTATTCAGAGACATTTGTGTGTATATTATTTTGGATGCTTTGTACACCTTATATGTAGTTCCGGCTCGATACGATGATACCATGTTTTGGGTTTGGTTTAGCTTTCGCATATGTATGTATGCATTCTTGTTATCTATTTTCTTCTTTTTGTTCCCTTGCTTCCGCTTAATAAACAGTTCTTCCACTTAAATTGTTAGATAGTAGCCCATTACAGACCGTTCTGGGCTACGGGGATTGGTTCGCCTACTGGGGTTGTAGGTGCCATCATGACCAAAAAATTAGGTCATGACAACTTGGTATCAGAGCTCTAGGTTCACCGGTATCATCGGTATAGGAGCCAATTTCTAGCAGAGTCCTGTGGATCGGGGCAGAGACGTCCGTACTCAATCTTCGGGAGGCTATAATGACATCTTAGGAAAAATGGACTTTTCTTGTTTGTATCTCGTGCTTATCACCCTTGAAGGTTTCTGGAAATCTCAATTAGTCTGGTTCACTCTTCAACAAATAGTTCAAACGAGATCTTTAGCTTCTGGCAGAGGAGAGCCTTCGACCCGTGCACCTCCAGCTCCAGCTAGGGGATGGGCTGGTTGCAAGGGTAGGGGTCAAGGACGTCCCAGTACAGCGGCACCAGTTAGAGCTCCTAGAGCAGAGAGAGAGCCCGAGTATGATTATGAGCCCGAGTTCATCCCTGAGCAGCTACATGTGGCCCTGGGGATAGCCCAGGTTTCACCAGCTCCAGTGCCAGTTCCAGCACCAATTTTGGTGCCAGCTTCAGCCCCAACTCAGTCTTCAGATATTCAGGGTTTACTTGTTCAGCTTTTGGGTATGATTGGAGAACGACCTTCTGAGGTAGCACAGACTTCCACTTAGGGGGCAACCCTAGGTTCACTGAGTTCAAGAGCGCAACTTGCCACTATGGCTCCTTGTGCCAAGGTTATTCTGGCCCCCTTAGTTGCACAGCCTCTTGCTTCCCGCCCGGTTATGACAGAGATAGAGCAGAAGGCATTGGGTAGATTCTTGAGATTGGCACCTCCGTGGTTTGCTGGCACTTCTGGACAAGATGAACATGATTTTATAAGTACCTTTGAGGAGATGTTGCATCATTTGGGGTTATTGGAGACTCACAGGGTTGGATATACTACATATCCACTGGAGGACCCAACGAAGTTATGGTGGAGGGCCCAGGTTTCTTGCAGACCATTGTCGTCACCTCCTTTTGATTGGTCTGAGTTTTATGAGGCCTTTATGACCATGTTCTTACCCCAGAGCGACCGGGAGCATCGGAGAGAAGAGTTCACTTGACTTGCTCAGGATATTATGACCGTCATAGAGTACGAGACCCATTTCCATTAGCTTGCTCCATTTGGGGCCATAATTATGCCTACTGAGTCTGACACAGTCCGTAGGTTTGTTTGGGGGCTACTGAGAGAGTTTAGAGAGCATGCACAAATATTTATTGCTAGTGGTCGATCATTCTAGGCTATTACAGACTATGTCATACTATAGAGAATTCGCGTCATCATGACACTAGGGCCAGAGATAAGAGGCCTCGACATCAGTGTGACTACAATGGTTCCAGACATGGTGATAGAGGTTCAGGCTAATAGGGCTGGGGTTATCAGCCACAGCAGTACCAGGGTCAGTCCAGCCGACCGATTCAGGCTTTACTTAAGACTCCTGGTAGCACTCAGTTTTAGCAGGATCAGAGTAGCTATCAGGGCTACTATGGTCAGTCTTTAAGGGGTGCAGCTTCAAGAGCATCAGGCCGTGGTGGCGATATGGGTTCTGCTGGTTCATCCCAACCGAGTAGGTCATCATGGCTTGTTTCACCTATGGTATTAATAGTCATTTTACTAGAGATTGCCCCCAGCAGGGTGAAGTTTAGCCAGTCGCTCCACCGACTCAGCCTATTTGCTCAGTTCAGCCACCAGCCTGGGGAGGTGGTGGTCAAAGTAGAGGTGGTGCTCCACATGGCAGAGCAGGTGGTAGAGATGGCGGTCGGGCAGGTAGATGTTATCGTCAGTTTTATACGATCCATGGGAGACCCAAGGAAGAGACCTCAGATACGGTGATTATAGGTACGATTTCTGTATGCCATCAGTCTGCTATGGCTTTATTTTATCCTGGATCCACTTGTTCATATGTATCTACCTACTTTCTACTTTGTTTGTGGTTGGCTAGTGAGCCATTATCTGTTATGTTTATGTTTTGACCCCAGTAGGAGATTCTTTAGTAGTGGATCAGATTGTGATATCTTTCATGATATCTGTTGGTGATTTGGAGACTTGGGGTGATTTAATTATCCTTGATATACTAGATTTTAATGTGATACTGAGCATAGACTGGTTATCCCATCACCGTGCTGTTTTGGATTGTTATGCCAATACCGTTACCATAGCCATGCCTGGTGTATCCCCAGTTATGTGGCAGGGTTCTATCATCCGCGCACCGTCAGGGATAATATCTTGTCTTCGAGCTAGGAAAATGATTTCCCGTGGGTATTTAACTTATCTAGCATATGTCTGAGATGCTAGTGCTGACCCTTCATCTCTTGAGTCTGTTCCTGTGGTTAGAGACTTCCTAGATGTTTTCCCTACCGACCTTCCAGGCCTTCCACCTGAGAGAGATGTTGATTTTGCCATCTAGTTTGAGCTGGGCACCAAACCCATTTCCATTCCTCCTTACCGCATGGCTCCTGCTGAGTTGAGGGAGCTTAAGAGGATTTGTTAGCTAAGGGGTTCATTAGACCGAGTGTGTCTCTTCAGGGTGCTCCTGTTCTCTTTATGAAGAAGAAGGATTTGTCGATGCGTATGTGTATTGATTATCGGCAGTTGAATTAGGTGATAGTGAAGAATAGGTATCCGATGCCGATGATTGATGACTTGTTTGATCATCTTTAGGGTTCAACCATGTTTTTGAATATTTATTTGAGGTATGGCTACCATCAGTTGAGGATTAGGGTGGAGGACATCCTTAAGGTAGCATTCAGGACACGCTACGCCCATTATGAGTTTCTGGTGATGTCTTTTGGGTTGACTAATTCCCCCGTAGCCTTCATGGACTTGATTCATAGGGTTCTTAGCCCGTATTTGAATATGTTCGTGATAGTCTTCATTGAAGACATTCTAATATACTCCCAGAGTAGAGATGACCATGAGCATGAGCAGCACTTGAGAACTGTACTTCAGACTTTGAGAGATCATCGAGTTTATGCCAAGTTCTCAAAGAGCGGGTTTTGGCTTGAGTTAGTTGCATTCTTGGGGAACGTGGTGTCTAAGGATTAGAGTTGATCCGGGTAAGAAAATGTGCTACTACTCCTACTGAGGTTCGCAACTTTATTTGTTTAGCCGGGTACTATAGTCGGTTCGTTGAGGGATTTTCTTCCATAGCAGCACATTTGACTATGCTGACTAGGAAAGATGTTCCATTTCAGTAGTCGGACCAGTGAGAGGATAGCTTCCAGAGGCTTAAGTCCTTATTGACTTGAACTCCAGTTTTGACTTTGACAGTCGAGGGTCAGAGTTTCGCTGTGTATTGTGATACTTCTGGGGTTGGTGTTGGTTGGGTGTTGATGCAGCAGGGCCGAGTGATAGCATATGCGTTGAGATAGCTAAAGGTTCATGAGCGCAATTACCCCACTCATGACTTAGAGTTGGCGGCGGTAGTCTTCGCACTCAAGATCTGGAGGAACTACTTGTATGGAGTTCATTGTAAGATATTCATCGATCACCATAGTCTTTAGTACATTACGAGTCAGCGAGAGCTGAACTCGAGGCAGAGAAGATTGATTGAGTTACTGAAGGACTATGATTTCACTATTCTATACCATCTGGACAAGGCAAACATGGTAGCGGATGCCTTGAGTCAAAAGGCGGTGAGTATGGGAACCCTAGCTTTATTTGCAATTTCTGAGAGACCGTTGGCCTTAGACATCCAGTACATGGCTAAAAACTTAGTTAGGCTTGATTTGTTCAGTTAGATGAGAGTTTATCCTTTGTTAAGGAGTCGATAGCTATTCTGGATAGAGATATCAGGAGATTGAGATCTAGGGAGATTCCAATTGTGAAAGTTCAGTGGAGGCATCATCCGATCGAGGAGGCTACTTGGGAGACCAAGAGTGAGTTGCATGCTTAGTATCCGCAGTTGTTTGAGCCCTCAAATACTCTCTTCTTCTTGACTTTCGAGGATAAAAGTCTTTTTTGTAGTAGATGTTGTGATGACCCTTCTAGTCATCTTTGCATTTACACATTCATTGCACTGTTGGAGTTTTCCTGTAGTGACCTCAAGTCATTTATAGTGTGCTGGGACCAGTACTTCAGTGCCTTGGTCGTTCAATTGGTTGTTTTGGTTGTTTGCCTATTTTGGAGCTTTAACTTAGGATATCGTTGACTTTAGTCAACATTCTTAGCTAACGTGCTCGTAATTGAATTCTGGTAGTTTTGTCAGCTTCGAAGCATTGAGTTTGGTCTAGTTGGACCTTTAGTTGAGGCCTTAGAACTTCCGGTGTGGGTTTTGTGTGGCTCTTTCTATTTTCAAACCATTTGGAGTTAAAAATGTAACTTTGGTCATCTTTCAATGATCGGAGCGTCAGATTTGAAATTCGACAATTCCATCAGCTCTAAAATGTTGAGTTTCGGTTAGGTAGATGGTTGGTTCTGGTTCTGGGTGAGCCGGGCTCATTTTTGGAGTTTGGTTGCGTGTTGGTTAGTGTTGACTTGGGTCAACATTACTCCAAAATGACCTCGTATGGAAGTTTTGTCGATTTCGTTGAGTCTGGATTGTTATTTCCATTCTATTAGCATTATTGGTTTTTGAATATTGATTTCCGATTATGCCCGAAATGCCCCATCATGTTTTGGAAAGTTGCCGACTTTTTCTGTTGCAGGTGCAGGCATCAAGCCTCAATCGCGATTGCGAGCCCCTACCCTCGCGACCGTGATAAAGAACCTGGACTTCTGTTCTTTGCGATTGCATGATCGCCTGTCGCGATCTCTATGAAGTCTCTTCCCCGTTGATCTTCACGATCGCGTGGCTAGCCTTCGCGATCGCGATGGTCTAGCCAGCGTGGTCCTCGCAACCGTGAGGAGTCCCTTTGCGATCGCGATGAATGACCCCTGGGCAGTATATAAACTTTTCCCTTCGTTTTTCCAGCCATCATTCTTAAAATCCCTCAACTTTAAAATACCAAAATCTCTCTCTAAGTTGCTCAAATCAGTTTTGAGGCTTGGGGAAAATCATTTGTTCTTCTCAAATTCTTGTTCTCGTAATTATGGGTAAGTATCCTTCCCCAAAGCTCCTTTCTTCTCCGTTTATCTAAAACACCATTGTTATGAAATCTTGGAGCTCAAAAATTCATTGTAGATTCTTCTCTCGGGTGAAGTTGCATGCTCCATGGACTCATTTAATTCATAGCTCTTGGCATAATTCCCTCAATTTGGTAGGTGATTCTTGTCTTTTTCCGTTTTCCATTTCTTAATTTGCCATTATTGGTTTCTCAATTTTAGGGGCTGTTTTAGCCTGAAATTTTTACCCAAATTCCTTGACTTTCCGGGCATGCACTCCTATGATCAGAATGTGAGTTTTTGTTTTCGGTTCCGGGTTGCAGATCCCACGGGCCCGCTGGTGACCCAAATTTTGGCTCGGCTTCAATTGTAGCATTATGGCTATTGGTAGACTCGTTTTATCGTATTATTTATGTTTTTGATAGTTTGATCATCATTCGGGGTCTCTCGAAGTGATTCGGCTTGGACATTGTTGTTCGGGCACCGTATCATCCGACGACAGGTAGGTTATGGTCTAAACTCTCTAGACTTAGCATATATCAGATAAAATTGTACTAATGGGCATCCTTGGGTTGGGTTTACTAGGTTGGTACCACATACCTTGACCATTTTTTCCATGACTTGCCCGTTTCTTTCCTCCGTTTTATGTAGTACACTTCGCAGTTGATGTTATAACCCCCATGGTCTTGTGTGACCTTATTTGATTCTGGCCATAGATGGTGGGCTATTCGGGGGTGCCCGTGAGTCCTGAGCATCGTTATCGTGATATTATGTTGGCTATCTGCGCTCTAGAACGATTGGAGCCTTTGCAGGGCTGATAGATTATTTATTAGCTGCTGGCCGGCGATGTGTGTTGATCATATCATTTCCATGCATATTATGAGAATTTCCTACTAGATCTTACTACGATTTTGGCTTCGAACCTACTTGTCCTGATTTTCTAAATTTTGCATGGCCCTGGGCCCCATTTTCGATAGAAATGACTTGGAAATGATTTGTGGATCTTCTTGGGGTAAAAGAGAGTTAAATTATGTTTTCTATCACTAGTTTTACCATTAATGCTAGACTCGGCAGGGCCAGAGTGCTAGTTGAGTTTTCTTACTGATTTGAAATGGCATTAGCCTCGGTTGGACCGAGCACCAGAGATGTTTTCCACTATTTTAGACCTGGACAGAGTCTGGACATGCATACTCGAGATTTGAATCTTCAGCTTGAATCTTGACCTACTAAGGACGATATTTTTTATATTGAGTTATAGTATGGGGTCTGAGACCCCCATGGACCTTGTAATTTCAGACCTGGGGCCTTGGGCTGCGTGTGCCAGAGGGAGGGTATACGGTGAAGTTGAGGTATATGGGCAGTGTCCTTCCATAGAACCTACCTGCTGGGCCCGATCGGCATCAGAGGGGGTACATGCAGAGTTACTATTCCACCCTGGCATCATCATGCATCATATCATTCATTGTTTGAGATTCCACTCTAGTTTGTTGTTTGTTGAGTGTACACTCCGATTTTATGGGTGGCTGGAGGGTTTGTTTTCACTTGTTTGCGTTCCTCGGTTGTATTAGGCATTGCAACTTCAACACGATCTGTTGAGTGCCTTATATCTCCACTTCCTTCACCTCTCATCATTTTTGCGGAGTGAAATTGAGAGGTGAGTCAAACCATTCTCTCTCCAAGACGTTCAACTGCGATCTAGTGTGAGTGTACCATTTGGGCAAGGCTCCCAAGATTATATCTTAGCTCCTTAATTACTCTGTTAGTGGACTCTACCTTTTCCAACACCCTCACGAGCATACTTTTGATTCTAGAGCTACTATTTTATTCATTCCAACCTTAATTTCCATGGTCGTGTCCCTCAATACTTCAGGGGCTTCCATGGTAATTTATCTCGTGATCTACCAAGGATACCTCTTACACTATTCTCACAGCCCTAACAACACCAATGATATTAACTGTTTCAACCCGGTGATTCATTGCACTTATTGCCATAATTTCAAGAAGTGTGGTGGTGATTGATAGTTCTCTATCCCTTCGCGCACCACTTTTCACCCAATCCTCAATATCTTTAGCGCAGGTCGCATCTATTTCTCCCCCGGCTCCTAAAATATCCTACTTATCATCTAAAAAGGCTTCATTCTCAAGTGCACATGGGTTCAATGAAAAGTACTGGGTAGTAGTGCTTGAGGAATGTCTACTTATAGACAATGAACAAAAACAACAAACCAAATAAAAAGAACAACACTCTACAAAGTGATTTCAATTCCAAAATAAAAAAGGCTAATCAACTTAGATCCCCGACAATGATGCCATTTTTGATAAAGCTCAAATGTACTCTCCTAGAAGGAGGTATCAGTGATCGTTATAGAAAAACACATTTATAGTACCCGACGCGCATCGGGGTCAATCCCACAGGGAATTAGAGCTTAGCCCAAGCTATTATACAACAGACTTCACACGAGAGTAGATTGCTCAATAACAAATAATGTAAACAAGGGGGAATTAGCAATATCTCACAATTCGAATTCCAAACAAAGCAATAAGTAAAAAGTGCAGTGTAAACAATAGAGAGAGGATGACTAGGGATGTGCTTTCTATGGGTCCTGCATATGGGTTAAGGTACTTGATAAATTGCGTAAATTCCTACTAAATAATATAGGTAGCATTGGTTTTATGCATGCTTATTAATCTCTCAATCAAACAAACATATATCCATTGGTTTTTATTCAAACACCATTGCTTAGGCAAATAACCAGCCAACATATGCTTGGGGAGGTCACACTATTTCTAGCTTAGACTCTTAAATGGGTGTTTTCGGCGATTTGAGATATTTCTAGCTTCAATCTAGGTGCAATTCTAAGTACCCACTAGCAATATCACATCCGAAATTATAAACTTCTTTCTCAAGCAAGAATACAACCATGTAAGGTAAATCAATGTTTGAAACCATGAATTTTATAGTTGAAATATGGTGAAATTACTAGACCCATATCATATTAGCAATTATAAACACAAATAAACAAGACCCATACCCTTTTATCAAGTACCCATCATCTACACATCCCTAGACAAGGAAACTTAGTCGCTCATGCTAAAGGAAAAAGAAAGTATACCCATAGGAAAATTCAAATTCCTTTTCATTAATTGTAGAAATAATCCAATATCCAAGCTTAAATTTACAAGCCCAAGGTTGAAGATTGAGATAATGGATTGAAACCCTCTTTATTTCCATGGGAGAGAAACTTGATTCAAAGGTGAAAAACTACTCAAAAGATAAACTGAACAATATAAAATTGTGCCTGATTTGGGTTCAGGAACATTCCCAAAACATCATACAAAGTTGGACAAAAATGCCCTTCGAGGGCTGTATGACGCTACGTGTAGTTTGCACGTCGTGAAGTGCGCATCACACAACACTCTTGAGTGGTCCAGTGACTTGAGATAGCATGGGAGCTTTATACAAAGTGGGGTATGGTTCACACCAGATAGTGTGCGTGTCGCACAACGACTGTACCTCTTAACAGATTCTTCAGCTAATGCATGAACCTTATGCTGTGGAAGGTGTGGACTGCACCTTATGTTATGTGTGTCGCATGAGGTCTGCACCTCTCAGCAGAATCTCCATCTTGCTCAATCCTTCACACTTCAACTCCTTTTCAGCTCTTTTGGGTCCAATTCCTTATTTTCCATCTTCGGACAAAAGTACTTGCATTCATGTCAATAAAGTCCATAAGAACCTCTAAATCTTATCAAAACATACCAATAATTCATGAATAAAGGCTAAATGAGTTGGTAGATTACCGACTCATCAATAATCATAAAGTGAACCAAAAGCATATACTAATGCGATGGAATGATAGTAAGTCTACCTACAGCCCCATTGGGTTCCCATACACCCGAGGAACATATACAAGTTAAGATAAACCCTCCGGAATCCCATACTACCGGAGTGTACAGTCAGCAAATAGCAAACAAGTGTGAAATCTCATGCAAATGAATTATATGATGCACCAGTGAAAACCAGGTGGAATAGTAACTCCGTATGTACCTCCTTCGGTGTATATAGGCCCAGCAGGTAGGATCCATAGAAGGACACGACATTTATACCTGAACTAAACCATATATCCCTCCTCCAGCACACTCAGCCCGTAGCCCCTGGTCCATATCGACAAGGTCCATGGAGGTCCTTGACCATAAACTAAATCTCAGAATCTCAATAAAGTAGTCTGAAGTGTATCCGGATCCAAATATGTAGCTGAAGTCTCAAAAATGCATGCCTAAAGTCTATCCGGGTCTAAAATAGTGAAGCAAGTTCCAAAACCCCCATCAAGGGTCCTAGGGCATAATCGAGTTTAAAATAGTAGTAAACAAGTCTGATTCTCGGCCCGTCCGAGTCTGGCACAATCTCAAATCAATAGGAAACCAAATCTAGCACTACGACCCTGCCCAGTCTAGTATAAGTGTGAAAACAATGATAAAATCATCTTCTTTAACTTTCTTACTCCAAGAAGATCCATGAAAACAATTCCAAACTCTTATAACCATTATTATCGAAGATGGGCCCTCAGGGCAATGCAAGGTTTAGAAAACCATAAATAGACGGCCTGAAGCCAAAGCAATAGTAAAACATATAAAAAAACCTCTATATGCATGATAATGATATGCCCAATCACAAACAGTAGCTCAACGGCTCACAATCAACCTATCAGCCCTGCACAGACTCTATTCGCTCTACAACACAGATAACCTGCTCAATAATTGAATATTAATGTCCGGGAATTACGGACATTCCCAAATAACCCACCATCTATGGTCCAGAGTCAAATACAAGGCCTTACAGGACCACAAGGGTGATACTATTAATTACAACGAATACTACAGTCATCGGAGAAAAAATATGATGGACATGAAGAAACAGACAAGGTATGGGGTACCAATATAATAAATGCTACCGAAGGATGCTAATTAGTACAATTATAGCCTATATCTGCAATTTCTAGAAGAGTTAAACCGTAACCTACCTGTCTTCCGATGTCAAGCTGCTAGAACAATGATGTCCAAGCTCGAATCGCTCCGAACAAAAATTAAACTATCATACACATAAACTATGAATTAAAATAAGACCAATGATACCCATATTTCTATAATATAGCCGGGTCAAAAATTGGGTCAAAAGAGGGCCCACAGGGCCTACAACCCAAAATCAGAAATGGAAAAATGCATGATGAACACACTACTCTCGTGACTGCATACTTCAAATTTGAGCGAATTTGGCCAAGAAAAAGGGACCAAAATAGCCTGCTCAATTAGGGAAATAGAGAGGAAATTCAAAGAGAAAACCGGAAATTAATGTAAGAATTTACTTACCATGATGAGAGAAACAAGCTTATGGAGAGAAACCCTCGCAATTATGAACAACCAAAGCCAATTAAGCAACTACAATCCAAGAAAACTCAAGCTTGAGAAGAATTCATCAATGGAGGTGTGCTAATGGAGTAACTCCCAAAGCTCTCTCTTTCTACTACCTACCAAATCAAATGCGTTAAAGCCTATACCGAGAGGCTCAAAATTGCCTATCTTTCTCTGACTCACATACATATATCATGCCTACACATCCACACTGGCTGCAACTCATCACTTAAACTCTTGCATACACTATACCAAGCCTACCAGAAAATACCACAAAACTATCATTCTCACTCTCATACTATCATCCTTTTGTTCACATCCTATACATGGTCTATATTGGCACAAGAAATTACCACTCTTTAATCCACACTAAGGGATGTATCATCCCATTACCATCTCGTAAAACATAACTCTAAATACATACTCCAATCAACTATCATTCTCTCGTCTAGGCTACCATACTTCTGACTTCATATTTCTGGCTCTAGGTTCATTCTACTACTAATTGCTTACAATACAACATCTGTTGGGTGGCAACACTACCCAAGGATCTAGGTACACATTTTCCCCTCTTACAGAATAATTAGTAACAAGATTCTGAAAGAGGATTTGAGAGAACCTCGCTAAGAGATAATCTGAGATTTACTACTTCTGGCACCGCAAATATGAGATAAAGTAGGTGGAATTGGGACAACAGATAAATTTGGAGAATAAATAGAGTTAAACTCTATCACATGATATTGAACCTGAAAGAAGTGAAGTCTTTCCTAAAACATCTCATAGCCTCCCCCTCATAGATGTGGCGCGCTTCACACCTATGAAAGAGACTCTACTTGATGCAACTTTCAGACACCCTAGGACTCTTGAAACTGATGCTCTGATACCAAGTTTGTCATGCCCCGAGGCTACTCCCTAGTCGTAACACGGGACTCGGGACCACAAGTTCCCCAAGTTAACCCTTGGTCATAGCATAACATAGGCATACACGAAGAAACATAGCGGAAGCATAAATAAAAAGCTAGGCAACCCAATCCATAAATGATGAAGTCAAAAAGAAACATAATCCAAAAAAGGAGACTCGAATACTGTCTATGTCTGAAAAGCCTCTACACATGATATAAGGAGTTGCTAGGACAAGACCCTAGCTAACTCAAAGTATGCAAGTAAACAGCCATACAAAATACTAAGATCATAACTAGCCCTTGAATAATGAGGACTCACCAACACTGACTGGAATGGCCTGCGGCTCTAGCCACATGACTGAGGGAGGGAACCTGAGTCTGCATCATCAAGAGGACACAATGCAAAATATGCATCAATACTATAGGATATATCGAGTAAGTGAGATATGCATAAGATATGATGAAATATACTTGAAAACATGCTTAAAACTGAGATCATGCATAATTCGTGAGAAAATATGCTTAAAATATCCTTTAAGCTGAAATCATATGATAATAGTAAAATCTGTAATATAATGACTCAAAGCAATAACATAAGCTGAAAACAAATTCAAAGTCATAAGCCATAAGTAGTAAGTCTGAAATCTGAAGGCAATGAGTCAATACAATCTTTTCATGAAAACTAACTTCTTTGGGAAAATACCATAAGTAAAGCTTAAGTCATGATGCATTAAAACTTTCTTACGGGAGTTTCTCATAACCAACAACAGACCATGTGAGCTACATGGAAACTAACTATATAACCCTAGTTAGCAAAGCTGGCCCGAACCTTACCAAAGTATGGGCAACCATACCCAACTATATAACCCTAGTTGGTAAAGTTGTCCTATGCCCCGCTAAGGCAAGTACACCATTAATTTCATAAAGTGGTACCACTTTCATAAGCCCATCGAGCGATTCATAACCTACATTGGCAACGTTGTTTTGGACTTGGATAATTGAACCCTTATCGCTCGGTGCTAAATACTACTCCCAAAAATATGCATACATATAGCTCATAAATTTATAGTGGCACAATCTCATGCCAAATCTTATTGAAAAGCACAAGGGTACATTTGTACCATGCAATTCACATAGCTTAGGTCGGTACATCTAGATACAAAACCTTTCATAAAACATAAAGACATATCATATGTCATATTGTTCATACTTCAAAATTCTTAAAACTTAGCATAGCCATAATTCAAAACATATTTTTCTTTCTAAATTCATAACTTGAAGAATTAGGCATGCAATTTCATGATAATAGAGGCCATGTTATTTAAACATGCTAATTTTGCTTGAAAACATGCAATACAATGAGATCATGCTAAAATTCATCATCAATATATGGGCTTCTGAAATCATGCAAGGAACCATAATTAAAATATGGGTAATAGATGGGAAATCATGAATTGATACTTTAAAATAAAGCCTATAACTTTCCTCCAAATTGGGTGAGAACCCTAATTTCATGAATTGGACAAGGATTAGCCTTAAAATCATGAATAGAAAATCACTTATAAAAACTCATGCAAAATCATGCAATTTAGTGTTAGAATCCATAGAAGAATCATGAGGAAACAATATATAGAAGAACACATGAGAATTGGGTAAGAACCCTAATTTAGAAATTCTTAAAATCAATTTAGAATATTGAGATTTTGGGCATAAGGGTGAAGGAATTTCGTTATTGAATACCCATATACCTTGATTGAAGTTTTCCTAACTTGGGACTTGAGAATGGAGACTTGAAGATAGAATCCTTAGCTTAAAGCTTGGAAAATTGAGACCTTTTTCTTCTCTTGGAACTTGATTAATAGAATGGAAGAGAACTTAGGCTAAGTGGAAATAAAACCCTTTCTAATTTGCCCAAAATGACTTAACTTAGGAGTTAAAAGAGTGGGAAATTATCAAAATACCCCTGGAAAAAAAATTTAAAAACTTCAGAAAATTTTGTCAAAGGCTTCCACGGATACAAATCACGGCCCGTGGAATGAATCACGGTCTGTGGAATGGAAGTCGTGGTTCCAAGGGACTTTTAGGGCTCTGAACTAGTATCCAGGAGTTGGTTTCATGACCCATGAAAACTTCCATAACCCGTGGAACCTTCTCGTGGTTTTCAGGTAAAAAACTGATTTCCACAAGTTAGTTTCACGACCCGTGGAAACTTCCACGACCCGTGGAACCTTCTCATGGTTGTTGTCTGTCATTTTGACAGACATACACCCTTTAGTAAAATACTGATAACCTTTTTTCGAACTTAATATACGCGGTTGGTGGCATTGGAAACAAGATTCAAAGACCTTTAATTTGGTGGGTACTATGTCACCTAACTCTTAATATTATAGGAGTTATGATTGTTTGAAACTGACCCTTAAAAAATCTTCCACTAAAACTCAATCGGTAAGGAAGCTATCAACTCAACTTTGAGCTAGAGGTTCTTTGTGACCCTAATTCATATCTAATACACCTTAAAAACTTAAGAATAGATCTTAATACTTAGATACAGAGAAAATATATGTAGTTTGGGTCTACCAACACATGAAGGATGGTTCAGATTTGGCTTAGAAATTATGGATACAGATTCAGGCTCCTTTCCTTAGGTTCATGGCGAGGTGTTGCTAGTTATCCAGATTTTAGTGGTGAGTCCTCATCATTCGAGGGCTATAGCTATGCTTGTTACTTTTATGTCTTTCTTTCAGATTTGTAAGTTAGTTGGGGTCTTATCCCAGCAACTCTTTATGTTAGTTTAGAGGCATCAGACATAGCTAGACTTGTACTGAGTATTTTTAGATTCGGTATTCGTAGACCTTTATCTGATATAGACATGGTTGCCTATTTCTACTAGTTATGCTTCTGCTATAATTCTTCGTCTATACTCAAGTTATGCTATGACCAAGGTTTAACTTAGGGCACTTATGGTCCTAGGTCCCGTGTTATATCGAGGGGGTAGTCTTGGGGAATGACACATTGTGGTTGAGTCATGACTGTAGTATTATGATTGAGTTAGGTAGTCGGCCTATCCTTTTCCTGCCTTATCGAGTGTCGTTAGTAGAGTAGTGGGGGCTAAGGGAATAGCTCTAGGATCTACTATGAAAGAGCCTGTCAATTTTGGTTGTATTTTTGAAGAGGGTTTTGTTTGGTTTCAAAGAGGAGGAAAATGACTCCTTATTTGTATGTTTGGGTTTCTAGCAGTTGAATGGGGGTTTTGCTTGGGTCTATGTGTTGGAGACTTGATTCGACCGACTACCGATGGCAGTGGCCTTTTTCCTTAGATGAATTTAAGGTCAGATTCCCTTCCAATATGAGATCGAGGTAGTGGCCATTTCTAGTACTACCTTTGAGATATTGTTGCATCGACTATGATTTGTTTGTTACATTCTTTGGATGACCCAAGTCTCGAAGAATCCACAGATTGGGAAAATTATGTATTCAAAGCTTAGTTGGCTCTCATTCCTATAGTGTTCATCGGCAGTGTATGGGTCTACTCAGAGGTTTGATGGATGCATTCATTAGTAATTAGAGTTGGATATCATAATTGTGGGCTATCAGGTGACATCATATGGTTAGTGGAAGGTTCTCTTGGGTTGCAACATCTTTGAACCAAAAAGTAGTGATTGCGGATAACTTAGCTTCTCTATTTCAATTTCGAAGTGACAGTGGGCCTTGGACATCCAGTCTTTGCTAACCATTGGATTAGGCTTGACTTGCTAGATCCTAGTGGTGTTTTTGTCAATGTGAGGTCCATTTTACCCTGGTTGGACAAATTTAGTGGCATCAGTTTGAGTTTCAACAGTTGTATATGCTATACATGATCAGGTTACACGGGTTAAGACCAGCGGGGTAACTTTGGATTCTACTGGTGCTTTGAGGTTGATGGTTTCCCTCATTGTTTTAAGAGTCAGATTCTTGACCTAGATTGTTCTTTGAGAGTTTATCTTTTATATGGGATTCCAGCGTTGATCAGACTCGGCCAGTATGGGCCAAGAGTTATTGTATGTTGAAATGCTTTTGGAGTTGGTGGTTTGTGAAATAGTACAGTAGATCAAGTAGTTTTGAGCTAGAGGGTGAGTTGAAGATTATGAAATTCCAATAGTTTGATAGCAACTGTGGACTTTATCTATCCTTTCCTTTGTCTATAGGGTGTTTTGACTTGATATTCGTGGATGGTGGTCTTCTTTCTTAAGTGAGACTAGTGAGGTGGTCTTAAATTTGAATGGTAGTCGAGTATATAGAGAAGCACTAGTACTTCTAGAGCTTAGAGCTTAATTGATGGCTACAGACTTTGTGGCAGGCTTACCACACTTCTTGTAGAGTTTTGGTTTTGGTTTTGGTTTGGGTCTTTGGGTAGGTTGCCCTAGTTCATTCACTTATGACTGATTCAGACTTGGTACGGTCCAGCTAGGTTGGTTTTGTTCTACAGTAGGGAGATCCTCCGTTGGCATAGGGTGTTCATACATGTCCTTCCCAACCCTTGTGTATGAGTTTGAGTTGAGCTCCGGTGGTTGATTCAGTTAGGTTTAGGTATCGGGATTGATCTTAGCAAGGGTATCCATCAGTTGGTTAATGGTCAGTTGGAGGAGAGTGTTGTAGTTTTCAAAATATACTTCGGGTTAGTATTTTAGATGTCAAATGACAGAGTTTGAGTATAAAGGTGACCTCGTTCAAGGTTGAGTATAGCAGGAACTATGGATCTCCAATGGTTCAGTTGACGTTTTGAGGGTGGCTTGAGTGTTTGACTTGTTTACGGCTTCATATTATGGTGCAAAGGGTTTTGGTCAGTATAAAGGGTTTGTGGATCAGTGAGTCCTGAGTGAGAGGTTTTGATTGGTAACTTTTTGGGTGAACTTGGTTGTGGTATCAAGGATTTGAGTTCTGTGTGTTGATTACTTTAGTTCTCTTGGTTTCGCTGTTGTGTCGGTGCTTTTCGGTTGAGATTCTTAAGGTTCGGTTTAGTTGATAACCTTGGGAGTTTTTGAAGTTAAAAGTTGGAATCTAGCTTGGCTAGTAAGGAGTTAAGGCTTGATTGCATTTCATAATTTCATTTTGATGGATTCCGTTTGGTTGGGGAGGCTACCCGGGTTTTCCAAGAGAGTGGTGCGGGCTTTGTATCCACAGTTCTTAAGTCATTGTTGTTTCCTCCTTTCTTGACTCTCAAGGATAAAAGTCATTTTTATTAGTGGATGATGTAATGACCCTTCCAGTCATTCACGTGTTTTTGCCTTATTTTTACTGTTAGAGCTTGCCTTTAGCGGCCCTAAGTCGGTAATCTACCAACTTATTGAGCCTTTACTTATGAATTATTGCTATGTTTTGATAAGATTTAGAGGTTCTTATAACCTTTATTGATGTCTATGCAGGTACTTGTGATCAATGATACAAAACCATAAAATGGACCCAAAAAGAGCCAAAAAAGAGTGAAGTCTGAAGTGTGTTCATGCAAGATGAAGATTCTGCTGAGAGATGCGGTGCCCATTCGACACGCACTTGCCTTGGTGCGGAGTGCACCTTCTACCGCATAGAGATGAAATTTAACTGAAGAGTCTGCTAAGGGATGTGGTCATTGTGTGAACGCGCAATACCTGGTGCGAACCACACCCCACTTCATATGAAGCTCCCAATTTGCCTGAGTCACTGGACCACTAAAGAAGGGTGTGCGATGCGCATATGATGATGTGTGATCCGCACATCACCCGAAGGGCATTTTTTTCCAAATTTATGTGACATTTTGGGAATGTTTATAAACCTATTTAGGCACATTTGTAAGTAGTTCTGATTGTTCTGAATAGTTTTGAACAATTCTTAGGTTTGTGAACAAGTTTACCTTCTAAGAACAAGAAAAGGGTTTCTCCAAATTCCCTCTTCCCTATTCTTAGAATCACCATTTGTGTACAAACTGAGCTTGGATATTGAGAAATTTAGCTTGAATGGAAGGAAATTTGAATTACCCATTTGGTATATCTTTTTCCTTAAGCATGAGTAGCCAAACCTCTTATCTAGGGGTGTGTTTATGATTGGTACTTGATAAATGGGTGTGGGTGTTGCTAATTCTTATTTATAATTGCTTAATTGACATGGGTCTAGTGATTTCACCATATTTTAACTCTAAAATTGGTGGTTGCAAAAAATTATTTTCCTTGGTTATGTTTTTGCTTGAAAGAGGAAATCATAGTTTCAAATGTGAAATTGCTAGTAGGAACTTGGGTTTCCAATTAGATCGAGGCTAGAAATAGCTCAAATCGATGGAATCACCCATTTAAGGGTCTAAGCTTGAAATAGTGTGACCTCCCTAAGCATTAGCTTGGTTGTTTATTGCTTAATCAATAGTGCTTAATTTAAGACTGTTGAATATATAGTTGTTGATCGAAAGATAAATAACCATACCTAAAACCAAGGTTACACATGTTGTTTAGCATGAATTTACATGAATAAGTAAGCACCATATCCCATGTTCAAGTCCCATTAGACACACATCCCTAGTCGTCCTCTCTCATTGTCTACACCTATTTTTACTTATTACTTTGTTTGGAATTCGAATTGTGACAGATTCCCAATTCCCCCCTTTTTATACATTACTCACTCCCATTGTGAAGTCTATTTTACAATAACCTAGGCTAAACTCTAAATTCCCTGTGGGATCGACCTTGATATCCATTGGGAACTATAAATGTGTTTTGCTCTAACAATCACCAATACCTCCTTCTAGGAGAGTACGCTTGAGCGTTATCAAAAATGGCATCGTTGTCGGGGAGTTAAGTTGATTAACCTTTTTGATTGTAAATTGAAATCACTTTGTAGAGTGTTTATTCTTTTTATTTTTTTTGTTGCTTTTATTCATTGGTTGCAGGTAGTCCATGAGTGAAGCGGACGAAAATGAGAATGTCAACGGAATCTTCAATGGGTTCATGGATGCAGACAATGAACCCATGCCTCAAATGGGAGTAGGTGCAATTTGCCTACCCCCTATGGCGGGAAATCCAGTATTTCACGTTACTAGCACAATGCTCCATTTGATTCAAATGAAGGGTATGTTTGGAGGAGCAGCCTACGAAGATGCCAACAGGCACAACCACAATTTTGTGGAGATATGTCAACCATTCATATTCCAAAATATCTCCCAAGAATCCATCAGACTTTGCCTATTCCCCTTCTTTCTGACGGGGGAAGCCACAACTTGGTTAGAGGAATTACCAGATGGGTCCATCACCTCTTGGGTTGAGTTTGTAGATGCCATTACAACTATATTCTTCCGTCCATCATGGATGATGCAGCTAAGGGATGAGATTACCAACTTGAACTTGATGACTAAGTCTATGGCTAACAAACTTGGAGGCGGCACCTTCATGGATCTATAATTTCCTAATGCCTCAGTCTTTCTAGAGCGAATGACCAAGACTAACCAAGCTTGGAACACAAGGGAGGTAGATATTCCAACCTCAGGAGTGACCACATCAATCTTAACAAATGAGATGCGGAGGAAGGATGAAGAGAGGGATGAGACCATGGCAAAAATGATGATGCAAATAGACTTGCTTGCCAAGCATATGATGGGGGCAGGTGATGCTAAGACCATGAATGTTGTGAGTACACCAGAGATCAAGGCTAGTGATGATGAGCTAATGACCTTCGTGGATGGTAAACTTTTCTATTTATCGGTGAGTTCTCATCCTGGGTATTATCGCCAAAGGGATGAGAATCAAGGTTGGAATAGGGACAAGGAACGAGATTGAAATTAGAGGGACCATGATAAGGATGGTGGCAGATACAATGATCGAAGTTTGAACCCATATATGCCTCCAAATAAGTCAGACTCGCTATATAAACCCACCACAAGCAATCCCGAGCACTCAAAGATTGAGGATATGTTATCCTCGGTTCTAAAGAAAGTAGATAATATTAACACCAGGGTTAACGAGCTTAAAAGCAAAGTTTCAACACTCCATCAAATAGTGAGCTCTCATTCAGCCTCAATTAAACATCTTGAGGCACAAATGAATCATCTAGCCACCCTAATGGACCCAAGAATGAAGGGAACACTTCCTAGTGACACCAACGCAAATCCTAAAAATGATGCCCATGTCATGGCGGTTGTTACTAGAAGTGGGAGAACAAGTGGAGTAGTGAAGGAGTGTGTTGTGGAGCTGGTTGTTGTAGCAAAGAAGCCTATGGTTGAATTCGTCATTGAGCCGAGTGATAAACAAAAAGAGATTGTGCATGATGAAAATGTTAATGACGCAGGGGTCGGGGTGAAGCTTGATGCACCCATTTCCCCGGTGAGTGTTGATGTTGATGATGAGAGGGAGGAGGTTGAATCTCCTCCCTATGTTACTATTGATGCTGAGGAAGACCCTCTTATTTCTAAAAGTTTTCCAGCCAGACTACCAAATGGACTTCCTCCATACCCTTGAAGGCTAACTAAGAAGAAGGAGGACAAAAAATTTAATAAGTTTGTTGACATGTTCAGCAAACTTTCGATAAATATTCCTTTGGTTGAAGCATTAATGCAAATGCCGGGGTATGCCAAGTTTATGAAAGAGTTGTTCAAAAAGAAGATGGTTGTCGATGTGGGAACCGTCAAAATATCACACAACTATAGCACTGTGATGACAAGCCATGTTGCTACAAAATGGGATGATCTGGGTACATTCACCATACCATATACTATTGGGTTATTTGTGTTCTGTAAAGCCTTGTTTGATCTAGGTGCGAGCATCAAATTAATGCCCCTAGCGATCTTTAACAAGCTAGGATTGGGTACACCCAAACCTACATCTATAAGACTACTCATGGCTGATTGGTCCATTAAGCGTCTGGTAGGAATCCTATTCGACGTACTGGTAAAGGTCGAAAAGTTCATTCTCCCTACGGACTTCATGATCTTGGATTGTGAAGTAGATATTGAGGTACCCATCATCTTAGGGCAACCATTATTAGCCACGGGGAAATCACTTGTAGATGTTGAACTCAGTGAGCTCAAATTCTGAATTGGAAATAAAGTGGTGACATTCAATATATGCCAACCCATAAGACCTCCGGATGACTTGAGGGTAATTACAGTGATAGATTTGGAGGGTAAGCTTGATCATGCCCTTGAAGAGTGTGAAATGGGAAAGACGCCCAAGATTGAAGAGTTGCCAAGTCGGCAACATGTTGATGTTTTAAAGATGTTGAAGGAGTAATTCCCCTTATTGGGATGGGGCCATGCCAACCGAATTGGAAGGCTATCCGATAACGACTAAGGTTGAGGTACTATCATCGAGCCGCGATGTAAAATCAAGCGCTTCTTTGAAGGCAACCCAAGTGCTTTTACTTTATTTTTTGTTATCTTTTGTTATTTTTGGTTTGTTTTAGGAATGCAAGGAGCAGAGGAATGAACAAGTGGAAACATATGGCAAAAAGGAGTCATGCGGATCACATAAGCCATTGAGTACGTCGCACGTCCCAACACACACTAAACCAAAAATCTTGGAAGAAAAATAGAAATTGGAGGCTATGTGCGCTGGGATATGCAGTCCGCACGAGCCCATGTGCGCATTGCACCTCCATCGTATGATAAAGAAGAAACATGGGCCAAATTTAGGATATGAAAAGGTGAGGTACGAAATAAAATGTGGTCCACACAAGGGCTTGTGTAAACCGCACATCGTGGTGCACCAAGGTAAATTTCAAAATTTTAATTGTCCTAACCCATTGACCAACCGACCTGGAGACCGACCCAGCTTAATTTTCTTCTTCTTCTTTTCCTTTATATTATTCCACCCTTCTCCTCTTCTTCCATATTCTCTCCTACGACTTCTCAAATTCTCTCCCAAAACCTTCCAAAAATCCCTAAAACTTCCCCAAAATTGTCTCCTCCTCTCAGCCAAACTTCTCTACCACTTAACCACATGTCTCCACCGTTGGTTCTCCGGGCAAAATTTTGGTCACCCTTGTTGCTCTCCAAAATCTTTGATTTTTGTATCTCTTCACTTAATCTTCACTAGTGGTAAGTTTCCTGAAAGTTTGATAAAATTGAATCGAAGAATTAAAAGCCATCCCTAGCCTTTAGTTGTACGCTACTAGATTTTGAGGGGAGATTTTCGAAATATTTTCTTTGTATATTTAATTATAGATTTTCTTTTTAAAAAAGAAAATAGATGTTTTTTAAACCTCTATGGCCAACTACATATAACAAAACAGTTCTTTGGTAGAATAATGATCTTGTGCAGCCAAATAACAGAATATTTCCCATTACAAAGGATGCTAGCGTAGACAAATTTAATTGTTCAATGAAATCAATTATAAATTCTAATTTAAATTTAAGATAAATATTCATACGCATTTTCATAATAAGAGTGGTGGATCATGTGATTATGATAGACATAACGAATATATTCTTGTTGTTAATTAGAATTGTAGGATATTATAAAGAGAAAAATATTTTTATTTTATGTTTGTTGTAACTTTTGGATATTTAATTTTATCAAATTTAATCAGTTGTGATATTAGATGACGTTTAAAAAATAAAAAATTAATTGTATTGTACTGAAGTTGAAAATATATTGAGATGATTGAAACGGTATCAAAGTTCTAATTTTAATTATACATCATAGAATTATCAAAAAATTGATATGATACATTTTTTTAAAAAATAATCGATCAAACTGAACCAAACACCCCTAGTCATACCATTTTTGTAGCACCCTTTCGGTTGTACACCAACTTTCATTAATAGATACTCCCTCCGTTCCATAGTACTTGTTTACTTTTCCTTTACACGTACTTAGAAAATCATAAATAAGATTGATAGTTTTACTAATTTACCCTTTATCCACTCTTTTGAAAAAGAATTTTTTTGAAACTTATAAACTTGTTTAAGCTTTCAAAAATATTAATTGAATGTGTAAAATAGAAATTTTTTAATTAATTTTATCTTGATTTAATATATAAACAAGTAATTTGGGATAAGTAATTTATAGTAAGGTGGACAACTATATTGAAAGGAAGAAATATATATATATATATATATATATATATATATATATATATATATATATATTTTTTTTTTTCTCTTATATAATAAGCAACAGTTAAGGTGTCTGTATCATGGTGCATCTTTTGTTTATTTGTGTGTAACCTGCTTGTGGCTTGGTGGTGAAAGCTTCTTCTTTCTTGTGAAAGGTCTTATGGGTTCAAACCCCTGTGCAACAATCATCTTGCAAATAGTTCTATCACTATTTTTGGTGCTTTTACAAATGGTTGAATACATAAGCATTCTATGCACCAGAATGGTCAACTGCCTATCACTTAACCCATCGAGGTTCCATTCGTAAATTTCAGAACCACTGTAAGACGTATTAGTCTGATTCCAATCTCGTTCTTCTATCAAAACATCCTGAGGAGTTGGACGAGGGTAATAAAAAGTATTCATGGTTGGTTTAGCATAACCAGAATTTTTCCGAGGATAAACTTTGAGTTTATTAAACTCTGAAGAAACGTGATTTTTAAAATCATTTGTTTGTTCTATCGTTTCTGAAAACTCATGTGATAAATCAATTGGTTTAATATTTAAACCTGAAAACTTTTTATCAAGAAGTTCTTCTAACTCATTCATAGATTTAATCTTAAAATCATTAATTTGAGGGGGTCTTTGAATAGAAGCAGGGACCAATTCTGCTTTACTAGTCGAAGCAATTTCACTTGCTTTACTAGTTGAAGCAATATTGGTTTTAGCTATATCAGCCTTTATACCTTTTATCAAAGTAGTCATTTGTTCAAGTTTTTCATCCAGAGAACCAATATGTTCTCCTAAAACTTTAACATATAAACTCAAATAATTATTTTGAGAAATAATCTTATTAATTTCAGAAATGCTTATAGAAGCTATTTCTTTCTCAATGAAATTCTGAAATGCGTGGAATGTAATACCCGTATTATTAGGTAAAATAAAAGCAGATTGGGGGGGATAAACCTGCGTAAGAATCTTACCGTCTACCTCACGATAAGTTCTTTTTTCAATAACCTTAATATATAAAGGTAAATAAGTGGTTATAAACCATGGAACAAAATGCATAATTTCATTATGTAAAGCACAAGTTTCGTAAAACTCTTGAGAGATATTATTCATATCATCTCTACTATAATATTTAAAGAACCAAGTTTTAAACTTGCTCCACCTTTTATCAAAAAATTCTTTTTGAATTTGTTTTCTTGCCAGAGAACCTGGGCTAAAATCAATTTGGTGTGGAATCATTAACACTTATTAACATCAAACTCCATTTCAGAGGGAGTAGGGAAGTCCTTATCAGAACTATCATCATTAATATTATCAGCCTGCACAATATTAGAACCAGGGGTAATTTTAACCTTTTCAATAACAGAGTTATTGTCTGATTCAATAGTGTGAAGCGAAGCAGCCCGATTTCGTGCTGGACCATAAATAGGGTCAATCGGTGAAATATGCTGAATATTAGCTCTATGACTATGACCAAGAGATTTTCTGTTATAAACAGTACTTACCGGAGGCATGAGTCTATGCGTAGACAAAGACTGCCTGTGAGGAGCATAGCTACCTTCAGTAAATTGAATACAGACCCTACCATCAGGATCTTGAGAAACATGAGAATACTCAGAATTCGTAACTGTATCAGTTAATTGATTTGGAGATATAACCGAATCAAGAGTCCAAGTTACTGGAAAATTAATTTCTTCCCATTTAATAGGTCTTCTAGTAGTGACCTTTGACCTGGCGAAATTAGTTTCCACTAAAATAGTTTGATCAGAAGTGTCGTATAACTTACACTTTGGATTCAGAGTAGATAGCAATTTAAAATAAATTCTATAAGAAAGACTAATAAGTTCTGAACCTGGCATATAATTATAACCATTGGTTTTAACATTTAATGTTAAAGCATCCAGAATATTAGCATCAGATAATGATAATTGCAAATTTGGTTGCGTATTAAAATACACCGGACCATAGGCCACAGTGGATTCAATTGAACCCATAAGAGACTGTCTAAAATTTAAATTTCTAGCATCTCTGAGAGCTGCCAAAAAGGTCTCTGGTAACCCTTTAAGGGTAAGAGGTTTAAAAGCAATTTGAACCATGCCAATATGCAAATAGTTATACTGATTCTTATAAAGATTAACATCATGTTTATTTAATAAACGAATAGTCTGCTCAGAAGAATTCAAAGCTAAAGATTGCTCAGTTGTTTTAATCAACTGTTTTGTAGAAAGTTTATCAAACCAACCATAATCATAAATGGTTTTAATAGGAACTTTAGGAATCGTCCATTTGTTTAACAAATCAAGGTTTTGAGGTATATCAACCTCTTCAAGTCTAGTACTTTTAGTACTACTCTGTTCTCCGAGATCCATAAATTAATAAAGTTCTATATCTATATCAAGTAGTTTCACATCTATCTCATATATACCATGAACAGTGTCTAGGCTCTGATACCATATTTACATGATCGGAGACCGGGCGGTAATCCGCCATAGTCTATGATCTAGCAAATCAGCATCCTTATACAAGCGCATAAACGCAGGCATAAGAACTGAAATCTTCGAGAATTTTCATGAAATTTCTTAAGACTGTATGGAAGAGACTTACTCTTTTACCTGAGCAAAGGGCCTGTCAGGACCACTGAACATACTATCACTATACTCTTGTCCAACGGTTCTAACCCATAGCGGTTCTAACCGGACCAAGAGCGCCCCTTCTTAACACATAATTTGGGCTAAATAGGTCATGGCTTGCTAGAGGCTTGCCAGACAGAGATAGTAATAGATGTTCTAGATCCGACTGTACCACCATCTCAGAACCAAGTCAAGAAACTTCATAAGAATTCCTTTCTATTTTAATAAAGCTTAGATCCGTTCATGGTGCATATAGGAGAGATGTTAGATACAAGACATAGATATAGAAGATGTTTAGCCGGACATAGTCCTAGCTAGGAGAAGAGTACTGAAAGTAAAAATAAAAAGAAAATAACTACCTCGAAGGACGGCCAAGATCCGAAGATGTTTTAGCAAAACTGATCCAAAATTTTATTTATGATCGGAACAGTGGCTAAAGCTTTCTGTTTTCTCTTTACAAAACTAAGAAAGAAAAATGAAGAGAGAAATGAAAAATTTCTGCGTGTCCTCCTATCTAACAAAGTGAGGACTTATATAGAAAAAGAAAAGACATAACGAATCTTTGTACAGTATAAGAGGGGTCCCATATGGGTCCCTAAACAGTGAATTTACTGTTTAAACAGTTTATATACTGTTGATGAGACTGACAGCTATCTTTTCAGTCTATGTCGTTCATCTTTTCTTTGCCACGTCGTTTATTTTCCATGGCTTTGAGAGCTTGCAGCAAATCTTCTGCTTCATGTATGTCTTCTGTAGATAACATAGTATCTTCTGGCCTTTGGGCTTCTTCCCCTGAGGTCTCACTTCTCATCGAAGTGTCTGATTTATCAATAACATTAATGCCTTGAAGCAAAGTTCTCTTCATCTTCTCCAGATATTCATTGACCATTGCTTCTTTATCTCCTTCTTGAGTGGAGATTCTTCTGGCAATATGCCTGATGGATGAGTTATCAACCTCAATTTCCTTATCAGGAAGTTCTCTGTATGACTCGAGCGTGTTTATAATATTATCAATAAGCTCTTGTCCATTCAATTGCTTTGTTCTGGGATCCTTTCTCAATAATTTTTCCCAGAAATTATTATAATAAACACGATATAAACAGGGAACATCTTCCTCTGTAAACCCTACTTCTGGTATCCATTTATGGATCCAAGGTATAGAAAATTCTATAAAAAAGTATATTTGATCGATCTTTTCTAACCAGCATATATGATCCTGGTGATATAATTCTTGGAGAAAAGGAGAAATCTTTTTCCATTCTTTGTATAACTCTAAGAATTTTTCAGGCAATATCTGAATAGTAGGACCGTGGTATGACCACCAGTTAATAAACCAATTTGGAATAGGTTCAGAAAAGACTTTAGAACATATTTTTATAAACCAAGTATGTTTATTTTTATCATTATTGTAAAACAGAGTTTTACTGAATGCTTGGATATAATCCCAATAGGTAAAGTTCATTGCTATACCTTTGACAACCACCTGTCTTTCTTTCATTGGGGATAGTCCCCAGTCTTCAACAGATATAATCTGTTTGATAATTATTTTAGAGAAGTTATAAACATTCTCTTCTGGGGTCATACCCGCAGGACAAAAGTGCTGAATTTCTGCACTACTCATACTTATCAGAATGGTTTCATAATAAGATCGAGTTTTATAAGACTCGCCTGGGTAATATAATCCCTTTGCTAAATACCTTTGGAATATTTTCCAAGGTTCTGATTTTCGTTGTATATCAGCGTTTTCCAAGAAAAATATAATTTCTCTTTTCTTGACCTGTTCATAGGATGTAACTGGATCAGTTTCTCCTTTCATAATTGAGGCAAAAGTATCTTTCTGCCTTTGTGCATGCAAATATGCCTGCGCATGTTCATATAATGGGCTATCTTTTGGAATAGATTCCAAGTTTATAACTTGTTCAGATGAGCTAGATGCTCCTTCATCTGTAATCTTTTTATTAAAAAGACTTTTGTTTCCCAATTGTATAACTGGATTCCTGTAGGTCGATCCCTGTATAACAGGGTAATTTGATCTCGATCCTTGAGAGCTAGATTGAGAGGATCTTTCTGGGGCTGATCTTCCCCTTCCTCTTCCTCTTCCTCGAACCTGCCGCCATGGCGGATCCATCCTGTAGAGAAACCGATTAGTCATTCTGAGAAATAATTCGAGAAATCTTCTCTTACTACTTCTGAGTAGTCGTGAATAGAGAAATCATTTTCTCTAATTAGAATATCATCAATGATTTTATTAATAATGATCTTTTTAAGATCTTCTGGTAATATAATTACCCTGAATAGAATCAAAAGAGTTTCTTCAGATAAAAAAGCTAAATAATGCATTATTGAAGGTATTCCCTGGATAAGAAATCAGGAAGAGAGTTATCAACTCCTTTTTTATATTGAATATCAAAGTCAAATGGGGCTAACTGAGCCTGCCACCTAGCAAATATAAGTTTAGAAGCGTCATGTTTAAAGTCTTTGTCAAACATGAATTTGACTGACTGAGCATCAGTTTTTATCACAAATTTCTGATTATATAAATCATCCTGAAATTTGAGAACACATTTAACAATAGTAAGCATTTCATGGGCCACAGTTGCATATTTCTTCTGGGCCTCAGTCCATTTTCCTGAATGAAATCTAATAAGATATTCATTTTTATCATTGGGATTAATCTGTTTAAGAATCCCTCCATAACCAATATTCGAAGCATCTGTTTCAATAATTTTTTGCCAAGCAGGGTTAGCAAGAGTTAGACAAGGCAACGATTGAACTCGCAATTTTATGCTTTTTACCAAAGCAGTATGACTATTAGTCCAAGGGGATTTATAATCCTTTTTAAGCCTGTCGTATAACGGTGCTAAATCTCTTGAAAGATTTTTATAAAAAGGAGATATATAATTCAGACTACCCAAGAACCTCTGTAATTGAGTTCTATCAGTAATAATATCTGGGAATTTTGATGCAAACTCTATAGCCCTCTGTATAGGAGTGACTTTTCCTTGACTAATAAGATGTCCAAGAAAACGAACTTCAGTTTGAAATAAACTCATTTTTGGTTTTGATATAACTAAACCATTTTGTATCACAATTTTCTTGAAAATATCAAGGTGTTTAATATGCATTTCAAGAGTTTTAGAAAACACCAAAATATCATCAATATAAACAATGATAAAATCCATATATGGATTAAAGATGTCATTCATAATTTTTTGAAATTCAGATGGGGCATTTTTTAAACCGAATGGCATAACATTCCATTCATATTGCCCAAAAGGAACATTGAACGCAGTTCTATAAGAATGCTCCTTGAATATTTGAATTTGCCAATAACCTGATTTTAAATCAAATTTTGAGAATATGTTAGCATCATATAATCTAGATAACAAATCTCGTTTGTTGGGAATAGGATACCTGACCCACTTTAAACATTTGTTTAACGGTTTATAATTAATTACCAACCTGGGAGCTCCTCGTTCCTTCTCTGCCGCATTATTAACATAAAATGCTGTACAAGACCAAGGAGATTTTGAAGGCTTTATTAAACCTTTTTGTAATAAAGTATCTATTTCTCGTTTACAGAATTCTACTAACTCTGAATTCATTTGGCAGGGACGAGACTTAGTCGGGATATTATCTTCCGAAAAATCTTCCTCATACGGAAGAGTGACAATATGCTTTTTCCGATTCCAAAAAGCACTGGGATGATCGGCGCAAATATCAATGGCAATCTGTTCAGAAATCATTTTCATTTTTTCCTGTATTTTAGGAGATTTGAGAGACTCAAAAATGTTTATGCTAAACAGTTCATATTGCAAAGAATCAACATGTTGTTGCTTCATTTTAATTAATGCATTAATATCACGAGCTATTGGTTCTGTGATAAAAGTATAACTTATGACATTGTCTTTATAAGATGCTGAAAACCCTTTTGAATCAATATGTGTAAAAGGGTAAATGGCATTTATAAAAGGCGTTCCAAGTATAATTGGAGGATTCAACTGATTTTTAACCAGAAAGAAGAAATGAGGAATACAAACCTTATTCTGGCAAATCTTGGTATTAGACAGTTTATACTTTATATCTAAAGCATGTCCTGAAGCAGATTTTACCATATGAGTAGTTTTTTGAAAATATTTTGAGGGAACAAGACCCTCTTGGATGCAGCTTACATCTGCACCACTATCAATTAAAGCATCACTAGTAATAGAAAAACTATTATCAATTAAAATGGTGCATTTAATATACCATTTATGCGCAGTAACAACCTGCATCATTCCTAAAAACATATTATCTTCAGGAATATTGTTGTCGTTAGGTTCATCATAGTAAACTTCTTTTCCCTTTGAAGAACTGGCAATGGAACTGATATGCTCATTATTTTTCTCAATCTGAGATATCCTTGTATCATGAATGGCCTGATTACGTTTAAGAAAAATAATTTCCTTTTTTAAATTTTCAACTTCTTCTTTTAAATCATTAAAAGAAGCATCTTTTTCAACAAAAGAATTTTTCATCATTAGACGATTTTCCACCTCTTTTAAAGAATAAGGGGCATGATAATCAAAATCATTTTTAATCTTTTCCACAACTGGTTTTGAAGAACTAGCTTCTTTAACCGTGGCAAGATTAATAATTTTTTCACGAAGTTTGTTATCAGTAACTTCTTTTAGCAATTCAATGATATTATCAGATGAAAACATTTTGATAGTAAAATCTTGAAATTGTGATTGAAGTTTATAAATATCATCTCCTTCAGTTTCACAAGTACAAGTATTACCTTGGCAAGTTGTGCATTTAACCTGCTCATATGATCAGAAAAATCAATTAGATCAATATTTGATTCAGTATCAGAATATGATTCATAATCTTCATCCGATCCTGAGGTGTATAATAAACTATAAACCTTTTCATGCATGGTTGGATCGAGTTCTAAAGCTTTAAGCTTATTCAACCTGCAATTTGGAGCAATATGCCCACGTTTACCGCATTTGTAGCACTTGATCTTAGAAAGATCCCTTCCTGACCGCTCTTTAGTAAATCTATTAGATTTTCGAGAGCTTCTTTTAGCGTCTCTTTCTTCTCTAGACATTCGTCTAGATCTCCTTCTTCGTCTCTTATTAGAATCCTCAGTCCTTGGAGAGCGATAATACTCCTTTTTACTGCCATAGGCTGTAGGTTCGGGTAACCCGAACTGAGTACAAAAATCTCCAAGCTGAGATCTTTCCTTATGCTTATTCCTTTTAAGCTCTTGTGACATACGAAGCTCATTACAAAGATTTAATCCTTCCTGAGTGCAAACTCCAATTAATTTACCATAAGTGTATTCCTGATAAGGAATTTCAGTACGGTCTCCTCTTAGGACCTTACGAACTCTTTCAGCGAATAAAGAAGGAAGGCCGTCTATAAACTTAGCTTTCCAAAATTCATATTTGTTTTCGGGCAATTCCATAACCCGACTTAGAAACGTATCTTTGTAGAAAAATTTAAATTCAAAGATGGTATCAGAGCCTAGACACTGTTCATGGTATATATGAGATAGATGTGAAACTACTTGATATAGATATAGAACTTTATTAATTTATGGATCTCGGAGAACAGAGTAGTACTAAAAGTACTAGACTTGAAGAGGTTGATATACCTCAAAACCTTGATTTGTTAAACAAATGGACGATTCCTAAAGTTCCTATTAAAACCATTTATGATTATGGTTGGTTTGATAAACTTTCTACAAAACAGTTGATTAAAACAACTGAGCAATCTTTAGCTTTGAATTCTTCTGAGCAGACTATTCGTTTATTAAATAAACATGATGTTAATCTTTATAAGAATCAGTATAACTATTTGCATATTGGCATGGTTCAAATTGCTTTTAAACCTCTTACCCTTAAAGGGTTACCAGAGACCTTTTTGGCAGCTCTCAGAGATGCTAGAAATTTAAATTTTAGACAGTCTCTTATGGGTTCAATTGAATCCACTGTGGCCTATGGTCCGGTGTATTTTAATACGCAACCAAATTTGCAATTATCATTATCTGATGCTAATATTCTGGATGCTTTAACATTAAATGTTAAAACCAATGGTTATAATTATATGCCAGGTTCAGAACTTATTAGTCTTTCTTATAGAATTTATTTTAAATTGCTATCTACTCTGAATCCAAAGTGTAAGTTATACGACACTTCTGATCAAACTATTTTAGTGGAAACTAATTTCGCCAGGTCAAAGGTCACTACTAGAAGACCTATTAAATGGGAAGAAATTAATTTTCCAGTAACTTGGACTCTTGATTCGGTTATATCTCCAAATCAATTAACTGATACAGTTACGAATTCTGAGTATTCTCATGTTTCTCAAGATCCTGATGGTAGGGTCTGTATTCAATTTACTGAAGGTAGCTATGCTCCTCACAGGCAGTCTTTGTCTACGCATAGACTCATGCCTCCGGTAAGTACTGTTTATAACAGAAAATCTCTTGGTCATAGTCATAGAGCTAATATTCAGCATATTTCCTGAAAAATTCAAAGTCGGGTTATGGAATTGCCCGAAAACAAATATGAAATTAGTCATAGGCTCTGATACCATCTCTGATACCATATTTACATGATCGGAGACCGGGCGGTAATCCGCCATAGTCTATGATCTAGCAAATCAGCATCCTTATACAAGCGCATAAACGCAGGCATAAGAACTGAAATCTTCGAGAATTTTCATGAAATTTCTTAAGACTGTATGGAAGAGACTTACTCTTTTACCTGAGCAAAGGGCCTGTCAGGACCACTGAACATACTATCACTATACTCTTGTCCAACGGTTCTAACCCATAGCGGTTCTAACCGGACCAAGAGCGCCCCTTCTTAACACATAATTTGGGCTAAATAGGTCATGGCTTGCTAGAGGCTTGCCAGACAGAGATAGTAATAGATGTTCTAGATCCGACTGTACCACCATCTCAGAACCAAGTCAAGAAACTTCATAAGAATTCCTTTCTATTTTAATAAAGCTTAGATCCGTTCATGGTGCATATAGGAGAGATGTTAGATACAAGACATAGATATAGAAGATGTTTAGCCGGACATAGTCCTAGCTAGGAGAAGAGTACTGAAAGTAAAAATAAAAAGAAAATAACTACCTCGAAGGACGGCCAAGATCCGAAGATGTTTTAGCAAAACTGATCCAAAATTTTATTTATGATCGGAACAGTGGCTAAAGCTTTCTGTTTTCTCTTTACAAAACTAAGAAAGAAAAATGAAGAGAGAAATGAAAAATTTCTGCGTGTCCTCCTATCTAACAAAGTGAGGACTTATATAGAAAAAGAAAAGACATAACGAATCTTTGTACAGTATAAGAGGGGTCCCATATGGGTCCCTAAACAGTGAATTTACTGTTTAAACAGTTTATATACTGTTGATGAGACTGACAGCTATCTTTTCAGTCTATGTCGTTCATCTTTTCTTTGCCACGTCGTTTATTTTCCATGGCTTTGAGAGCTTGCAGCAAATCTTCTGCTTCATGTATGTCTTCTGTAGATAACATAGTATCTTCTGGCCTTTGGGCTTCTTCCCCTGAGGTCTCACTTCTCATCGAAGTGTCTGATTTATCAATAACATTAATGCCTTGAAGCAAAGTTCTCTTCATCTTCTCCAGATATTCATTGACCATTGCTTCTTTATCTCCTTCTTGAGTGGAGATTCTTCTGGCAATATGCCTGATGGATGAGTTATCAACCTCAATTTCCTTATCAGGAAGTTCTCTGTATGACTCGAGCGTGTTTATAATATTATCAATAAGCTCTTGTCCATTCAATTGCTTTGTTCTGGGATCCTTTCTCAATAATTTTTCCCAGAAATTATTATAATAAACACGATATAAACAGGGAACATCTTCCTCTGTAAACCCTACTTCTGGTATCCATTTATGGATCCAAGGTATAGAAAATTCTATAAAAAAGTATATTTGATCGATCTTTTCTAACCAGCATATATGATCCTGGTGATATAATTCTTGGAGAAAAGGAGAAATCTTTTTCCATTCTTTGTATAACTCTAAGAATTTTTCAGGCAATATCTGAATAGTAGGACCGTGGTATGACCACCAGTTAATAAACCAATTTGGAATAGGTTCAGAAAAGACTTTAGAACATATTTTTATAAACCAAGTATGTTTATTTTTATCATTATTGTAAAACAGAGTTTTACTGAATGCTTGGATATAATCCCAATAGGTAAAGTTCATTGCTATACCTTTGACAACCACCTGTCTTTCTTTCATTGGGGATAGTCCCCAGTCTTCAACAGATATAATCTGTTTGATAATTATTTTAGAGAAGTTATAAACATTCTCTTCTGGGGTCATACCCGCAGGACAAAAGTGCTGAATTTCTGCACTACTCATACTTATCAGAATGGTTTCATAATAAGATCGAGTTTTATAAGACTCGCCTGGGTAATATAATCCCTTTGCTAAATACCTTTGGAATATTTTCCAAGGTTCTGATTTTCGTTGTATATCAGCGTTTTCCAAGAAAAATATAATTTCTCTTTTCTTGACCTGTTCATAGGATGTAACTGGATCAGTTTCTCCTTTCATAATTGAGGCAAAAGTATCTTTCTGCCTTTGTGCATGCAAATATGCCTGCGCATGTTCATATAATGGGCTATCTTTTGGAATAGATTCCAAGTTTATAACTTGTTCAGATGAGCTAGATGCTCCTTCATCTGTAATCTTTTTATTAAAAAGACTTTTGTTTCCCAATTGTATAACTGGATTCCTGTAGGTCGATCCCTGTATAACAGGGTAATTTGATCTCGATCCTTGAGAGCTAGATTGAGAGGATCTTTCTGGGGCTGATCTTCCCCTTCCTCTTCCTCTTCCTCGAACCTGCCGCCATGGCGGATCCATCCTGTAGAGAAACCGATTAGTCATTCTGAGAAATAATTCGAGAAATCTTCTCTTACTACTTCTGAGTAGTCGTGAATAGAGAAATCATTTTCTCTAATTAGAATATCATCAATGATTTTATTAATAATGATCTTTTTAAGATCTTCTGGTAATATAATTACCCTGAATAGAATCAAAAGAGTTTCTTCAGATAAAAAAGCTAAATAATGCATTATTGAAGGTATTCCCTGGATAAGAAATCAGGAAGAGAGTTATCAACTCCTTTTTTATATTGAATATCAAAGTCAAATGGGGCTAACTGAGCCTGCCACCTAGCAAATATAAGTTTAGAAGCGTCATGTTTAAAGTCTTTGTCAAACATGAATTTGACTGACTGAGCATCAGTTTTTATCACAAATTTCTGATTATATAAATCATCCTGAAATTTGAGAACACATTTAACAATAGTAAGCATTTCATGGGCCACAGTTGCATATTTCTTCTGGGCCTCAGTCCATTTTCCTGAATGAAATCTAATAAGATATTCATTTTTATCATTGGGATTAATCTGTTTAAGAATCCCTCCATAACCAATATTCGAAGCATCTGTTTCAATAATTTTTTGCCAAGCAGGGTTAGCAAGAGTTAGACAAGGCAACGATTGAACTCGCAATTTTATGCTTTTTACCAAAGCAGTATGACTATTAGTCCAAGGGGATTTATAATCCTTTTTAAGCCTGTCGTATAACGGTGCTAAATCTCTTGAAAGATTTTTATAAAAAGGAGATATATAATTCAGACTACCCAAGAACCTCTGTAATTGAGTTCTATCAGTAATAATATCTGGGAATTTTGATGCAAACTCTATAGCCCTCTGTATAGGAGTGACTTTTCCTTGACTAATAAGATGTCCAAGAAAACGAACTTCAGTTTGAAATAAACTCATTTTTGGTTTTGATATAACTAAACCATTTTGTATCACAATTTTCTTGAAAATATCAAGGTGTTTAATATGCATTTCAAGAGTTTTTAGAAAACACCAAAATATCATCAATATAAACAATGATAAAATCCATATATGGATTAAAGATGTCATTCATAATTTTTTGAAATTCAGATGGGGCATTTTTTAAACCGAATGGCATAACATTCCATTCATATTGCCCAAAAGGAACATTGAACGCAGTTCTATAAGAATGCTCCTTGAATATTTGAATTTGCCAATAACCTGATTTTAAATCAAATTTTGAGAATATGTTAGCATCATATAATCTAGATAACAAATCTCGTTTGTTGGGAATAGGATACCTGACCCACTTTAAACATTTGTTTAACGGTTTATAATTAATTACCAACCTGGGAGCTCCTCGTTCCTTCTCTGCTGCATTATTAACATAAAATGCTGTACAAGACCAAGGAGATTTTGAAGGCTTTATTAAACCTTTTTGTAATAAAGTATCTATTTCTCGTTTACAGAATTCTACTAACTCTGAATTCATTTGGCAGGGACGAGACTTAGTCGGGATATTATCTTCCGAAAAATCTTCCTCATACGGAAGAGTGACAATATGTTTTTTCCGATTCCAAAAAGCACTGGGATGATCGGCGCAAATATCAATGGCAATCTGTTCAGAAATCATTTTCATTTTTTCCTGTATTTTAGGAGATTTGAGAGACTCAAAAATGTTTATGCTAAACAGTTCATATTGCAAAGAATCAACATGTTGTTGCTTCATTTTAATTAATGCATTAATATCACGAGCTATTGGTTCTGTGATAAAAGTATAAATTATGACATTGTCTTTATAAGATGCTGAAAACCCTTTTGAATCAATATGTGTAAAAGGGTAAATGGCATTTATAAAAGGCGTTCCAAGTATAATTGGAGGATTCAACTGATTTTTAACCAGCAAGAAGAAATGAGGAATACAAACCTTATTCTGGCAAATCTTGGTATTAGACAGTTTATACTTTATATCTAAAGCATGTCCTGAAGCAGATTTTACCATATGAGTAGTTTTTTGAAAATATTTTGAGGGAACAAGACCCTCTTGGATGCAGCTTACATCTGCACCACTATCAATTAAAGCATCACTAGTAATAGAAAAACTATTATCAATTAAAATGGTGCATTTAATATACCATTTATGCGCAGTAACAACCTGCATCATTCCTAAAAACATATTATCTTCAGGAATATTGTTGTCGTTAGGTTCATCATAGTAAACTTCTTTTCCCTTTGAAGAACTGGCAATGGAACTGATATGCTCATTATTTTTCTCAATCTGAGATATCCTTGTATCATGAATGGCCTGATTACGTTTAAGAAAAATAATTTCCTTTTTTAAATTTTCAACTTCTTCTTTTAAATCATTAAAAGAAGCATCTTTTTCAACAAAAATTTTTTTCATCATTAGACGATTTTCCACCTCTTTTAAAGAATAAGGGGCCTGATAATCAAAATCATTTTTAATCTTTTCCACAACTGGTTTTGAAGAACTAGCTTCTTTAACCGTGGCAAGATTAATAATTTTTTCACGAAGTTTGTTATCAGTAACTTCTTTTAGCAATTCAATGATATTATCAGATGAAAACATTTTGATAGTAAAATCTTGAAATTGTGATTGAAGTTTATAAATATCATCTCCTTCAGTTTCACAAGTACAAGTATTACCTTGGCAAGTTGTGCATTTAACCTGCTCATCATGATCAGAAAAATCAATTAGATCAATATTTGATTCAGTATCAGAATATGATTCATAATCTTCATCCGATCCTGAGGTGTATAATAAACTATAAACCTTTTCATGCATGGTTGGATCGAGTTCTAAAGCTTTAAGCTTATTCAACCTGCAATTTGGAGCAATATGCCCACGTTTACCGCATTTGTAGCACTTGATCTTAGAAAGATCCCTTCCTGACCGATCTTTAGTAAATCTATTAGATTTTCGAGAGCTTCTTTTAGCGTCTCTTTCTTCTCTAGACATTCGTCTAGATCTCCTTCTTCGTCTCTTATTAGAATCCTCAGTCCTTGGAGAGCGATAATACTCCTTTTTACTGCCATAGGCTGTAGGTTCGGGTAACCCGAACTGAGTACAAAAATCTCCAAGCTGAGATCTTTCCTTATGCTTATTCCTTTTAAGCTCTTGTGACATACGAAGCTCATTACAAAGATTTAATCCTTCCTGAGTGCAAACTCCAATTAATTTACCATAAGTGTATTCCTGATAAGGAATTTCAGTACGGTCTCCTCTTAGGACCTTACGAACTCTTTCAGCGAATAAAGAAGGAAGGCCGTCTATAAACTTAGCTTTCCAAAATTCATATTTGTTTTCGGGCAATTCCATAACCCGACTTAGAAACGTATCTTTGTACCATCTCCATTTGGTCAATGTAGGACATTTTAGACCATTGAGTAAGGTACGAACTGTTTCATAAGAGGAGGTAAATCTACCATTAAAATGTTCTAAGATAGTGACTACCAGAGTATAAACAGCGTCTTCTCTATCTTTTTCTAATTTGAAACCTAAGTTATCAACTCCTTCTTCATTCGAAATAGCATTAACTATAGTGGCTTTATCTTCTAACGATAAGTAATTATCCCACCAGCCTCTAAGCTGTCCAGTGAAACCTGCAACAATCATCTTGCAAATAGTTCTATCACTATTTTTGGTGCTTTTACAAATGGTTGAATACATAAGCATTCTATGCACCAGAATGGTCAACTGCCTATCACTTAACCCATCGAGGTTCCATTCGTAAATTTCAGAACCACTGTAAGACGTATTAGTCTGATTCCAATCTCGTTCTTCTATCAAAACATCCTGAGGAGTTGGACGAGGGTAATAAAAAGTATTCATGGTTGGTTTAGCATAACCAGAATTTTTCCGAGGATAAACTTTGAGTTTATTAAACTCTGAAGAAACGTGATTTTTAAAATCATTTGTTTGTTCTATCGTTTCTGAAAACTCATGTGATAAATCAATTGGTTTAATATTTAAACCTGAAAACTTTTTATCAAGAAGTTCTTCTAACTCATTCATAGATTTAATCTTAAAATCATTAATTTGAGGGGGTCTTTGAATAGAAGCAGGGACCAATTCTGCTTTACTAGTCGAAGCAATTTCACTTGCTTTACTAGTTGAAGCAATATTGGTTTTAGCTATATCAGCCTTTATACCTTTTATCAAAGTAGTCATTTGTTCAAGTTTTTCATCCAGAGAACCAATATGTTCTCCTAAAACTTTAACATATAAACTCAAATAATTATTTTGAGAAATAATCTTATTAATTTCAGAAATGCTTATAGAAGCTATTTCTTTCTCAATGAAATTCTGAAATGCGTGGAATGTAATACCCGTATTATTAGGTAAAATAAAAGCAGATTGGGGGGGATAAACCTGCGTAAGAATCTTACCGTCTACCTCACGATAAGTTCTTTTTTCAATAACCTTAATATATAAAGGTAAATAAGTGGTTATAAACCATGGAACAAAATGCATAATTTCATTATGTAAAGCACAAGTTTCGTAAAACTCTTGAGAGATATTATTCATATCATCTCTACTATAATATTTAAAGAACCAAGTTTTAAACTTGCTCCACCTTTTATCAAAAAATTCTTTTTGAATTTGTTTTCTTGCCAGAGAACCTGGGCTAAAATCAATTTGGTGTGGAATCATTAACACTTATTAACATCAAACTCCATTTCAGAGGGAGTAGGGAAGTCCTTATCAGAACTATCATCATTAATATTATCAGCCTGCACAATATTAGAACCAGGGGTAATTTTAACCTTTTCAATAACAGAGTTATTGTCTGATTCAATAGTGTGAAGCGAAGCAGCCCGATTTCGTGCTGGACCATAAATAGGGTCAATCGGTGAAATATGCTGAATATTAGAAATATGACTATGACCAAGAGATTTTCTGTTATAAACAGTACTTACCGGAGGCATGAGTCTATGCGTAGACAAAGACTGCCTGTGAGGAGCATAGCTACCTTCAGTAAATTGAATACAGACCCTACCATCAGGATCATGAGAATACTCAGAATTCGTAACTGTATCAGTTAATTGATTTGGAGATATAACCGAATCAAGAGTCCAAGTTACTGGAAAATTAATTTCTTTCCATTTAATAGGTCTTCTAGTAGTGACCTTTGACCTGGCGAAATTAGTTTCCACTAAAATAGTTTGATCAGAAGTGTCGTATAACTTACACTTTGGATTCAGAGTAGATAGCAATTTAAAATAAATTCTATAAGAAAGACTAATAAGTTCTGAACCTGGCATATAATTATAACCATTGGTTTTAACATTTAATGTTAAAGCATCCAGAATATTAGCATCAGATAATGATAATTGCAAATTTGGTTGCGTATTAAAATACACCGGACCATAGGCCATAGTGGATTCAATTGAACCCATAAGAGACTGTCTAAAATTTAAATTTCTAGCATCTCTGAGAGCTGCCAAAAAGGTCTCTGGTAACCCTTTAAGGGTAAGAGGTTTAAAAGCAATTTGAACCATGCCAATATGCAAATAGTTATACTGATTCTTGTGCACATGTAATATTTTAATTCATTTTTCATTACTTATCTTATCTCTATTTCAAATAATGACTTTATTAAAAATTTCTATTAGTTAAACATAATGAAGCTTTCATTCTAAAGAGTTCATGTAGTTTTATATTAAAGTTTGAAGTTAACATGGGGAGAAACCAACTCTACATAGTTTTAGCATTTCTTAAGTTGAATAAGTATTTATAGATTTTAGAGGAATGATAAAGAATAATCACAAAAGATATTGTTATATAAATTAAGAGGAAAAAAATTAAAAATTACATAAAAAGATAAATCACAATAATTAATAATTTAAAATATTTTTAAAAATATTTTAGAAAATAATTGACTCTGAAAATTCTATCAGTGTCACATAAATTGAAAAAAGGAAGTAACATATAATATTTAAAAATATTGTAAAGAGTACTATAAATCACAATAATCAACAATTTAAAATACATATAAAAAATTTAGTTGACTCTTCGAATTCTATCAATGACACATAAATTGGAGTAGAGAGAGTAATATATATTATTTTAAAATTACGTAGAAAGTCTTATAAATCACAATAATTAACAACTTACAGAATATAAAAATTTGGGTCGACTCTTCAAATTCTATCAGTACCACATAAATTGGGACAAAGAAAGTAACATATATTATTTGAAAATTGTGTAAAAATATTATAAATCACAGTAATTAACAACTTAAAAATCATATAAAAAATTTACTTGACTCTCCAAATTTTATTTATGTCACATAAATTGAGACAAAAAAATAGCATAATTGGGCCCGTGCTTGAACCGGCTCTTTACATCTACTATATATATATATATATATATATATATGTATATATATATATATATATATATATATATATATATATATATATATATATATATATATATATATACACACACACACACACACACACACACACAAAAATGTCTGCCACAAATTTTAAAAACTTTCTTTTTTCTTAAACGTTATACCAAGCCAAATTGTGCCACACAAATTGGGACAAAGGATTAATTACTTGATTCCATTTTATGTTAAACATATTTTTTTTAGTTTGATTAAAAAAATATATACTTTTTATATAAAAATAATTTAACTTTAAATTTTTTAATTGTCCTTAATAAAATAATTTATCATCACATAAAATTTGGGGCTTGTTTTAGATCACAATCCATAAGTTTCAAAAGTCTTTGTCTCTTAAATTGTATGTCAAATTAAACAATGTCACATTCACATAAATTGGGACACAAATAGTTATCTAGGTAACAAACTAAATATGGAAGTAAAAGTAGGGGAGCAGTACAGATAAGCAATGGATACATAAGTAGATGGCCGCTATGACATAGTTATTTATGTTAGTCCAGGTCATAGTTAAAATAGTTATTTAATTAATTTTTTTTATGAAAAATTATGTTTGATATAGTGAAGTGAAGAAAAATATTAAGACTTTTGATGGGTCGATTGTAACGACCTGTTCAGTCGTTATTAAAAGGCAGCTCGTTGTGGGTTACGGAAACTGCGGAAATACGCTCTCGATTAAATTTGAGATGACACAATGAATTTTTTTAGAATTTGATGTTTTGCTCGGGCTGACGTCATCCCGCTATAGCAAAAAAATTCTCGCTATAGCGCCGTCGCGGTAGCGGCGGGTAGGCTGCTGTAGCGGGCTGACAGAACCAGTAACCAGAACACGGGTTTTATATTTTGGTTTCTCCTCTTCAGTGGGAAAAAGGACGAGGGTTGCTCCAAAAATCCTCCTAGGGTGCCACTTGGCTTGGAAGCAATTGAGAGGTGGAATTTTCACTCTGATGGGGTAAAACCTATGGATTCCACGCCTAGTTCTTGTCAGAATTTGCCTCCATGGAGCCAAAAGTTCGTGTTCAGATTTCTGCATCAGTTGCTTGACGTCCAGGTAGGCTAGGTTTGATTGAGTAGATTAGACTTGAGTTGAAATACATGACATGTGTAGATTGACGGGAGAGTGCATGCTTAGTTCCTCAGACACGGTGTTTGGATGGATAAAAACATGTTTAACCTTGCTGATTGGGTGAGAAATTACTGTTACGAGTATTGTGGACCCTGTACCTGATTGTTTGTGTTTATATTATCATTTTTAATCCTAGATAACCGAAATTTGGATGGGTTCACGGAACTAGTGCTGATTTATTGTAAGGGTTGCTAGGCCTTAGCAAATTTCTCGGGTTGGTATAATGAGGGGAACGGATGAGCTAGGAAGTACTAGGCTCTTGGTATTAGGGGATGAGTTTCTTGTGGATGCATGAGTATTCCTGAACAAGTTTAGAAATTGAAGTATAAGAATTATTGTGCTTAATTGAATAAATCAGGGGTTAGTCTTTGGACAGGTCATCAAGGTTAGTAGGTGATGATTGTTGTACTCCAAATTCGTGATGTGTGCATTATAACTATTTTTTTAGTATTACTTGCACCATGTGTGTTCCGGGAAAAAGTAATAAGTGTTAGAGATGTCTTATGTGCCAATTTCATGCAATGAACTATTTTAAATGCTTGTTGGTTGTACAAGTGTGGTATGTGATTCATTGTGGTTGTGATTGCTGTGATGTGTGTGATTCTTCAGTTGGCTTGGGTACCATGCCTGATACAGATTATTGGCTGACTCGGATACCATGCATGGTACATGTTATTCATTGGTTGGCTCGGGTATCACGCTTGGTACAAATTTATTATGGTTGGCTCAGGTATCGTGTCTGGTACGGGTTTGATTTTTGTTATGTGTGTTGGTTCCATGAGTGAACCGGGCATATCTATTGTGATGTTATTACTACATGTTGGTCCATAAGTGACCGAGTTGGTATGTCCAGGTGCTAAGGTGGTTCTCTAAGTGAACCAGGGTTGCATGCTACGTGCAATAGGTGGTGTTTCAGGGATCTTTGGAGTGGTACGGGTTGCTTGAAGAATGTGTCATAATGTCATGAGGTCTATTACCTTGTGAGTTGGGACATGATTATATGATTGTTGAATCAGGTTATTGATTGGGATATCTTACGGGTAGTTTATTGACTTGGCTAAGGGCTAGGGGTCAGGGTTACTGACTTAGGATAATGAGTAAGAGTGAAAGCCCGCTATGGGGATAGCTGGCCAATTGGTAACAAAGCTGACGATTGAAAGGTATCTCTAGTGTTTGACAACATGGGTAGGCTTGGAGTGTCTAGGGTTTATAAGGGTTAGTGTATGATCAGGTTAATTGAGTAGGGTGTTCTCCAATGCTTGAGTTGGTAGCGGAATAGGATAATGAGGCTTGGGATGAGTGAATGGAATTCACGGGAAACATATATGGGTAGTAGGAGTTGTTGATAAGTGACCCCGATGGTATAACTTTCAACTTGTACGCTTTTTTTGGATACTTACATGATGTTATGCGGAAGATTTGGGTCGACCGATGATACCTACCATACGTGTTGTTTGTGTTGATACTACTCTTGCTAGGTCTTTTTGGGTATAGCCTGATTGCAGGATAAGTTGATATTTCTTAAGTGAAGATGATGGTTATCTCTAACAGCTTCTACTCATCTCTTCCTATGGTGGGAGCTGTGTCTCATTACTGTCAATTTCTTTTAGCAGCTCTTGTACCTGTTTAGGCTAGTTTCTAGGGAGAGTTTCAGTTCTATTTTGAAAAGGTTTCATTGTAAACAAAGTTTGAGATTGGTTTTAGTTTATTAAGATAAATTTTCATTATTCTTATTTACTTCCGCATACTTGTTTTAATCAGGTGATAAGGGTTCTCCTATATAGGTGATTTAGAGTAGGTGTTTGCATGACCCAGTAGTTAGGTCGTGATAATTTAGTATCAGAGCCCAGGTTACCGGTCTCCCAGTATAAGAGGAAATATTGAATAGAGTCCTGCAGATTGGTGTGTTGTTGTCGACATCTAATCTTCGGGAAGCTATTAAGCATTTTAGGAAATTGTTCCACTTCTTTCATTCCTTTTGTGCAGTCTGTTGCTTGCTTGTATGGGTTGAGTCCAATTTGTATCTCTTGATTCTAATTGATATCTTAACGAGGTAAATGAATGCCGTTGTTTTAGGCTGAATTGACACAAGCAAGGAAGTTGGAACCGGGAAGATTTCAATTGGTATCTGGCCTTAGAGGCTATGTGAATGCATGGATGATCGGGTAACGGCCATTCCTGAGGCAAATAAAAGATAATAAACAGGACCTGTTTTAGTGATGAAGCTTGAGATTGTGCTTAGGTGTATTTGTATTATTTGAATAATTGCGAATGTGTGGTGTGTAATTGCTTGAGTTACTATAAAATTTGTGATCAGAAATAACTCATAACTTGATTATGTGTGATTTGTTAAGGGATAAATTGTTGTGGTTTAACTAAAAATTTTGAGCATGGACTTACCCTTGGTAAAAATAGTAAGGGGACAAAATGATTTGCGACTGTAAGAAAACTCCTATTTCAGAATAGTCGAGATTAATTGAGAACCATGGGAAAATGTGCTATTGTTGTATGATAGCGGAAATGTAATGTTATGAATAGTTTTCTGGTGTGATTCATAACTGGTTTTATGATAATATGGTTCTAAGTTCTTATTTATGCATTGCGGAAATCGGTCTTGAGGTTATATTAAGGCCATAATGTGATTTCAGGGTTAATATTGATAACAAGGAATGGGAAGAAAGGAAACTTTGCAGAAATTGAAAAATTCTGGGTTGCTGCCATTGGAGCCGCCATAGAGGGACTGACCCGTTACGGCGATCCTACTATAGCTGTAATTTTTCCGTTATAGCGGCGTCGTGATAGAGGCATTGCAGTAGCAACGTGCAAGCCGCTATAGCGGGATGGGTGGGACAGAATCCCTGCCCTGTTTCCCCTATTTGGCCTTTCATTCTCGGAGTGTTTTAAATTGATAGTTAAGTTATGAGCTACTACAGGGAGCATGGAAATCACTTATAAACTAGTATAACATGCATTCGATATTAATATTGTTAAAACTAGCATCCATGTAAGATAATAAAGAGGGAAATGCAGGACATCGTCTAGTACATGCCTCAAACGGGGGCAAACCCCAAAAAAGTAAATAGTACATAAAAGAGGGGGGCTAGCCGAATGCCTCATCACTATCAGGGGCAGCAGGGGCAGGGTCTTTTTGCGTCTGCATTGCTCAGGAAAAGGGAACTCACGCAGGTCCTCTGGCTCTAGCGAAGGAAGCTCCTTATCAGGGATGGTACAACTGAACATGACCTTCACGGTCTTCCACAGTCGTGCAAGCATACGATCCCGAAAGTGCCTCTTCCTCTTCTCCTTATTAAGCTCTCTGCGAAGTGCTGCATAGTCCTTGATAAGGGGAGGTGGGGCAGTGGCTCTGGCAGGGGCGTTCTCCATGAATCTACTGACCGCGTCCAAGTCCGCCTCCAGGTGGCATCTAGTGATCGGGGGATGAGGTGGGGGTAGAGGGGTAGGATCATCATCATTATCATCAGTTCCCTCTGCAACTCGACTACTCTCTGCTTCACCCACCTTCCTCTTCTTTTTCCCTTGGAAGTGATCATCTTTACTCGGAGAGGGTGGAAGTCGGGGTCCATCTCCAGCTCTCTATCGACATCTTTCTCGGGCACCCCAATTTGCCAGCACAGTGCAGACACCAGACCGGGAAGGAAGGTGCCCTTCTTACTGCCCCGATAGAAGTCCCACCACTCTGACACAATTTGTTCCTCCACATTCAGCTAAATGCCCTGTATGGCACATGCCACCACCAAAGCCCGAGGATAGGTCATGTTTGTAAGGTTGCCCGATGGACGGATTCTCCGGGACATCAAGTTCAACCACCTACTAGCATCGGCTGTGAAGTAAGTACTCTTGACGGCCTCAATAGTGGGCTAGTAGACCTAGTGCCTGAACTCTTCCTCTATCTGCGATCCCTCAACCACTTCATATCCATCTCCTGAAGTTTGGCAACATATGCAATATTTGAGACATTAGGCACTCCAAGTACCTCATTGATGGTCCAGATATCCATGGGGACGTCCACTTCTCGGATGCAGATGGTGGGCTTGGGGTCATCCCAAATCACGGTGGGAAGTATGGTATAGAAATATTTTATCTAGCCTGAGACCCCGGAAGGGGGAGCCTCCACAAATGGACCCAAACCAAACTCTCGGAGCTAGTTGTAGAAATCCCCTGCTTTCTATTCCACTCCTCTCATGTTGAAACCCCTCTCAAAACAGAACCCGGTCCTCCGATAGTCATAAAATCTTTTCCGACTAGCATCATCAGGGAACCTCTCATAAGCTAGGATGTATTCTTGATGGGCAGCCATTGGGTGGTTAAATCTATAAGTTTAACAAAATAAGTGAGTTAGGACTCGTAAAGTGCTAAGGAAATAAATTTTGGAAAAGTCTAATTTTTGACCTGACTAGGAGGCTGCTGCCTGCAGGCTCCAGCTATAGCGAATAGCCCGCTATGGCAATGATTCTATAGTGAGAATTTATCCGCTATAGTGGAGCAAGGCCGGTATGGAAGTCTTCATCGTCCCATCCATTCAAGAGGTGCATCAATGGCACCTCTTGACCCAATATTCCATTTTTAACATTTCGTGTTCAGATCAGTATTCCAAAAGTACTCTACTATGATTTCTTGCAAAAATTTGGGCATTATAACTCCTAATAATTTCCCAAATCACCATTTCCTAAACAAGAAATAACCCTTCATATTCCCTATGATTTTGAGCCCATTTCGGCCATGAACCCCGTAATTCTTACGGCCAGAATGCTCTGGGACCATTGTAAATGTAAGAGAAGCATCCATACTTCGAGTATTCGACCAAACTAAAACCAAAAATTGATATTTCAAAAACCATCCCACTACCTATTCTCTTCTTCCAATTCAAGCCTAGAACAAGCAATATTTGTACAATGAAGTAAGAAAAGTAAAGTTCAATGAGTTTACCATGTTTTTCGACGTCGGGAGCAAAGTGATAGAGGACAGAGTGGTTTTTTTTGGGTGAAAAAGGGTTAGAATAGGCGAGAAATCTATTTTTCACCCCTTTAAACTGTTGGCACCCGCTATAGCGGCCAACCTCCTACTACAGTGATGCTGCTATAGCAGAATAATTCTTGCTATAGCAAGATCCAGATCACTTTGAAGTGGAACGGTTATTTTTTGTGTTATTTGAAATTCCTTCGCTCTGGTATATTATTGCGGACCCAGATTACTTGGGCACTCAAAGGAAGGGATTCCTTGACAGAGTGGGATTGAATTAATTTTTGATTGAGTTGGGTACACAGAGGGAAATGAAAGTTCTTGTGGTTCGCATAAGGCTATAATTTTGCCATCAGAGTTAAGCGTTAAGTTTCAAAGAGTTAGCTTATTCTTTTCTTCCCGCCTTAGAAATTATTTTGGGATGAATGATGGATAAATTAATATCGGTTGTAATGACCTATCTAGTTGTTATTAAAAGGCACCTCATTGCGGGTTGTGGAAACTATGGAAATACGATCTCAATTTAATTTAGGGTGACACAACATAAAATTTAAAAATTTAAAGTTTTGCTCGGGCTGACATCATCTCCCTATAGCGAGCTGACGGAACCAGTAACTCAAACACGGGTTTTATATTTTGGTTTCTTTTCTTCAATTGGAAAAAGGATAAGAGTTGCTCCAAAAACCCTTCTAGGGTGCCTCTTGGCTTGGAAGCAATGGAGAGGATGGATTTCCACTCGAATGGGGTAAAACTCACGGATTTTACGCCTAGTTCTCGTCAGAATTCGCCTCCACAGAGCCAAAAATTTATGTTCAAACTTCTACAACAGCTGCTATTGGCATCCAGGTAGGCTAGGTTTGATTGAGTAGATTAGACCCAGGTTAAAATACATGACATGTGTAGATTGATGGGAGAGTGCATAATTAGGCTCTCAGGCATGGTGTTTGGATGGATAAAACATGTTTAACCTTGCTGATTGGGTGGAAAATTACTATTACGAGTATTTTAAACCCTGTACCTGATTGTTTGTCTTTATATTATGTTTTTAATCCTAGATAACCAAAATTTGGGTGGGTTCATGGAGTTAGTGCAGACTAATTATAAGGATTGATAGGCCTTAGCGGATTTCCCAGGTTGGTATAATAAAGGGAACAGATGATCTAGGAGGTACTAGGCTCTTTATATTAGGGGATGAGTTTCATGTGGATGCATGGGTATTCCTGAATAAGTTTAGGAATTGAAATATAAGAATTAATTGAATAAGCCAGGGGTTAGTCTTCAGGCAGGTCATCAAGGTTAGAATAAGGAATCATACTTGTTTGTGGTAGGTGATGGTTTTTGTACTATATATTCGTGATGTGTGCATTATAACTATTTCTTTAGTATTACTTGCACCATGTGTGTTTCGAGAAAAAGGAATAAGTGTTAGAGATGTCTTAAGTGCCAATTCATGTAATGAACCATTTTAAATGCTTGTTGGTTGTACAAGTATGATACGTGATTCATTGTGGTTGTGATTGCTGTGATGTCTATGATTCGTTGGGTCACTTGGGTACCATTCTTGATATAGATTATCAATTGGCTCGGGTACCATGCCTGGTACAAGTTATTCATTAGTTAGCTTGGGTACCACGCCTGGTACAGATTTATTATGGTTGACTCAAGTACTATGCCTGGTATGGTTTGTTGTTGTTATGTGTGTTGGTTCCATGAGTGAACTTGAATTATCTGTTGTGATGTTATTACTACATGTTGGTCCATGAATGGCCGGATTGGTATGTCCAGGTGCTAAGTTGGTTCCCTAAGTAAATCGAGGTTGAATGCTAAGTGTTATAGGTAGTGTTTCAGGGATCTTGGGGGTGGTCCGGGTTGCTTGGAGAATGTGTCATAATATCATGTGGTTTATTACCTTGTGGGTTAGGACATGGTTATGGTTGTTAAGTCAGGTTATTGACTGGATGTCTTACGGGTAGTTTATTGACTTGGCTAAGGGTTGAGGTCAGGGTTACTGACTTAGGATAATGAGTGAGAGTGAAAGGACGCTACTGGGATAGCTGGATAATTGGAAACAGAGTTGAAAATTGAAAGGTATCTCTAGTTTTTGATGACACGGGTAGGCTTGGAGAGTCTACGGTTTATAAGGGTTAGTGTATGATCAGGTTAATGGAGTGGGGTATTCTTTAATGTTTGAGTTGACAGCGGATTAGGGTTATGAGACATATTTACATGAAGTTATGTGGTGGATTCAGGTCAATCAGTAGTGCCTATCAGTACGTGATATTTGTACTAATACTACTCTTGCTATGCCTTTTTGGGTATAGTCTAGTTGCAGGATCAGTTGATATTTCTTAGGTGAAGACAATGGTGATCTCCAGCAGCTTCTACTCATTTCTTCCTATGGTGGGAGCTGTGTCTTATTTCTATCTATTTCCCTTAGAAATCTTGTACCTGTTTAATCTAGTTTCTAAGGAGGGGTTCAGTTGTATTTTGAAAAGGTTTCATTGTAATCAAAGTTTGAGATTGTTTTTATTTTATTATGATAAATTTTTATGTTTCTTATTTACTTCTACATACTTGTTTTAATTAAGTGGTAAGTATTCTCCTATCTAGGTGATGTAGAGTAGGTACTCACATGACTCAGTAGTTGGATTGTGATAATTTGGTATCTGAGCCTAGTTTACCGGTCTCCCAATACAAGAGCAAATGACGAATAGAGTCCTGCAGATTGGTATGTTGATGTCCACATCTAATCTTCAGAAAGCTATGGAGCATTTTAGAAAATTATTCCACTTCTTTCATTCCTTTCGTGTAGTCTGTTGCTTGCTTGTATGGGTTGAGTCCAATTTGTATCTCTTGATTCTAGTTGGTATCTTAACGAGGTAAATGAATACGTTGTTTTCATCTAAATTGACACAAGCAAAGAAGTTGGAACATGAAAGGTTCCAATTGGTATCTGGCCTTAGAGGCTATGTGAATGCACGGATGATCGGCTAACGGTCATCTGTGAGGCAAATAAAAGATAATAAATAGGAACTGGTTTACTGATGAGGCTTGAGATTATGCTTAGTTGTATTTGTATTGTTTGAATGACTGCGAATATGTGGTGTGTAATTGCTTGAATTACTATGAAATTTGTGGTGAGGGAGAGGTCATAACTTGGTTATGTGTGATTTGTTAAGGAATAAATTGCTATGGTTTAACTGAAAATTTTGTACTAAATTTTGAGCATGGACTTACCGTTGATAAAAATGGTAAGGGGACAAAATGATTTGCGACTGTGGGAAAAATTCGGTTTCAGGACAGTCGGGATTAGTTGGGAACCATGGGGGAATAGGCTATTGTTGTATGATAGCGGAAATGTAATGTTATGAATAGTTTTCTGGTGTGATTCATAACTGGTTTTATGATAATGTGTTGCTAAGTTCTTGTTTATGCATTATGGGAATCGGTCTTGAGGTTATATTAAGTCCATAATGCAATTTCAGGGTTAATATTGATAACTGGGAATGGGAAGCAAAGAAAATTTGCTGAAATTGAAAAATTATGGGTTGCTGCCGTTGGGGCCGCCATAGCGGGACTCACCCGTTATGGTGATCCCACTATAGCAAGAATTTTTCTGCTATAGCGGCATCACAGTAACAGTATTATGGTAGCAGCGTGCACGCCGCTTTAGCGGGATAGGCGGAACATAATCCATGCCCTGTTTCCCCTTTCTTGCCTTTCATTCCCGGGGTGTTTTAAATTTATAGTTAAGCTGTGAGCTACTATCGGGAGCATGGAAATTGCTTATAAACTAATATATCATGCATTCGATATTAATATTGTTAAAACTAGTATCCATGTGCGATAATAAAAGGGGAAGGGGAGAATATCGTCTAGTACATTCCCTAAATGGGGGCAGACCCAAAAAAAGTAAATAGTATATATAAGAGGGGGGCCTAGCCGGATGCCTCATCACTATTAGGGGATGTGGGTGCGTGTTCCTCTTTCTCTACGTCACTTAGGAAAGGAAACTCTCGTAGGTACTCTGGCTCTAGCTGGGGAAGCTCTTTGTCAGGAACGGTACAACTTAACATGACCTTCACGGACTTCCATAGTAGTGCAAGCATACGGTCCCAGGAGCGCCTCTTTCTCTTCTCTTCATCAAGCTCTCAGCGGAGTGCTGCGTAGTCCTGGCCATAGGGAGGTAGGGCACCGACTCCGGCAGAGTCATTCTCTATAAATCTACTGACCGAGACCAAGTCTTCCTTCAGGTGGCTGCTAGTGATCGGGGGCTGGTGTAGGGAGGGAAGAGTAGGATCATCATCATCATCAGTGCCCTCTGTAGCCTGGCTTCTCTCTGCTTCACCCACCTTCCTCTTCATCTTTCCCTTGGAAGTGATCATCTTTACCTGGAGGGGGTAGAAGTTGGGGTTCATCTCCAACTCTCTATCGGCATCTTTCTCAAGCACACCAACTCACCTGCATAATGCAGACACCAGACCGAGAAGGAAGGGGCCCTTCTTGTTGCCCCGGTAGAAGTCCCTCAACTCTGACATAATCTGTGCCCCCACATTTAGCTGAATGCCCTGTATGGTACAAGCCACCACCAAAGCCTGAGGGTAGGTCACACCGGTAAGGTTGCTATATGGATGAATTCTCTGAGACATCAAGTTCACCCACCTCCTAGGATCGGCTATGAAGTAAGTACTCATGATGCCCTCAGTAGTGGACCAGAATACCTGGTCCCTGAACTCCTCCTCTATCAGCGTGTCCCTCAACAACTTTATATCCATCTCATGAAGTTTGGCATTGTATGTTGCATTTGAGAAATTAGGCACTCCAAGTATCTCATTAATGGTTTGTACATCCATTCCTCAAATGCGGATGATACGGTTGGGGGTCATCCCAAAGCACGGTAGGGAGTATGACATAGAACTCCCTCACCCAGCTACAGACCCCAGAAGGGGGAGCCTCCACCAATGGACCCCAACCAAAATCCTGGAGCTAGTTGTAGAAATCCCCTGCTTTCTCTTCCGCTACACTCATGTTGAAACCCCTCTTAAAATAGAACTCGGTCCTCCAGTAGTCAAGAAATCTTTCCCGACTAGCATCATCGAAGAACCTCTCATAAGTCGGGATGTGTTCTTGATGGGCAGCCATTGAGTGATTAAATCTACAAGATTAACAAAAAGGGTGAGTTAGAACTCGTAAAGTGTTAAGGAAACAACTTTCGGAGAAAAGTCTAATTCTTGACCTGACTAGAAGGCTACTGCCTGCAGCCTCCCGCTATCGCGGACAACCCGCTATAGTGATGGCACTATAGCAGGAATTTATCTGCTATATCAGAGTAAGGCTGATATAGCGGTCTTCATCATCCCAACCATTCAAGAGGTGATGCACCTCTTGATCCAAAATTTTATTTTTAACATTCCGAGTTCAGATCAGTGTTTCCAAAGTACCCTACTACTATTTCATGTAAAACTTTGGGTATTATAACTCCTAAAAATTGCTTAAATCACCATTTCCCAAACAAAAAATAACCCTTCATATTCCGTATGATTTTGAGCCTATTTTGGCCATGAACATCGTAACGCCCACAATGTTGTGGGAGCGTTGTAAATGTAAGAAAAGCATCCAAACTTTGAGGATTCGACCAAATCAAAACCAAAAATTTAAATTTCAAAAACCATCCTACTGCCTATTCTCTTCGTCAAATTCAAGTCTAGAATAAGCAATATTTGTGCAATGAAGTAATGAAAGTAAATTTAAACGAGTATACCTTATTTTTTGAAATCGGGAGTAAAGTGATTGAGGGGAGAGTGGTATTTTTCTGGTGAAAAAAGGGGAGAAAGGCCGAGAAATCTATTTCTCACCCCTTTAAACTATTGGCACCCACTATAGCGGCCAACTTTCCGCTATAGCGGTGCTGCTATAGCAAAATAATTCTCAGTATAGCAGGATCCAGATCACTTTTAAATTAAACGGTTATTTTCTGTATTGTTTGAAATTTCTTCGCTCTAGTATATTGACGAGGCCTCAGATTACTTGGGCACTCGAAGGAAGGAATTCCTTGATAGAGCTGGATTAAATTAATTTTTGATTGAGTTGGGTACATTGAGGAAAATATAAAATTCGGTGGTTCGCATAAGGCTATAATTTTGCCAACGAGGTAGAGTGTTAAGGTTCAAAGAGTTGGCTCATTCTTTTCTTCATGCCTTAGAAATTGTTCGGGGATGAACAATAAGTAAATTGGTATCTGTTGTAATAACCTATCTAGTCGTTATTAAAACCACCACGTTGTGAAATACGTGAACTGTGGAAATAAGCTCTCGATTTAATTTGGGGTGACACAACAAAATATTTCAAAATCTAATATTTTGCTCGGGCTGACATCATTTTACTATAACGGAAGTTTACTTGATAAAGTGCCGCCACGGTAGCGGTCGACAGGCTGCCATAGAAGACTGATAGAATCAGTAACCAGAACACGGATTTTATATTTTGGTTTCTCCTTTTTAGTTGGAAAAAGGACGAGGGTTGCTCCAAAAACTCTCCTAGGGTGCCTCTTGGCTCGGATGCAATGGAGATGAGGGATTTTCACTCGGATGGGGTAAAACCCACGGATTCCACACCTAGTTCTCATAAGAATTTACCTCCACGGAGTCAGAAGTTCATGTTTAGACTACTGCAGCAGCTACTTGGCATTCCCAAGTAGACTAGGTTTTATTGAGTAGATTAGACCCGGGTTAAAATACATGACATGTATAGATTGACGGAAGAGTGTATGCTTAGGCTCTTGGGCACGGTGTTTGGATGGATAAAACATGTTTAACCTTGCAGATTGGGTGGAAAATTACTCTTACAAGTATTATGAATCCTGTATTTGATTGTTTGTGTTTATATTATGGTTTTTAATCCTAGATAACCCGAATTTAGGTGGGTTCACAGAACTAGTGCTGATTAATTATAAGGATTGCTAGGCCTTAGTGAATTTCTCAGGCTGGTATAATGAGGGGAATGGATGAGCTAGGAGGTACTAGACTCTTGGTATTAGGGGATGGGTTTCCCGAGGATGCATGAGTATTCCTGAATAAGTTTAGGAATTGAAGTATAAGAATTAATGTGCTTAATTGAATAAGTCGGGGGTTATTCTCATCAAGGTTAGAATAAGGAATCATACATGTTTGTGGTAGGTGATGGTTGTTGTACTCCAAATTCATGATGTATTCATTATAACTATTTCTTTAGTATTACTTGCACCATGTGTGTTTTGGGAAAAATGAATAATTGTTAGAGATGTCTTAAGTGCCAATTTTATGCAATGAACTAATTTTAAATTCTTGTTGGTTGTACAAGTGTGGTATGTGATTCATTGTGGTTGTGATTGTTGTGATGTATGTAATTCTTTGGGTCGCTCGGGTACCACGCTTGATACAGATTATTAGTTGGCTCGAGTACCACGATTGGTACATGTTATTTATTGGTTGGCTCGGGTACCATGCCTAGTACAGATTCATTATGGGTGGCTCGGGTATCACGCCTAGTACGAGTTTGATTGTTGTTATGTGTGTTAGTTCCATGAGTGAACCATGATTATCTATTATGATGTTATTACTACATGTTAGTTCATGAGTGGCCGAATTGGTATGTCCAGGTGCTAAGGTAGTTCCCTAAGTAAACCGGGGTTGCATGCTAAGTTCTATAGGTGGTGTTTCAGGGTTCTTTGGGGTGGTCCGGGTTGCTTGAAGAATGTGTCATAATGTCATATGGTCTATAACCTTGTGGGTTGGGACATGGTTATGGTTATTAAGTTAGGTTATTGACTGGGATGTCTTACAGGTAGTTTATTGACTTGGATAAAGACTGGGGGTCAGGGTTACTGACTTAGGATAATGAGTGAGAGTGAAAGGTCGCTACGGGGATAGCTCGCTAATTGGTAACAAGGCTGACGATTAAAAGGTATCTCTAGTGTTTGACAACATGGGTAGGCCTGGAGAGTCTAAGATTTATAAGGGTCAGTGTATGATTAGGTTAATGGAGTGGGGTATTCTTTAATGTTTGAGTTGGCAGCGGATTAGGGTAATGAGGCCTGGGATGAGTGAATGGAAATCACGGGCAACATATCTAGGTAGTAGAAGTTGTTGATAAGGGACTCTGATGGTATAACTTTCAAATTGCTTGCTTTCTTTTGGATATTTACATGAAGTTATGTGGTGGATTCGGGTCAATCAATGATGCCTATCAGTACGTGATGTTTGTACTAATACTACTCTTGCTATACCTTTTTGGGTATAGTCTAGTTGCAGGATCAATTGATGTTTCTTAGGTGAAGACGATGGTGATCTCCAACAGTTTCTACTCATTTCTTCCTATGGTGGGAGCTGTGTCTTATTTCTATCTATTTCTCTTAGTAAGTCTTGTACCTGTTTAGACTAGTTCCTAGGGAGGGGTTCAGTCATATTTTGAAAAGGTTTCATTGTAATCAAAGTTTGAGATTGATTTTATTTTATTAAGATAAATTATTATGTTTCTTATTTACTTCTGCATACTTGTTTTAATCGGGTGGTAAGGATTCTCCTATCCAGATGATTTAGAATAGGTGCTTGCATGAAACGATAGTTGGATCGTGACATCGATTCTTGGATCCTTAAGAAACTATGAAGCACGAAAAAACGAAAAGCTATAGAGTATCAAACATATTTGTTAATATGAAGTATTATTTTTAGTTTTTATTTGATTGCTTTGCGATTGATTTAATTCTTGCATGTAGATTTTTTTAAAATTTATTCATACTTTTATTTAGATAACATGGTATGAATGTGGCTTTACTTGATAGAGTGTTAAAGTGTATATAAAATAGAGTTCTCAGGAGTTGCATCGTTTTCTAAAAATGAAATTTGATTATGAATCTAGAACTCATAATATTATTAAAGGAAAGAGAATTATTATATATTTATTTAAGTTCAAAAATTTGTGATAAGTAAAAGTAAATATTAATATATATTTTGTTTATTGACGTGATACACACGTGCAACACACATAAACTAAACTAGTCATCACATAAATGTTAGTGGCTTGTTTTAGATCACAATTTATAAGTTTCAAAAGTCTTGTTCCTTAAATTGTATGTCAAATCAAACAATACCACATCCACATAAATTGGGACAAATAAGGGAATAGTTGGATCCGAAATAGTTATCTAGGTAACAAATTAAATATGGAAGTAAAGTAGGGGAGCGGTACATATAAGCAATGGATACATAGTATCTGGCCGCTATGACATAGTTATTTATGTTTGTCCAGGTCATAGTTAAAGGTCTTTCTTGATGGTCTTGGTATAGTTCTTGAAATGGAAGTCAAGAAAGAGCACTAAAAGTGAGGCATTAAAAGCAACACAGAGACACCACGCCCCAACTCCGGTGCAGCCAAACTCAGTAGTAAAGTGATAATAGAGCATCATAGCCGATATTAGAAAGGCAATCATGAATTGGACAATTTGACAGTTTGTGACCACCCTCTTCCACCATGGCCTTTTCCCTATAGCAGATAGGAAATAATAAGCGTACATTAGAACGTGAACCGACGCATTGACGATGAGAGCAACACCCGCCAGCGACTACGAAATGTGGAGTCCGTTATAAGCAAGAACGGGCACAAGTGTGTGGTGGTAGACATGGAGGAACGAGAGCCGCCGTGAGCGAGAGTTGCTGAGGATTATTAGAAGGGTATCAATGAATTCAAGAATCTTTGAAAGGTAGGCGACATAAATCCAGAAGAACACTGGTCCACGTGGAAGAGTATGATTGGCAGGGAAGCATAAGACCCACGTCCAGTCATGGGGTGGCATTTGGTGGAGGACAGAGAGGCCGCAGCCAATGACCATAACTAGAGAGAGGAGACAGAGAATGAGGCTGTGGATTGCACTAATGTTGCGCATGGTGGTGATAGAGAGGCTAGGGACAAGTTTAGAGAAGCGGAGAGACAACAGAGTGAGGGACAAGTAAATACCCACTGAAATCGTAAGAAAATATAACGATGAACCGAAAATGTAACCCTGTTTCCACTCGAACTGGCTGATAGTTGGGTGGTCAACAAGCCAGCAATGGATGGTGGAGTAAACAGCCTCCATGTTTAACGATCCTCCATGTTTAAACATTTTATATAGGAAGAGAGTTTCTCCTCATAGAAATTTCCTCAATAGTTTATTGACCTTTTCAAATTTGTTAATGGCGGGCTACAATATTAGGCGTGGGTTAACCATAGTACTAGGTGTGGATTCGGTCCGGAGCCTATAATTGTATTGAAAAATTAATTAAAGGTATATAAATATGCGATGTTGAACCCAACTTAAAAAAAGGGTTCTCGATTCAACAGTGAGCAACCGCTCTAATTTCAGTTATGACAAAGGGGTGCGGGATCGATTTTCCCTGCAAAACTTGATTTTTTTTGTGTATTTATAATAAAGGTGACAAATGTGCTGGGCTAAAGTTGGGCTGAACAAATAAATGAGCTAATGCTCAACTCTGCCCAAAAGTCATTTGGATCAAGACGAGTTGGGTTAAGATGGACTAAATAATGGGTCATAACCCAAACACGCCCAACTTAATCCAATCTTCACAATATTCAACTTTTAAAAAAATTAAAAGGGATAATTTCAAAAATATACCTTTTAAGAAAAATAATTACATTTACATAGCCCATAAAATATAATTGCACTTGCAATAGCTCAATTTTATACGATCTACATCTTTATACATGTTTATACAACATTATATCCAAACTATACACAACTGTATAAATTTATATAAACATGCATAATAGTGAATAAGAAGTGTGTATATACACTTTTATGTTATTGTACAAATATGTATAATAATATATAAAACGTGTTTATACACAAAGTGTGTAATTAATTTATTAATTTCTCTTCTTTTTTTTGTTGAGGGGTCGGGGGTTGGGGGGGGGAGGGCTTTGCATTAAGAAATCAAGTTGGATTAATTAATTTGAGGTATGATATTATAAAATGATATGATTTATTTAAATGTTGTATTTATTAAAAAATACAATATAACACGATACTGTGAATTATGAAACATATATGACAACCATTCAAACAATGTTAACAACTGCATATTCTTCATCCTTTAAGTCTTGACTATCTTGCCTTCATTGATAGCATATTCTCATACTTTATTCAAGTAAGCCAAATGTCTCTTACACCTTATTATCTTTAATTAAGATAAAAAAAACCTTGTTACTAGACATCAGATAAAATTCTCACAATCATTAAACCATGAATTGCTCTGTAATTTTGAAATTGCATGGTGATGTGTGAGTTGACTCACTACTTACTACTATTATTTACGTGTTGCGCCTCTTTTGATTTGAAGGGAGTCTGCCAAAAAACTGGACTACTCCATGTAATTGTTTTAGTTAATGTAATAATTTTATCTCAATGCTCATATAATGTAAATTTCTCAAATTAAAACCTAATTTTTATTGTTTTTCTAAAAAATAATAATATATTTTCAGTGAAAAAAACTAAAGAAAACATAATCCCTTTTTAACTTTTTTTGCTTTTCCAACTAGAACAATTATTAACTAGAACATTGTTTCCTACCCCAACCCCCAACCCCACCCACCATCCTACCCCGACCCCCTCCCCAACAAAAAAAATATATTTTTATAAAAAAATTGTAAAAAAATTTCTACCTCACTCAACCCCCCGCCCCACCTCCCCCCCCCCAAAAAAAAATATTTTTTTTTTCCTATCCCACCTCACCCCATCCTACCCCTACCCGCCCCCAACCTACCCACCCCCACTGCCTCCCCGCAATTTTTTATTTTATAATTATTTTTTTAAAAAAATTATTTTTTTAAAAAAATAATATTAAACGTGTTTTTCTTACCCCACCCCTACCCCGCCCCCACTACCCACCCACCACAATCTCATGCCCTTTCCCTTCTCCATCACAATATTCATGATTCTATCCTTAGCCGTTCTCATTTTTTTGTGTTAGATATATATACAAATGCATTTAGAAAAATATTTTCTACATGCATACCAAACACAAGAAAATAATTAGTAAGAAACAAATTATTTTTCTAGAAAATATTTTCCTCCATACCGAACATACCCTTAGTGCACCGAATTCCTCAATTCATACAATCTCAAAAAATAAAAAAATAAATTCTCAAAATTACTTTTTATCTTACAATAATAATAATAATAATAATAATAATAATAATAATAATAATAATAATAATAATAATAATAATAATAATAATAATAATAATAATAGTAATAATAAAAGATTCCATATTTTATATCATCTCATTCCTCAATACCTTTATAACAAAAATTCAAATATCTTGAGAAAAAATCTGATTATACAAAGAAAAAATAAAAAAATCTTGGCAAATTTAAAAAGAATCAATTATCCATAAAACAATCAAGAGCAAAAAGAATTTGGCTCTTGCATGGGTTAGTTTGGGCCAAAATAATGGGCTGATTTGGACTACATTGAATAAATGAATTAAGATGGATTGTGCCCAAACTAGTCCACTTGTAATATAGCCCATGCCCAATCCATTAAAATCTAGACAGATTGAAAGGATCAAATAGGCTTGGGCTGAATTTGTCAGCCCTAATTATAACGTTTCTCTTCTTTTTTTCTTTAAAGAAAATCACAAATTAATACAAAAGCTCCTAAAAGTGTAACACCCCGGAACTTGATCCAGCTTTAAACTTAAAAAATCTGAAAATTCTAAAGTTTCCAGGGATGACGAGTCTAAACCACGGACCGTGGTTTGAACCACGGGTCATGGAATGAATCCCTGGTTTAAGTCTGCCAGGCTCAGAATCTGGTCTGAGAATCACGAGTTGGTTCTACGGACCGTAGTTCATTCTACGGCCCGTCCTGTCAACTCGTGGTATCAGACCTGAGGACTGACTGATCCCCAGGAACCACGAGCCCAGTCTATGGCCCGTAGTTTGAACTACGTACCGTGCTATTGACTCGTGGAACCTGATCAGAGACATGCCAAGTCCTTCAAGAACGACGAGTCAGGTTGACGACTCATGATTCATTCTACGGGTCCGTCCTGTTGACCTGTTGACATGAAGACGCCAACCGGCATATTCAGAATTTTGTGGAGATTTTTCAACCATACATTATTCAAAATATCTCCCAAGAATCCATCCAATTATGCCTATTCCCCACTTCTTTGACGGGGGAAGCCACAACGTGGTTGGAAGAATTGCCGGATAGGTCAATAACATCTTGGTCCAAGTTGGTTGAGGTGTTCACTTTGAGATTTTTCACTCCATCTCGCATGATGCAGCTAAGAGACGAGATTACCAACTTTAGGCAACTCCCGGATGAGCCTCTACATGAGGTTTGGTTAAGGTTCAAAAAGAAGCTTCTCTTTTGTCCAAACCATGAGTTGTCGGACAATGTATTGCTCCAAAGTTTCTATCAGTCATTGAATTCTATGAATAAGTCAGTGGCTAACAACCTTGGAGGTGGAACTTTCATGGATATAGAGTTTCCCATTGCCTCGACTTTATTAGAATGAATGACGAACACCAACCTAGCATGGCATACGAGAGAAGATGTGCCAACTTTGGGAACACCCTCATCCATCTTGACCAATGAAATGAGAAAAAAGGATAAGGAGCGGGATGAGACAATGGCAAAAATGATGACACAAATTGATTTGATGGCCAAGCATGTAATGGGAGCTGGTGGTGCAAAGGCATTGAATGCTGTGAGTACACCTAAAATTAAAGCAAGTGATACTGAGTTGATGACAGTTGTCGATGGTAACTATGTTTTGTGCCGACGGGTTCTTGCCTAGGGTATTATTACCCGAGGGAGGAGAACCAAGGTTGGATAAGAGATAAGAAAAAGGATGGAAATTGAAGGGATAGAGACAAGGATGGTGATCGCTTTAATCACTGGAGCTCAAACCCCTATATACCTCCGAACAAAGCGGACTCTCTCTACTAACCGGGCACAAGCAACCCTGGTCATTCCAAGCTAGAGGACATGTTGTCCTTGGTTCTCAAAAAGGTGGATACGACAAATACTAGAGTGAGTGATCTAAAGAGTGAAGTCTCAAAACTTCATCAAACTATGAGCTCTCACTCAGCCTCGATCAAGCATCTTGAGGCCCAAATAAACCACCTCTCGAGCCAAATGAACCCGAGGATAAAGGGGACACTGCCCAGTGATACCATCACCAATCCAAAGAACAACTGATTTGAGGTAGTATCGTCGAGCCAGGATGTTAAATCAAGCACTGCTTTGGAGGCAACCCAAGTTTCTTTACTTTATTTTTGGTTATCTTTTGTTGTTTTTGGTGTGTTTGTAGGGAATGCATGGAGTAGAAAAAAAAGGACAAAAATAGGTTGTGCAGTGAACTGTGCGGACCGTATGAGCCATTGTGCATGTCGCACGAGTCACCACACACCAAAATAGAAGGCTTGGGAGAAAATGGAAATATTGGAGGTGACGTGCACCGGGCCGTGCACACCGCACGAGCCCAAGTGCGCGCCGCACCTCTATTGCATGGCAAACCAGATGCCTGGGAAAACCAGGGGAGAAAAAAGGTGATGTGCAAAAAGCCATGCAGTCTGCACCAAGGCTGGTGTGAATCGCATGTCGCGGTGCACTAAAGGTAAAATTGAATTTTAATTGACCTAACCATTGACCGAACTGACCCGGAGATGACCCGACCGTTTTTTTTCTTTTTCTTTTTAAAACTGCCACCCACCTTCTCTTTCACCATATTTTCTCTAAAACTTCTCAATTTCCCTCCCAAAACCATCCACAGATCTTCCTACTTCTCCCAAAATCTTCTTTTTCTCTCCCATAATCACCACCACTACTCCATGGCGTCACCACTGTCATCTCTCCGGGGAAGTCAATTGGGTCACCATTGTTGCACTCCAAAAAACTTCAATTTTCACTTTTCTCTGCCTAATCTTCACTTGTGGTAAGTTCACCGATATTAAATACTTGTTTTCATGAAGGTTGGGAACTCATATTATGAATTATGCTAAATAGAATTGCCATGTTGATTTGGGTGAGATCCAAAAATTTTGGGTCCCCAATTTTAAGTTGTATTGATAATTTTGTTTATTGTCAACTTGGTAGAACTTGAATTTTATTAATGCATTTTGATTGGTAGTGATTTTTAGCCTTGAAATCTGAGTTTTGGGTGAAGTCTGAGTAACCCACTTGTGATTGATGAATTATTTGTCCCGATGATATATTGGGTGACATCATTCTTAAGGGAAGATCATCAGTTGTCATAAGGTTGTGTTTAAAATTAATTGTTGGGGCTGAATTTCGTTCCTTGTATGCCCATGGTACTTTGTTGAAGATTATCTTTGGGTGTATGATCTTGTGAGGGGAGGGGTTAATTGTTGCTAAACTTGTTTGTGCCCATTGTTGCTTCACGAAGCCTCTAATATTAGCTAAAGTCACTAGTATAACAAAAAATGGTGTGCGATGCGCACATCACAATGTGCGAACTGCACGTCGCATCGTACGCCACCCGAAGGACAATTTGTTCCAGAAAATTAGTGACATTTTGAAAAAGTATAAAAATCCAATTTAGGCACAATTGTAGAGAGATCCTTCAGTTTTTGAATATTTTCAAAGTAATTTTAGCTTTGAGAACAAGTTTTTCTCTCCAAGAAGAAGAGGGTTTCAATCTATTCTCTCTTCCAAATCTTGGTTAACCATTTTTGTACTCAAATTGAGCTTAGAACTTGAGATTATACTTGAATGAAGAGGAACTTGAATTACCCAATTGGTACCAGTTCATATTTGGTTACCCGAAGCTCATGTAGAGGCACCTACGGCAGGATCAAGATGAATTGTTTCTTATAGAACTGAATTGCTTCTTCTGCTACTTCTTCCTTGTCTTCTATCCACTCACCTTCTGAGTTCTGAATTTTACTAATCTTTAGTCTGGACCTTCTCCCTCTGACCTGTGTGTGAAAGAATTTAGTGTTTCTTTCACCATCCTTGAACCAGTCCATTCCTGCCTCCTGTTTCCAATACTTTTCCTCCAGGTGTAGTTTTTTATTCAGTTCAGCCTGAGCTTTGTGTAACTTTTCCCTGTTATTTGGGGATGGCATTAGTTCAAATTGAATCTCATGGACTACTATAATTTCTTCCAAAGTTGCTATCTCCTGGATTATATTGCCAAACCTCTGTTTACTCCATATAGCCAGTGCTTTCTTCACTTTCTTAATCTTATGGTGGAAGATTATGAAAGGAGGAGCTTCAAAGTCAGTTGTCCAGTGCTCTCTCACCACATCCAAATGTGTTTCATCCTCCACCCAAAAATTCAGGAATTTAAAGGGTCTTACAAATTCATCATTAGAGGTGTTGTATTTCAGCAAATGAGGGGAGTGGTCAGAACCACTTCTCACTAAGTGTTCTACTTCCATGACAGGGAATAGGTCTTGCATCTCATTATTGCATAGTACTCTGTCCAACCTCTTGAAAATACACTCTTCATCAGTTTTTCCATTCCACCAGGTGTACTTACTTCTTGTGAATCCTTGATCAATGAGGTTACAGTTATTGATGCAAAGATTGAAGTCCATAGTTTCATCATTAGTTACTGGTAGTCCCCCCCAGCTTCTCTTCATCTGATACTATGACATTAAAATCACCTCCTACAATCCATGGATCTTGCATAGTGCTAGCCATAGTATATAAGCATTCCCACAGTTTCTCTCTTTCTATATGATTACACTTAGCATAAACCAGTGTTACTATTAGTTCTTTCCTTAATTCCTGGTTGTGCACTTTTAATGACAACTGTTGTTCTTCATCCACTAAGATAGTGTGGTTTATAGCCTCATCAAGGAATGCCCAGATCTTCCCTGAAACATTAACCACTGCAGTATGCATCCCCAACTTTCTCCTATACTTCTCAATTGTGTGTCCCTTCTGGAAAGGTTCCATCAGGCCTATGAAATAGAAATTGTGCCTTTTCTGAAGAGTTATCAGTCTTGTGAAGGCTTGTTGTGTATTTACTGATCTTATGTTCCAAATGAGAGCATTCATGAGGATTGATTTGGTAGACACAGTATTTCTGGTTTGTCTCCCCACAGTGTGTGTAGGTTCTTTCTTTTTTTTTTCTTCTATTTTAGGTTTGTTGCCTTCAGTTGCTCCACTTATTTTGGGGACAAGTCTCCTGCTTTGGCTATGCTTTCTATGTTCTTCTGCAGACTTTCCTTATCCAGTCTTTTCTTAATGCTTGTTTTTTCAGTCCTTTCTTCACTGCCTGATTCTAGTATGGCTAGGGGTATAGGTTGGTTTGTTCCCTCCTGGTCTGGTACTGTGTCCTCTTCCCCTTTATGAATCTGAATCTCATTGCCTGCTGCAGTATTATTAGGTATTATATCACTGTAGCAAACCCTCTCTTTACTCAATGGATAGCTTTTGCGAATCAGATAAATCACCAGCACACTTTTTTTTCTCCACAAAGACCCTCTTCAACGCCACACATGTAGTTAGAATGATATTTTTTTCGTATTTAAAAAGAGTAGTAGTTCATTCTGCCCATTCCTTCCACTAACTTAAGTTTTAGAAAATCAATTGGCAATTAAAATGAATGGGACCATATATAGCAATTAATTATCATGCTAATAAGTGGCAGCACTATATGCCTACTCACTTGATGTTCACTCCCTCTACTTCCACGTGGAAGTAGAGGTGACACACCATATCTATCTTTAATCCCATGATGTATATATTCGGGTATTGCATAAATTCGTGGTAAAATAAATATAATTTTTTGAATATATCATAATTAATAGAAAATCATTTCAAATAAAACCTACTATATTATACTAATAATTTTCAACATAACTAAATTTACTATCTCCGCTAAAATATTACAATGTATAAAAACCTTATAAAATAACTACATACGCAATTATATCATAACAAAAATATTTTTCATAAACATTTAAAATATTTAAAAAAGGATAAAGCTCAGATTCCTTCGTTTAGAGTCAAAATCCTCCATTTATGGATATGCCTCTCGACAGACTCTTTCATATGCAAAATCTTATTATTAAAAATATAACTTTTTACCACATTCAACTTTAAAATAAATATTTTCAAATACGCACGATGCTAGTAAAATTCTTAAATTTAGGTTCGCAATTCACCATCGCACGATTTTGATACTCAGCTCCTAAGACAAGGAATTGATCATAACGACCAATCGAATAGCCATGGCACCGAACCACTGGTTCCAACAAGTCATAAACAACTCGAGGCCGCTACAGGAGAGCTCTAACAGACAAGGAAAGCGTATACGCGGAAATGACCGGAAGAGTCATTACAGTGAGGAAGAAAATGTTTTGGCAGTAAGAGATAATATTATCGCTGAACAGAGTGAAATGATTTCCAAACTGGCGAGGAAGCTAGAGAAAATGCAAGATGACGTGCAGAAAGCCAAGGATATGGAAAGCCTGAGTATTGCCGCTAACACCCCAACTCTGGGTAACTCCTAAACCCCTCTCCAAATCCCTCCGCTCAACTCCCCGCTGATCAAAAACCGGCCAAGGGATATCCTTCCCACCTCTGCACCTAGACCTTCCAATGAACCCCTCTCCAATAATCCTCCCCATATCGGGTCCTCATATCAAATCCACACTCCTCCTATCCAGCACACTAACCAAAGCAATAACCCAAATGTCATTACACATGTCAAGCCTCCACCAATCCAGAATATGCCACCTCCTACTTTCCATGCTATGGTAGAACCATATACCGCCTTCCTAGAAAGTCCCGAGTTGGACAACTATGAGGAAAAGGAGAAAGAGTTGAGGTCCACGGAGAAGAAGCATGATCATGACATGGAAAAGATGAAAGAGGAGATAGCCAGGATCAAGCAATTTTGAGGCTCGTCGTATGAAAAGGGCTATGACTACGATGATCTCTGTATCCATCCAGAAATGGACCTGCCAGATGGATTCAAGATTCCCAAGTTTGAGACCTTCAATGGTGTTGGGAATCTCGAGGCTCATTTGAGAATCTTTTGCAACCAAATGGTCCGCGCAAGGAAGAATGACGCCTTATTGATTAAAATGTTCAATCGGAGTCTGAGCGGGGAAGCCCTGGAGTGGTTCACCACACAAGAACTGAAAAAATGGTCTAGATGGAGTGATCTGGCCGGGGACTTTGCTCAAAGTTTGCATATAACGTGGAAGTTCTCCCGGATCAATACTTTCTACGTCGTATCAGGCAAAAATTGAATGAGGACTTCTGAGATTACGCCTATCAATGGAGAAAGGAGGCGGCGAGAGTTTGGCCTTCTATGACCAAAGAAGAGATAAGCACAGTGCTTATACGCTCTCGAGAGTCAGAGTTCTACGACAAAATGATATCAGTGGTTAAAGAAAAGTTTGCCGATCTAGTTAATATTGGTTAAGTTATCGAAGAAGGTCTTCGTAGCGGCAAGATTGCCAAGGCCTCGGCATTCTCAGGATCGACAGGATTTCCCAAGAAGAAGACGGAAGAGGTATCTTCAGTATCCTCCAGTCCTAGCACAAAATCGAACAAGCCCTTCAGAGCCAACCATAAAAAATCACTTGTTCCAACAACTCCTCCCCCAGCTCCACAAAATCCTCAACCAATTTTCTATACTCAGCCTATTTACCAAGCTCCACAACCAAATATGCAGCCTATTTACCAAGCTCCACAACCAAATATGCAACCCACTTACCAAGATCCTCTTCAAAACATCCAAGTATATCAAAAGGCTCCTGAGAACCAGAATAATTGCCAGGTTCCGCCTCTCGCTAATATCCATCCCCATCGTCCAAATTTGGAAAAGAAAGCTCCTCGGGCTTTTACCCAGTTAGTTGAAACCAGAACTCAGTTATATGAGAGATTGAAGGCTGCTGGATTTATTCAGCCCATACAACCTAAACCAGGCAACCCTGACTCTTATTTCTTCAGGGCTGGCCGACATTGTGCTTATAATTTCGGAGGAGTCAGACATGATACTGAAGATTGCATTAACTTGAGACACAAAATTAAGAATTTGATTGATCAAAGAGTGGTCATACTACAAACAGCACCAGCCTATGTTAATAACAATATGCTCCTGACTCACGGAGGAGCGAATGTTAACATGATAGAGGTCGATGAAGAATGGGTTGTGAGCAAGTCAATAGTGTCGGTTAGCCCTAAAAAGTAGGAAATGCCGTAAAAAGTTATAGCTATTTTGAGTATTTTTGAACTACCCTTTGAAGGTTAATGCGCAACAAGGCTTTGCACGTCACTATCAAATGTCAAGAGAAAATTGTAAATGGAGTATTGATTGACGGTGTTTCGGATTTGAATATTTGCCCGTTATCCACACTCACCCAGTTGGAGTATGATCTGGGGAATATTGACCAGAACAGATTCAATGTAAGAGCCTTCGATGGAGGCCAAAGGTACACTATCGTAGAAGTTAGCCTGTACATCCAAATAAGACCCACTAAGTTTCGTACAAAATTCCAAGTCATGGATATTACCACCAACTACAACTTGCTTTTGGGAAGACCATGGATCCACAAAGCTAGAGTCGTGCCCTCAACTTTGCATCAAATGGTAAAATTCATTTGGGAGGAACATGAGGTGGTGATCCACGGTGAAGGGAGTCACCTAAGCTGCCCTAATGGCTGTGTCCTTGTGACTGAAGAAGTCTTAATAGGAACCAATTTCTACACCGTAGAGATCATCAGCGCCACAGAAAAGGATCTTGCTTCTCAAATCCTCATGTCACCAATCTATTAAATGCTCGCGACTATGATGCTGAGGAGTGGATATAAACCAGGCTACGGGCTGGGAAAGAATTCTGACAATATAACTGAACCCTTAAGCATTCCCGGACAATTGACTAGGCATGGAATAGGGTATACGGCCCAAGAGGACAAGACGAGCATCAAAAAGGATAATCAGTCAGGACCACCTAAGCCACTCCCTCACTTATATCAATCATTCACTGTGCGTATTGGTCCCCCAAGTGACAGTTTAGAGAATGGAATCAGGGAGCTGTTTGAAGAATGAGATGCTGTAACAAATGAAATCCCAGAAGCATCCATGATTAGGGATGCCAAGCCCGATGAAAAGCTGCAGAATTGGGCCACAACTCCCCTAGTGACTCTCCACTCGGCTGGGTAGACAAAGACTCTATTTTATGAAAAATTGGTGATGGTCCGGATGAGGCTCCATGACCCACCCTTTATGTTTTCAATTTCCTTGTACTATTTTATCGTTTTCCAAAAGGCACAGACCCGCATTTATGCGGGTTATAGACATAGTTTGCGAATATTTTTGAATTTCAATGAAAGCCTCCTATATTCTGAAAACCTTTGTTGTTTACTCGGTACCATCTAACCCGTTTTGTTTTGGTTTCAGTAATAATAAGTTAAAACCTGCCACTGTCATGTCATGTCAAGATCTTAATGAACAAATCAAGCTAGACGACGATGATTTCAAAGGGTATGTTGAAGAAATCATGGTCATGGAACGAACAACCAAGAAGTCCAAGAACTTTGAAGACCATGAAAGTCCCCACCTAAAAGATTTTGAGGTGTTCAATCTGGGGAGTAACGATCGAGTTAAAGAAATCAGCGTCGGTGTTTATTTGCCAGAAATGCAAACGAAAGAACTTATCAATCTACTCGAGTCATACATAGACATCTTTGATTGGTCCTATAATAATAGGATGAGAATGAGTACAAAAATCATCTCCCAAAATTTATTGGTCAATCCAGAATTAAATCTAAGGAATGGACAGTCAATCGTTCCCTCCCACAAGACAAATGAAAGTTTGCACCAGATTAGCAAGGAATGTACATTGCCTAAAAAGTGCTATTTTGAGGAGCTTTGATTTTGTCCGAGATGGATGATCAAGTACAACCCAAGCCTAATCAACTCTGATGCTACGAAGGGATACTATGCCTGAAGATGGTTTCTTTTCCTTTTATTCCTTTCCCCGTAATCGCATCTTCTGATTGTAATCGTCTGCACTTAGTAAAAGCTTAAAATATCCCTATCCTTTATATACAAATTATGTTTGACTTGAATTCTCAAGAATGAGATATGTAGGCGGCCTTTGTCGACCTCGGTCATCCCTTTAATTATTTCCAACATTCTCCCACTATGAGTGTGGGAACTACATTTGACTTGATTCCTGCCACAATGGGATACGTAGGCACCATAACGGCTCAGTCATATTACCGAGGTAATGGAAACTGGGGCAGAATTTTCAAGAAAGGAATCTCAAAAATTCAGTAGGTGAAGATCGTCTCTAACAAATCAGAATACAGAGTGAGCCAAAGAACAACTGAATAGAATATCGAGAAAGAATCTCGTAATTCCCACAGAGTCTCATGTCTCTTGCCAATGGAATGAGATTCATCGCAAAACCTTTAACTGGGGCAGAAATTTTGAGGAAGACCTCAAATTTCTGCCAGGATTCATTCAAGAAGCTCGGAATTAAACCCCGAAGAGATCCCCAACACCAAGGTATTAGAAACTACTTCAAAAATCCCCAGTTGTAACAAAGTACGAAGGGGGTTAATCCCCAGCTATAACAGATTTTTGAAAAAAACTATTTCAAACTCCCCATCCAGGATGATAAAGGATCTTCAGAGTCTACCAACAATATGTCAGAAATGTCAAGGCCTCGAATAAAGGACATTTGTTGATCCAGTACATGACATGATGAGCAGAGACTCTTTCAAACTATCCTTTTTCAAAATTCTTTGTTATCCGAAGAACTTGTTTGAAAAATCTTTACAAACATATTAGTTTTACTCTTTTATAACTTGACTTTATCTTAGGTCTACCATGACCCAGTGAGTTAAAAAAGATGAGTACCCGAGAGTTGAAAGCACTTAGAAAAGACAAAACAAGGAGCAGAAGATCGAAGGAGGTCAACACAGATCAGTTTCACCAAAAACTAACAATTTTTCTTTAGATGCAGGTTGTCCTAAAAAAGTATGTTAGAAATCAGTGAAATCCCCTCGTTATCCAATGCGTTCATTGAAACACAACAAGGCCAGATGCCCCAAGTTTGGCAATACAGGCCAAAACAGTGGGAAGGAGCCTAAGAAGCAAAAGTCCTTGGAACGGACAAATCTTCTTGTAGTTCACAGAAACTACTAAGATAAAGAAAAGATTGATATAATCCTTGAGTCCCCAAGCAGAGCAAGATATTTTAGGTCAACTTCAAAATTAGAACACCAAATGAGAGATTGGCGACTTTCTCCGCCAATCCCCATCAAGTCAAAAATCACCACGAACAAACGATGTTTAAAATGGTATTTATGGCTGTCCTAAAAAATGAACACGACCATTTCATTTACATTTGAAACAAATTTGTTTTTATTAGCTTCATAGACGCTATCTTTAAAGTTTTTCAAGTTGGATTATAGTCGCTAGTAAAAGAGATACTGTGTCTACTAATTGTTTGCCTTGAGCATAGGTACATACAAAGAAGCCAACAGGACAACATGAAAATCAAAGGTGATATTTGTTGCAACTTCTACATATACCATTGCATGATCATCCACATCATTATCATATTTGTATGTCGAGAGGACCATGTCAAGAGGACCATATCATAATTTGCATATCAAGAGGACCATATAGAGAGGACCATGTCGCGAGGACCATCATCATTATTAATACCGCAGATACATTTGCTGCGAATATTATGTCCCTCTACAGGCCAGTTTCAAAGAGGATGAAATTCAGAGGCGTCCTTAAGTCGCACTTGCTGCACGGGATCAACCCAAGAGCATATCTATATCCAAGATCGCGTAAGACGACAAAGTCTAACGTTGAGGATATTTATTTATGCCACATATATTTATGCATCCTTATCATTATGCCAAGTTTGACATCCAGCATACTTATATCCGATATTGTGTGAGATAGAGGAGTCTGACGTTGAGAATGTATTTGTTTCATTATTATGTCAAGCCTGGCATATTTATATCTGATATCGCGTGAGATGGAAGAGTCTAATATTGAGTATATTATTATTATTATGTCAAGTCTGGCATTCAACGTACTATATCTGATATCACGTGGGATGGAGTAGTCTGACGTTGAGGATATGTTCGCTTCCTTATTATTATGCCATTCATATCTGATATCGCGTAAGATGGCGGAGTCTGACGCTGAGGATATCTATGCACCCTTATTAAAGACAATGAAGTCTAGCTCTGAAGTATGGTTATACATACAAGAGCATCAATCGCCAGAAGATGCAGCTATATTTGATTGTGTGGCAGAGGCCTTGTCACCCCCGATGATCAAATACCGCTTATCATCGAGGTCAAAAGCATATAGTCTGAGAGATGTCTGCAAGACGCCATCCAAATCGGACGATAAATTGGATTTCCTAAAGTTGGAAGGCCAAAGGTCGTCTGTAAGCCACAGTGATGTCTGAAACTGTATAGTGTGCAAGATTGCCCAAAAGTTGACAGACTAAGAGTTATCTGTAGGACACAATGATGTCTAAAACAAGATAGTGTGCAAGGTCACTCGAAGAATTGACAGTTTAAGGGTAATGCGCAAGTTGCAATGATATTCGAAATTGGATAAAGGTGCAAGACTACCAAAACTTGATAGTCCAAGGGTTATCTATAAGCCATGACATATCCATGTTGATATTGTGCTGCACTACCCAAAGGCTAGCAATTCAAGTAAATCTGTAAGTCACAATTACCTCCAAGATCGGATAAAAGTGCAGGATTACCCAAAAATTGGCAATTCGAAGGACATCTGTAAGCCACCTCTATCCAAAGTTGGATGATGTGCAAGATTACTCGAAGTTGACAAATTAAAGGTATGTAAGCCACCTCTATCCAAAGTCAGATGATGTGCTAGATTACCCAAAGACTGACAATTCAGGGAATATCTGTTAGTCGCGTCGATACGGATGATGCACGAGATTTACCCTAAAATCATATGCAAAGACTACTGTCAATGGCCATGAAGGCTATCACGTTCAAGAATACGCCACAAATGGTTGCAAGGACCGTTACGTCAAATGGCCACGAAGGTCGTCATACTTAAAAACCGCCATGAAGGCAAGCCTATCCAATAGCTACGAAGGCTATCGTGCTTATTGGTCATTAAAATTTCTATTTCCTAAAGACAGAGATAGGGAAAGGACGACATCTTCTTCAAAAGCAACAAATATGAAAAATGAGGTACAAAGCTATCTTTCTCTGTTGAATCACTTTACTACTAACCATTTTGTTTCAAATTTTTACTAAGGACATCCGAGAGGATGAAAATCTCAAACCAGAACAATAGGTACAAAGCACATCAAAAGATGTCACAACCTAAGATTCGGACATAACCCAAGGATGAGGTATGACAAAGAAGACTACCTCTCCAAATGGAATTATGTTACTACTAAATTTTTTGTTAAAATATGTTGTCGAGAGCATCCAAGAAGGATGAAATTCTAAAAGTAAAACCACAGGTGTGGACTACATCAAAAAGGATGCATCACAACATGGAACCTTTTCTTAGCAGCGAACTGGGACATAGTCCGAAGAGGAATATCAAATTCTTTGGACGTGAGCTGATGAATTACTTTCACCACCATCAAACCACACCCGTGTCAGAAGGCATGTGGGTATTTCCTATCTTTGGGGTCTTAGTTTCACATCCTGGGTATCTTATGAACGCACGCTAGAAGTAATATTCCTTCTTTTTAAATCAGGGTGACGATACACCTCGAGCTTTGGAAATTATGTCCAGGTAAAATCTTACTTATGGGTGTGAAGTGCACCACATTCATAGTTAAGAGGTTACAAGCCTCTTTTCTATAACTCTACTTATTCGTCACTCATCCCGAGCCAAAGGTTGTTTTAACATAAAGATCACCTTTTCCACCGATTGAGTCGAACTACAAGCAGCCTGATTCCTAAGTCCTAGGATATGTAGACGGGCTCTGTTGTGAAAACTTGGCTGCATTCCAAAACCTTCCTAATTTCCTTACTCCCCAGCTTTTCGGTCTCTCCGTACTCTGAAACTGGGATAGTTAGGAATTCATTCAAAATCGTGCGTAAAATCAAGTGCCTTGAACTATAAGTGGACTGAGTTCTCATGTAACCTGAGATATGTAGGAAACTCAATACGAGAGTTTGACCATGATTTCTTGAAATTCGTACTAGAACCAACTGCTTTCTGAAGATGAATCTGTGGTCGAATAAAATTGGGAATGTCAATTCTCTTTGCCCAGGGTTTCTTACATACACCCTACCCAAAGGAAGGGGCAGTTGTTGACACCCAATTTTTACCCTCCACATTATGAATTAATCTTGAGCTTTTTTGAATCTTAAATAATTTACGAAATAATTATTTTGTAAAAGGATAAAACATTTTTCAAGTCAGCTTTATAATAGTTTTAAGTAATAATCTTATATTTTTCATATTTAATTATATGAAATTTATATAGGTTTACTTAAAGAACTATTTAAAAGTTTAAATTCATAAGAAAATCCTTTTAAGAGATTAAGCTCTTGATGTTCCTCCAAATTATTTCAAAATGAGAGATTAATTAAATAAATAAATTTCTTAATTGTTAAAAGAAGTAATTATGTGTTAAATACAATAATGTGGCCAAATCATAAACCATCCTTATAACTTCCGTTATCATCCAACATTTGGGCCTCCACTAACTTAACCCGCCCAACCCACTTCCATTTCCTCTAATCAACCCGCCTGACCCGAGCCCAATCCTAATGACCCATCTAGGCCCAAACCCTTAACACACCGTTATACACTTCTTCTCTCTTCTACACTTAGACACAACCTAAATGACCCCTTCTCTTCTTCAAACAATACCCAACAACATTCCTAGAAACCCTAGAGCACCGCAGCTCATTCCCTTGTCTCTTTGTACCCCAACAACGTGCCAGGCACGAGAAATCATACCACGAGGATACTAGGATGAGAGACGTGGAATGAATCCATACCCCTCATTGTCCTTGCTCTCAAATCCCTCCCAAAAATTGTACCAAAATTATACAATCATCCAGTTGTTCATTCTTATCCTCCAAGAAATTCAAAAATCCTTATGAAATCCCAGAAAAGTCCTTGAAAAAACCCTTTCCCACACCGGTGAAACTCCAAAATTTCACCCAAATCTCCCCCTATATAAACCCCACTGATTTCACCGTGTGGGTAAGCTTGAAGGCCGGCTGAAGGAATTCTTTTAAGTATTTTGGAGAACCAATCTCTGGCTCACAAGAATTCTGAAGCATTCAAAACGATTTCGAAGGAAAAGAGAACCCCTAAATAGCTTAAAAGCTTGGGGATTTATGAGCAAAGAATTTGAGTCCTTTTAAATATTTTCGAGGTCAAAAGTTCAAGTTGGAGGATCATTCACAGTGGTGGTGAAGTTTCCAGCATAAGCTCGTCGTCCTAGTCGCTGCTCCGAAAGAGGTAAACCCCTTATCTCTTCTTTTAGTTCTTGTTTCCTTTTCTATTTGTTTATTTAGCGCAATGTAAAGCTATGTTATTAGAGATATCCATGATGGTTTTAGGCTGGTTTTGTTTTAACAATTACTAGTTATTCTTTCCTTTTCCTATGAATTTCTGGTTTGAGCTGGTCTTGTTTGGCGTTAGTTGTTTGTTGTGATATCGGTTTAGAAAGAAAATATTAGAACTTGTTCTGCCGATCTCGTAACTGTCTTGCAGAGATCGTTAGATAATATTATTATTGTTTCACGACTGTTATATGCTTGTGAAAGTATTATTTTTCCATTTGAAAGCTAGTATGTGCATAATGTCTGCCCTCTGTCTAGTCTGATTCAATAATTCTATGTAATATATGACTTCTTTTTGGGTCAAATTCTGTCTCCATCTAGAATGTGTTCTTCGTGGTATGTGTAAACTTTGTTTAAGCATGACCGTCTCCCATTGTGTTAGCAAATTGATCTGTCAAAATGTTTCAAGTTTGATCTCTTTTAACAAATATCGTATGACCGATAGTGTAGTTTTGTCTTGATAATCACACATTGACCTATATTAGTTTCGAATAAGCTTTGTGGCGTATTTTAGTTAGCTTAGCCATCACCCCTTCCCTTTATCCTTAAAGAGGAATATTTAAGATCTTGTTAAGTCAATTGCTCCTTTGGATGTAATGTTTACTAAGTGTAATAGCATAGCTTACGAAATCCATCCAATCTGTCTTGCTATCCCTCGAATCTTGACTAAATGACACACCCCCTTTTCTTCTGAAGAATGAATGTGTTTTGCTGAACCTGGAATATGCGATCTCGGATACATTGCTTCCTCGACTTAAATCCTAGAATTGTTTAGGTGTTGTGTTTGCAATTTATCCCTCTTGAATATGTAGAGGTTCTTTGTTACATCTTTAAAACTACCAGAATCGCCCTAAAAAGAGTAATTTTCTCTCATTTGGTTCTATTTAGAGATTTGGTATTCAATTTGGTTGATATGCTCTTAATATTGGTTTCAATAATTTGTATACTAAATCCCTGTATTGATTCAGCTTCATCCATGAAGTTTCACAGAGCTTTTTTCTCACTGCTTGAATAGTCTGCCAACAGAAAAAATGTATTTGGGGTGGAATATATAACTTTGCTTAACTTGTTTAAATCGACATGTTGGAGTTGGTTCTTGGGAAAATTCTAACCCAACTTTCTTTCTTTGTCACATGAATTGCCCGAGTCCACGAGGACTCATCCTCTATTGCATATTCTTGGTAGGTTTAAGACCCAACAAAATTCTCCGAGTCAGTACGTTGCAAGTCATGAAAAATTGAAGACTGAAAAAGAGGCAAAACTTCCCATAATTCATAGCAGCAGTGCCCAAAATGGGCCAGAATTCGAAGAGAAAAAATGGGACAAAGCCAGTGAAGTTCGGCAGTAACAGCCCAAATGGGCCAAAATATGCATAAATTAGACCAGAATGGTGGTGGGCCTAAATAGGTCCCATAAATTAGATTTAGGACAGTGTTTCAGACTAAAAATCCAAGTAGCCTAAGCCAAAAGGCTTAATTATTTTTCCCTTAACTCTTTCTTTGTATAACTTAGATTAGTATTTCTTGTATTAATTTGGACTGACACTTTTAAACTTAGTGTAATTACTCCCTAATGAGTAAATACTTTTCTTGTTAATCACTTTTGTTTTTCCTCGTATAAAATGATTAAACATTTTTAAACTGTCAAAAATCTAGAATGTTTCTCCCTTCTCTTTAAAATGAACTCTTTATATGCTTTCACTCTTAAAGACATAAGCATCTTTTTCTCTTAAATCAATTTAAAAATAAAAATGTTTTAAAGATGTTTTCAAAGTTAGTCAAAATAACTTATTTTCAAACAAGTCTGGATAACCGCAAGTTAGCGGATACTCCAAATGTCTTAAAAACCTTCTTGGAGTATTAATATGAACCGCTTGCCCAAAATCTCTTTAATTTTTAAAGTCTTTATCTGTTTAAGATTTTATAAGATTTTTATAAGTTTTTTCTTGGTTTTTACTTTCATAAAAACTAAGTGGCGACTCTTGCTCAAAATTGAAAATGTTTTGAAACTTTAACTAGATTTTCGAAATGATTTTCAAACAAGCCATTTTTTCCCGAAAACAAAAATGGCGACTCTGTTGGGGATAATTCAACTAGGTTCTAACCTTATTGTTTGCAACTAACTTATTTGACTAACTATTCGAATTGTAATAATTAGTAACTTTATTGTTTTCCTTATTTGTTTACTTTCCCGCAAAATATAAATTATTCATGGCATTTTCTGCCTCTCTTGGCAAAGCATTAGAATGCATTAGGGTAATAAGACAATTATGCAAGTATTTTCAATCGTTCTTAACAAAATACATAATTTTCAAAATAGACGAGTGAAGTAGTTGACCCGCGGTCGGTTAACGGTCACTTATTTTTTTTGTCCTGGTTGTCCGCCCGGGTTCCCAGTCAATTTCAAAACATATTCTAGTAAACCCAGGATAGAGCGAAACCAAATCTCGAAATAGGCATTGAACTAAGATGTCTTAATATCGAAGGGAAATTAAGTCCATTAGTAAGACCACCTTGTGTTCAAAAGGGCCCACGGCCTATAAGAACAATCACCCCCTATGCATTTAATTGAAGGATGTGATGTCGAGTTGTACGAATCATTATCCCTCGGGATTGGGATATATTTAGATAGTATTTTATTTTGAAGATTTTTATTCGAAAGGTATTCGAAATTCCAAGAAGTACAAGAAGTTTGAGAACAAAGGGCCAACCACGATGGCCTAGTTTAGGATTGTACCCGTGCGTGGAACTGATTTTGATGTACAATCCTTTTCCCGCAATTTTGTACCCCCATTTTATTTAATCAATATGTATATTTTGAGTCAATGGAACATTTATAAACGACATACACATCCTTCAATTCGTTAGGCCTACCTTTGGCATAAAAAGGTCACATATCCGTATAAGATGCGCTATGAACTGTTATATGATATAACTGTCTTACGTGCTTATACACATTCCTCAAATTAATGGTGAATTGATCCACTCCTATTTATATATTCTTAGATCCTATAAGAAGATTATAATTCCACCACGCAAAGTCCTACCAAAATCTCTCTTGGAGTTCTTCAAATTTCCCAAAAGAATTTCAAAGACTTCTTAAATTCCCCTTTAAGACTTGTTCTACCTCTTTAGAAAATGAACTTACCATATCCAAATTACATACTTTCAGGTCCCATCCCCTATCCTTAATAAATTTTTGCCTTTCCACTTCGACGGAGATGTCGAAGAATTCAGAAGACACATCAAGTGCAACAGGACAAGCTTCATAAGATGAAGACTCGACAAATCAAATCTCCTGATAAAATCTACCTACCCAAAATCGATAGGCAAATTCATGTCCATTGAACCTTCGAGTCAATAACCCGTGGATCAATTTGCCTTGATGAAAAGCAACTTTATGTGTTTAATGCAATTCTTACGTGTTTATCTTCAGTCAAGATATCTTGTATTGTTTATCACTAACAGGATCTAACATACCGACCGTTGAGTTGTTTTACTTCAATAGGTAATAGAAATTGATCTGTGTTGACAAAATTGGTTGAACATCCCTACTTCACCCGCTCAAAGGCGCAGATAGATTCCTCCTCTAGCCGTCGCTCCTCTAAGGGAAAAATGACTGATAGTGAGAAAGAAAATGTTTTAGCTGTAAGAGATAATATTATTGCTAAAAAGAGTGAAATGATTGCCGAACTGGTGAGGAAGCTAGAGAAAATGTAAGAAGAGGTGCATAAAGCCAAGGATATGGCAAGCCTCGCTATTACTGCTAACACCCCAACTTTGGGTAACTCACAAACCCCTCTCCAAATCCCTCTGCTCAACTCCTTGCTGACTGAAAACCGGCCAAGGGATATCCCTCCCGCCTCTGCACCTAGACCTTCCAACGAACCCCTCTCTAATAATCCTCCCCATATCGAGTCCTCATATAAAATCCAAACTCCTCCTATCCAGCACACTAACCATGCAATAACCCAAATTCCATTCCACATGTCCAACCTCTACCAATCAAAAATATGCCACCTCTTGCTTTTCATTCTATGGTAGAACCATATACTGCCCTCCCAAAAAGTCCCGAGATGGACCACTATGAGGAAAAGGAGAAAGAGTTGAGGTCCGCAGAGAAGAAGCGTGATCATGACATGGCAAAGATGAAAGAGGAGATAGCCAGGATCAAGGATTTTTTAGGCTCGTCCTATGAAAAGGGCTATGACTACGATGATCTCTGTATCCATCCAGAAATGGGCCTGCCAGATGGATTCAAGATTCCCAAGTTCAAGACCTTCAATGGTGTTGAGATTCCTGAGGCTCATTTGAGAAGCTTTTGCGACCTCATGGTCGGTGAAAGGAAGAATGATGCTTTATTGATGAGAATGTGCTGTCGGAGTATGAGCGGGTAAACCCTGTAGTGATTCACCACACAAGAACTGAAGAAATGGTCTAGATAGAGTGATTTGGCCTAGGACTTTGCTCAAAGGTTTGAATATAATGTCGAAGTTGTCCTGGATCGATACTCTCTAGGTCGTATCAGGCAAAAATCAAATGAGGATTTTCGAGATTACGCCTATCGGTGGAGAAAGGAGGCGGCGAGAGTTCGGCCTCCTATGATCGAATAAGAGATAAGCGCAGTGTTTATGCGCTCTCAAGAGTCCGAGTTCTATGACAAAATGATATCAGTGATTAAAGCAAAGTTTGTTGATCTAGTTAAGATTGGTGAAGTTCTCGAAGAAGGTCTTCGTAGCGGCAAGATTGCCATGGCCTCGGCATTCTAAGGATAAATAGGATTTCCCAAGAAGAGGAGGAAAGAGGTATCTTCAGTATCCTCCAGTCCTAGCACAAAATTGAAGAAGCCCTTCGGAGCCAACCATAAAAAATCACTTTTTCCAACAACTCCTCCCCCAGCTCCATAAAATCCTCAACCAATTTTCTATACTAAGCCTATTTACCAAGCTCACAACTAAATATGCAGCCTATTTACCAAACTCCACAACCAAATATGCAACCTTATTACCAAGCTCCTTCTCAAAACTTCCAAGTATATCAAAAGGCTCCGGAGAACCAGAATAATCGCCAGGTTCCGCCTCCCGCTAATATGAATCTCCCTTGTCCAAATTTAGAAAAGAAAGCTCCTAGGGCTTTTACCGAGTTAGCTGAAACCAAAACTCAGTTATATGAGAGATTGAAGACTGCTGGATTTATTCATCCCATACAACCTAAACAAGGCAACCCTGACTCTCGTTTCTTCAGGGCTGACTGACATTGTGCTTATCATTCCGGAGGAGTAAAACATGATACCAAAGATTGCATTAACCTGAAACACAAAATTCAGGGTTTGATAAATCAAAGAGAGCCCACAAATTAGATTTAGGATAGGGTTTCAGACTAAAAATCCAAGTAGCCTAAGGTAAAAGGCTTAATTATTTCCTTTCCCTTAACTCTTTATTTGTATAGCTTAGATTAGTATTTCTTGTATTAATTTGGACCGAGACTTTTAAACATAGTTGAAATACCTCCTAATGAGTAAACACTTTTATTGTTAATCACTTTTGTTTTTCCTCGTATAAAATGATTAAACTATTTTTAAACTGTGAAAAAGCTAGACTGTTTCTCCCTTCTCTTTAAAATGAACTCTTTATATGCTTGCAATCTTAAAGATATAATCTTCTTTTTCTCTTAAATCAATTTAAAAACAAAAATGTTTTAAAGATCTTTTCAAAGTTAGTTAAAATAAGTTATTTTCAAAGAAGTCTGAATAACCGCGAGTTAGCGGATACTCCAAATGCCTTAAAAACCTTCTTGGAGTATTAATATGAACCGCTTGCCCAAAATTTCTTTAATTTTTAAAGTCTTTATTTGTTTTAGATTTTAAAATATTTTTATAAGTTTTTCTTGGTTTTTACTTTCATAAAAACTAAGTGGCGACTCTTGCTCAAAATTGAAAATGTTTTGAAACTTTAACTAGATTTTCAAAATGATTTTCAAACAAGACATTTTTTCCCGAAAAAACCTATAACCAAGGCTATCTATTTCAACACTAGATCCCCATTAGATGCACATCCCTAGTCGTCTACTCTAATTTGTATACCCGTTTTACTTTACTATCTTGCTTGAATTGAGATTGTCGTGACAGAATCTCAATTCCCCTTAATATTTTACTTTCATGTTTTCAAACGCTTACTCTCTTAGTGAAGTCGCTTCAATACAATCATTATTGTACTATCTACAAGTCTCTGTGGGTATGACCCCGATATCCATTGGGTACTTATAAATATTTATTGCTTGACGATCGTCGTTACCTCCATCTTGGAGAGTACATTTGAGCATTTATCAAAAATGGCGTTGTTGTCGGGGACTTGATTTGATAGCTAATATTGATTGTAGATTTGAAATCACTTAGAGAGTGCTTGTTTCTTTTACTTTTTGTTGTTGTTTGTGTTGTGATTAAGAAGGCTAGCCTATGAGCGAGGTAGATGATAACGAGAGTGTTGACGGCTTTATGGATGAAACCGCTACTGAGTGTGCGATGCAAGGGGGTTTGGGTGTAATCCGCCTACTCCCCACGGTGGGAAATGATATCTTCCACGTTACTAGCACCATGCTCCACTTAATCCAAATAAAGGGCATGTTTGGTGGGGCAGCATATGAAGATGCCAACCGGCATATTAGGAATTTTGTGGAGATTTTCCAACCGTTAATATTTCAAAATATCTCCCAAGAATCCATCTGATTACGCCTATTCCCCTTTTCCATGATGGGGGAAGCCACAACGTGGTTGGAAGAATTGCCTGACGGATCTATCACATTTTAGGCCAAGTTGGTTGAGGCATTTACATCGAGATTCTTTCCTCCATCTTGAATGATGCAGTTGAGAGACGATATTACCAACTTTAGGCAACTCCCGGATGAGCCTCTACATGAGGTTTGGTTAAGGTTCAAAATGAAGCTTGTGTTGTGTCTGAACCATGAGTTGTCGGACAAAGTATTGCTCCAAAGCTTCTATCGGTCGTTGAACTCTATGAATAAGTCGGTGGATAACAACCTTGGAGGTGGCACCTTCATGGACTTAGAGTTTTCTATTGCCTCGACTTTATTAGAGCGAATGACCAAGACCAACCAAGCTTGGCATACAAGATAAGCAGATGTGCCAACTTCAGGAGTACCCTCATCCATCTTGACCAATGAAATGAGAAAAAAGAGATGAGGAGCGAGATGAGTCAATGGCTAAGATGATGACTCAAATTGATTTGATTGCTAAGCATGTAATGGGAGAAGGTGGTGTGAAAGCTGTGAATATGGTGAGTACACCAGAAATTAAAGCAAGTGATGATGAGCTATTGACAGTTATCGATGGTAAACTGTGCTTTGTGTCGGTGGGTTCTCATCCTGGGTATTATCGCCTGAGGGAACAGAACCAAGGTTGAATCAGAGATAGGGATGGCAACTGGAGAGATAGAGATAAGGATGGTGATCGATTCAATCACAAAAGCTCAAATCCCTATGTGCCTCCAAATAAAGTAGACTCTCTCTACCAACCATCCACAAGAAACCTCGATCATGCCAAACTCGAGAAAATGTTGTCCTTGGTTCTCAAAAAGGTGGATACGACAAATACTGGAGTGAGTAAGCTAAATAGTGAAGTTTAAACACTTCATCAAACTTTGAGCTCTCACTCAGTCTTGATCAAGAATCTTGAGGCCCAAATGAACCACCTCTCGACCAAATGAACCCGAGGATGAAGTGGACACTACCAAGTAATAGCATCACCAATCTAATGAATGATTGAGTTCAAGGTACTATCGTTGAGCTGCAATGTTAAATCAAGCGCTTCTTAGAAGGCAACCCAAGCTTATTTCTATTATATTTTGGTCATATTTTGTTGTTTTTGGTGTGTTTTAGTGATGAAGAGAGCAGAAACAAATGGACAAGTGAAAACAGGGCAAAAATGGTTATGCGGAGGACCATGCAAACCGCAGGAGAAGTTATGCATGTCGCACGGCTCACTGCATGCCAAAATAAAAGGCCTGGGAGAAAATGGGACTATTGGAGGCAATGTACGATGTGCCATGCAGACCACACGATCCCAAGGGCGCATCGCACCTCCATCGCATGGTGAACCAGAAGCCTGGGCAAGGTCAGGGCAGAAAAAGGTGAGGTGCAAAAAGACATGCGGTCACACAAAGCCTTGTGCAAACCGCATGTCGCGGTGCACCAAAGGTAAAATTGAATTTTTATTGACCTAACCCATTGACCGACCCAACCCGGAGATGATCCAGCTCAACTTTTCTTCTTCTTTTCCACTTTAAATCCACCACCCTCCTCCACTTTCTCCATATTTTCTCCTAAAACCTCTCAAATTCTCTCCTAAAATGTCACACTAATCCTTCAAACATTCCCAAAATCTTCTTCTTCTCCCCCACAATCACCACCACCGCTCCTCTACACTGCTACCTTCGTCTCTCCAGGTGAGTTGATTAGGTCACCATTGTTGCTTCCCAAAGGCTCCAATTTTTACTTCTCTCCACCAAATCTTTAGTTGTGGTAAGTTCTCCGATGTTAAATACTTGTTTTTATGGTGGTTTGGAACTCATATTATGAAGAATGCTTAATAGAATTGCCATGTTGATTTTGGGTGAGATCCGAAAAATTTGGGTCCCCAATTTTGAATTGTATTGAAAATTTTGCTTAGTGTCAATTTGTTAGAACTTGAATTTTGTTAATGCATGATGATTGATAGTGATTTTTAGCCTTGAGACCTGTGTTTTGGGGTGAAGAAACTGAGTAACCCACTCATGATTGATGCAGGATTTGGCCCGATGATAGATTGGATAACGTCATTCTTAAGGGCAAATCGTTATTTATCATAATGTTTTGTTGAGAATAGTTGGTTGGGGCTAAATCTTCTACTTGTATGCCCATGATTCATTATTGAAGATTATCTTTGAGTGTATAATATTGTGCGGGGAGGGGTTATTTATTGGTAAAATTATTTGTGCCCATTTTTGCAAGTGAGGGCTTGATGTTCCCGATGATAGACGAGGTAACATCCATCTTAAGTGAAGTCATTATGTTATTTTCTTGCTTGTTAGGTTTGTCTATGGAAATTAGGGGAAGCCTGAGTACCCGAATGTTTATAGTCATGATACCCCCTGCCCCTTTGTTTAATATTGTTGGTTTGTTGCATGGTGCCAAGTTCCTAAGCACATCTTGCTCTGCGAATTATATATGTAACTCAAAATGAAACAAAGAACCAAAAATTACAACTGTGCTTTTGTGTTATTCGCATGTGATGTATAGATCATGATGTGTGGGTCGCACAAGGCATCACACCATGTTTGAAAAAGAGGCTAATTCACTACTTCGAGGGGAGAAGCTTGGTGTGAAACGCACTTTGGTTGGTGCGGTCTGCACCTTCTTCGCACCTCAGTAGAAAGACCCATGTAGGTTTTTGTTGGTTAATGAGGAGGCACATGCGATGCACACATCCTCTGGTCTAGTTTGCATGTAGTTCGCACGAGCCAGCAGTCCCCTACTTTGTTTTCTACTTCATTGCATTCCATTCTTTTTAGTTGTTAACTTCTTTTTAGGTTTTGCTTTTGCTTTTGGCTCACAATCTCTTTATGTAGAACATGTCTTCTAACAGGAGAAACATGGGAGGCCAACCAAGGCAAATGTCTGCCGTAGAAAAAGCAAGGCTTCACTTCAGGGTGGAAGGCATGAAGGCTTTCTATAAGCGGGACAAGAATAGGACCTTCAATGTGGAGCAGAGTTTTAACCTGGGGGAAATTAGGGATGAGCTGCCCAACATGCACCATCAATTTGCTGACCTAGAGTGGAAGCCATTCCAGGATATGCCTGGTAGGAATTATGAGGAGATAGTTCGGGAATTCTTTGTGCCCTATCAAGCCATATAAGATTCCAAGGGCTACATAGGGAACAAAGAGAAGTTCCCTAACTTGGATTCAATTATCGTTCGGGGAAAGAGAGTTTTTGTCACCTCGGCTGCCATCAATGCAATTTATTAGGGTCACCCAATTGATCCTGCCCCTGAACTTTTAGCTATGTTGAATGATGAGTCAAAGACATATCATGAAACTGCCCCCGTCATTGCTCAAGATGCTCGTATTTGGTCCACTATGGGAGGAGATATTCCAAGGAGGTCCTTTATCTTCGAAGCTCTCTTTGGTATGATCTTGTTCGCAATCATTTCCTGCCTTCCCAAAATGATCAAAAAATAACCCAAGATGGGGCCATTTTAATTGCGGCCATTATGATGGGGGAGCATGTAAATTTTGGGGAGTTAGCAGCTATGGTGATAAAGAGAAAAGCTCATTGAGAAAATGATTCTTTCCCCTATACGGTGCTGATGACTAAGCTTTTTTCTAAGGCTGATGTCCCCACCCTCAGTTGTGATAAGTTCACTCATGCTATTGGGACTATCGACCTTGATAAGAAAACAGACCGAGATGCCTCTCATTTTAAGAGGTGGAGGATTGAGAAGTTGGGGGAAGTTGACAGTGATGAGGTTGATGCTGGAGTAGATTTGTCTTCTCCTTCTCGAGCTACCTCAGAGGCACACATATATACCTCTGCACCCACTTTGACCAAAAGTGGCCTTCAAGACATGGTGGACAAAACTTATAAACATGAGCAGCTGCTAGCCAATCTAGCTACGAAGCTACCCGTTATGATAAATAGAGTTGTCAAGAATGTGGTACAGGGGGTAGTGGATAGCGTAACCACATTGTGAAAAAGGGTGTACGTCATTGAAGGGGCGATCAAAACACTCCAAAAATATGTTGACAAAGCCAAAGGCAAACCTCCGGTAGTAGAAGCAGATTTGACCACCTTACCCGCACCTCGTCGTATGCGTGGCCCCATGGATGACTTGTTCGTAGCTTATGCAGATGATTAGAATGTGCTACCCGGTACTGCATATGTAGGTTTGGATCATGATGAGGACCTTATGTTCCAGCAAGTCCTTTAGGACTCGACACTTTCTATGCACTCCCAAAAGGGTGGTGTTGGACTGAGTGAAAGGACCTCAGATGAAGAGGCAATAGCTAATGATCATGATGATGAGGCATAGCCATATAGGGAGTTTCACCTTCCTTCCCTTGAGCTAATAGCATTGAGGGAAATGCTTTTTTTATGGGGAGGGGGTGGCATTACTTGCTTTTTGTTGGTTGCTGTGATTGGGCTTGAGATAGTGTTTTTATTGGCCCTGGAGGGCCTTATTGACATTTTTAGTTCTACTAGATTTGATTTGGCCCTTGTCAGGCATATTTTGGATGATTATGATACTTATTGCCCTTGCCGGGCCTTTCCTTTTTCTTATGTTAGTTGTTTTGAGCTTAATTGTGCCGTTGCCGGGCTTGATTTTTGTTTTGATATTTTGATTGTGTTGCTAGGTTAGTCTGACACACCCTATTGTTTCACTACTCATGATTTGCAAGTTCATTAAAGGCCTACGCCAAGACTTGTTTTTAAATGAATCATGAGTGTACAATTTTGTTATCGCCTTATTAATAGTAGTTTAGCAATAAACTCTAAGGGTTTTCTTAATACCACAGTTCTTTCCCAAGGAACAAAAGTTTTGTTTATTTTCTTTTCTTTTGTTTTTATGTCGAATTGAGTTGGTGTTTATCATGTAACTGGATTCTACGGCACATTTGACGCCTTTAACTAAGAATATTCATGAGTTTTCAAGAAACCTTTGTGGTTTTTGATGTTTTTATGTTATATTTGCAGGAAACGGAGACAGAAATAGAAAAGGAATAAAAGATGCTCAAAGAGTCCCCACTGGTTAAGGCAAACGGTTGGATTGATGGGTCGTCACACCTGTGACTGACCGTCAGCCAAGCCGTCAGGATGGAACAGCAAACCAAACAACATTGGATAGGGGAGACGGCTCAAGTGACGGCTTGTCACAGCTCTGATGTGCCAGTCGAGGCTCAAACACTGCCTAAGAGCGACCATGGTCCTGATGACCCATGATAGGCCCAACGGGCTGTCACACCAAGCAGTCAAATGGAGACAGAAGCCTGAGTACACTAGATAGGTGTGACGGTTCACCTGACGGTCCACCACAAGCTTGATGGTCCGTCAAGTGAAGCCGTCAAGATAAAAAACGGGACCCCAAATCTATTTTTGGAATGCTATTTTCCTGGACTAATAAAAATACCCAGTGTTAGGGTTATTTTTATGGGGATATCTGGCAATTATAGTGCATATTTTGAGCGACTTTGAGAGAAAAGAACGAAGAAAAACAATATCTTTGTCTTCTTCTTTGGGATTTTCACCATTGGTGCTTGGATTCTACAAAAGTCAAAGTAACGTAGTGATTTTCTATTGTAATAGTACTCTCTTCTTCATATGAATACCTTTGTTTCTTTACTTCGTTTTGCAAGCATGAGTGGCTAACTTCCCACAACTAGGGTTGTGGGAACCATGGCAAAAGTGACAAGATAGATTCCGAGTAGCGTTGGGTTTAATTTATATGTCATTCACGTTATTAATCTTGCATTATTATTGTTTTCTAATGGTTGCAAACATTAGGACAAGCCTAGGTTTAATTTTCTTGAACTAAGAGATTAAAACCGGAAAATTTGATTAACAACGAGGATTCGAGACTTTTAACTCTCGTCTTATGATTAATGCTTTAGCAAGATTAATCTACTTGATGTTTTCGATTGAAATGAAAAATTTTACCTTTTCAAGTTTGAGATAATTGAAAAGGAAATTCATCTATTTGGTTGAGAAACGCTTAGACGATAACATGAATTCAAACACATCGTGATAGATATATGGAAAGAACCTGACTAAGCTCTAAATCGAATTTGTTATGACGACATGGTGAACACTTCCCTAGTTCACTTCTCATATTGATTTTAAACTCTTGAAAATTCGTTGGTTATTATTCAACTTGTTTGAAATTGATAATTATAACCCCTCCCCAAATTACCGGAAACTACAGATTACTAGTCAACTAAATTACTAACGACTTAATTTTTACCTTATTCCCTGTGGGATCGACCCCAACCTTAGTTGGGTTCTATATTTGACAACGACCGCTTACACTTCTTAACGGAGTTGTAATTTGGGCTTATCAAATTTTGGCGTCGTTGCCGGGTAGTACGGTAGCTTATTAAGTCCGGTGTGTTTGGTTGACTTTTAATCATACTTTCCCGACTTACTTTTATTTATTATTTTTGTTTGTTATAGGGTACAGAGTTGTGCATGCCAAGTACCCGATGCTCGGGTGAAACAATATTACCCTACGACCCTGAGCTTGCAAGAACGCTAAGGCAAACAATAAATGCACAATAGTCGGAGGCAGCAAGGCTCACTGCAGCTCAACAGGCTCAGCATCACTTGAATCCTGAGGATATTAAGGATGACATTGCCTTAGATGACGAGGCTGCAGTGGGTGATGGTAGAGTTGCGGAGCATGTTGAAAATGTAGCCCCTGTGAATCAAAGGCAGCAGCAGAGGGGCAGGGGTCGACAGCAGCCAAGGCAATATGCTTAGGATGATGATGATGATATCGACTTGGAGGAGTTAGTGCTACGGGTGCCATTGTTCTTCCTCCACTTAGCGCCCGGGACCAAGTTAAACATTACTAGCACAATGATCCAGTTGTTGAATTTGAGAGGGCTATTTTGTGGTGTGGCAGGTGATAACCCCAACAAGCACCTGATGAATTTTGTGAGTATCTGCAAGTCATTTGAATTGTCGGGTGTGAATCAGACGACCATCAGGATTAGGTTGTTCCCATTATCTCTGTCTGATAAAGCAGCGATGTGGTTGACTGAGCTAACTCCCGATTCTATAACAACCTGGGGAGAGTTGAAAGGATCTTTCCTAGAAAGGTTCTTTCCTCCCTCTAGGATGATACAGTTGAGGGATGAAATCAACAATTTCAGGCAACAACCTCATAAGGCCTTACATGAGACCTGGTTGCGGTTCAAGAAAAAGCTGATGCAATGCCCAAACCATCAGTTGACTAATAATTTTTTGATGCAGACATTCTACAGGGCACTGAATTCGGCTACCAAGCCAACACTGGCTAATGTAGCAGGTGGAGCATTTATGGGTCTTACCATTATCGATGCCACAACTATTTTGGACCGGCTCACTTAAACCAACAGGGCCTGGCATACACAGGATACAGAGATAACATCTAGCACTTATGCATTCGGTATGTCAGCAGAGCAGCGTAGGAAAGAGGAAGAGCGGGACCAAGATATGGCCCATCTGAAAATGCAAATTGACCTACTGACAAAACATTTGTTGTCAGAAGGTATGGAGAAAGTGAAAGATGTGGGTTCCCAAGGTAGAGCAGCAGAGTCTGAATCTAATGAGGAGGCTAATTATTTGGGGGGTTTCCTGGCCAATAACTAGGGAAACCAAGGTCGGAACTATCAGAAGGACAACTACTATGAAAAAGCTGGCTACAGAGATCGTGATCAGGGGAACTGGAAGAATAAAACTGATAGAGGTGGGTTATACGTACCACATGGTAAAAGAGAAAGAGCTAGCAATGAGATAGGGACGTCCAAATTGGAGAACATGATGGCAAAGATGTTGTTGAAGGTGGAATCTACAGACTCCGGAGTGAAGGAGATGAAATCTAAACTATCATCAATGAGTCAGTTGGTGGATTCACATTCCACTTCAATCAAGAAGTTGGAGCAACAAATAATCAAAATCTCAGCATCTCTGAATCAAAGAAGAGCTTGTACATTGCCGAGTGACACTATTTAAAACCCGAGGAACGATGGGAATTATATGGCGATCACTACAATAAGTGGTAGGACATTACCGGAATCACATCCGGTAATTCAAAAGCAGAAAGATGATGTTATTGATGAAGATGATCTCATTAATGATGAGAAGGTGATTGATAACGGTGTGGGTGTGCAAGTTGAAAAACCCACTTCGATAGAGAATGATACGCAAGTACTCACGGAGAACACCAAGGACGTTGAAATACTTCCAAAACAGATGCCAAAGCCTCCTCCTTCTTTCCCTCATAGGATCAAGAATAAGGTGGAAGACGGGAAATTCCATAAGTTCATAAACATACTCAAGCAGATCTCTGTGAATATCCCTCTGAAGGATGCGCTTGAACAAATGCTCGGTTATGCCAAGTTCATGAAGGACTTGATCACAAAGAAGAGGTCGGTAAGTTTTGAACCGGAAGACAACCTCCACCATTGTGGCACCATTTCATCAAGGTCGCTAGTCCAAAAGAAAGAAGATCCGGGTTCTTTCACTATTCCTTGCACCATCAGGGAGTTTAATTTTGCAAAAGCTCTTTGTGACTTGGGGGCTAGCATAAACTTGATTCCATTGGCCATTTACTGGCAGTTGGGCTTAGGAGCCCCCAAACCGACGACTATGAGATTATTGATGGCTCATAGATCGGTTAAACGACTGGTGGGCATATTATATGATGTGTTTGTGAAGGTGGGAAAGTTCATATTTCCGGAAGACTTCGTGATTTTGGATTGCGAAGTGGACTTTGAAGTCCCCATTATTTTGGGATGACCCTTCTTGGCAACTAAAAGAGTGTTAGTAGATATGGAGAGCAACGAGTTGACCTTCAGGTTGAATGATGAAATAGTGAAGTTTAACGTGTGCAAGTCAATGAAGCAACCAAGGTACATAGTGTTATCTCAGTTATTGATGTTGTTGCCGAAACTGATGTAGAAGTATCCGTTGAAGAGATATTTGCTGTAGAGATTTTGGCAACGGTTATGATGAACTTCGATGGTGAGGGCATCAAAGATTATGAAGAAACTATGAATGCTCTTGTTGGGATGGGGTCATACTCTTATGCCCCAAAGAAATTAGATCTTGATTTGAAGAATAGGCCGACACCTCCTACAAAGCCTTCTATTGAGGAGGCGGCGGTGTTAGAATTGAAAGAGTTGCCAGGCCATCTGAGGTATGCATTTCTGGGTGATAATGATACCTTACATGTGATCATTGCGGCAGATCTTGTGGAAACATAAGTTGAAGCCTTATTGTCCATACTGAGGAGATACAAGAGAGCAATCGGCTGGACCATTACGGATATCATTGGCATCCCGCCAGGTATTTGCACTCACAAGATACAGTTAGAAGAAGATTGCATTCCCACCACTGAGCATCAGTGAAGGCTGAATCCTCCGATGCAAGAAGTGGTGAAGAAAGAAATCATCAAATGGCTCGATGCTGGAGTGGTTTACCCTATTTTCGATAGAAAATGGGTAAGCCCAGGTCAATGTGTTCCCAAAAAGGGAGGAATGACTGTAGTGGCAAATGATAAAAATGAGCTGATTCCATTAAGACCTGTCACGGGGTGGTGAGTCTATATGGATTACCAAAAGCTCAAATCCTGGACTATCCGAGATTATTTTCTCATGCCCTTTATAGATCAGATGTTGGATAGATTAGCTGGCAGGGGTTGGTACTGCTTTTTGGATGGATATTCGGGATACAACCAAATATCCATCGCCTCGGAAGATCATAAGAAGACCACTTTCACCTGCCCCTACGATACATTTGCTTTCAGATGCATGCCCTTTGGTCTGTGCAATGCTCCTGCAATATTCCAAAGATGCATGTTGTCTATTTTTTCTGATTTGGTTGAGGAAACATTTGAAGTCTTCATGGATGAATTCTTTGTGGTGGGTGATGCATTTGAAGATTTCTTGGCTAATCTGGGTCAGGCATTGCAAAGGTGTAAAGAGTCAAACCTCATTCTAAATTGGGAGAAATGCCATTTCATGGTGAATGAAGGCATTGTATTGGGTCACAAAATATCTGTGAGAGGTCTAGAGGTGGATAGGGCCAAGATCGAGGTTATTGAGAAACTACCTCCACCCATCTCAGTAAAGGATATGAGGACCTTTCTTGGTCATGTCGGATTCTACAGAAGATTCATTAAGGATTTCTCTAAGATTGCTAACCCTTTGTGCAGGTTGCTTGAAAAGGAGACTAAGTTTGTATTTGATGTTGAGTGTTTGAAGGCGTTTGAATGCCTGAAAGAAAAGTTAATGGCTGCTCCTATTATAATTGCACTGGATTGGTCCAAACCGTTTGAGGTAATGTGTGATTCAAGTGGAGTTGTACTCGGAGCTGTTCTGGGGAAGAAGCGAGACAAACTTTTTCACCCTATTTATTATGCTAGTAAGGCATTGAATGGGGTGCAAAATAACTACACGGTGATAGAACAAGAGCTACTAGCAGTTGTGTATGCTTTTGAGAAATTCAGAGCGTATTTACTTGGTACAAAAGTGGTGGTGCACACAGATCATGCAACCTTGAGGTATTTAATGGCCAAGAAGGATGCAAAGCCGCAACTAATCTGATGGGTATTATTGTTGCAGGACTTTGACTTTGAAGTCAAAGATCGGAAAGGTAGTGAAAACCAAGTGGCGGATCATCTCTCCAGACTCGAGAGTGAAGAGAAAGTACTAGATGAACCAGATATTGATGATGCATTTCCGGATGAGCATGTATTGGCTGCGTCACTTGATATGGTGCCATGGTATGCCGATTTTGCAAATTATTTGGTGAGTGACATGTTGCCAAAAGATTTGAACTTCCACCAGAGGAAGAAATTCCTCCATGATGCAAGTAAGTTTTTTTGGGATGAGCCGTATTTATTCCGGTTGTGTGCTGACAACATAGTAAGGAGATGTGTACCGGAGGTGGAAATGAAAAGCATCTTGTAAGCTTTTCACTCATCCCCAATTGGAGGCCATCATGCGGGTAATCGAACTGCCCGAAAAATCTTACAGTGTGGTTATTATTGGCCAACAATTCAGAAAGATGCATATGAATTTGCCAATTCTTGTGATCAATGCCAAATAAGAGAACCAATCTCTCGCAGGCAAGAGTTGCCAATGTCTACTATCGTGGAGGTTGAATTGTTCGACGTATGAGGGATAGATTTCATAGGCCTATTTGACAATTCTTATGGGAACCGTTACATCTTGGTAGCGGTTGATTATCATTCAAAGTGGGTAGAGGCAGTTTTTTTGGCCGATAATGAAGGAAAGAGTGTGGTGGCTTTCCTGAAAAGAAACATCTTCGCTCAGTTTGGCACCCCCCGCATGATCATAAGTGATGGAGGGTCATATTTTTGCAACAAAGTGTTCCGGGCCGCTCTAGATAAGTATGGTATAAAGCAACACAAAGTGTCCATACCTGATCACCCCTAAACAAGTGTGCAAGTCAAAGTGTCAAACCATGAAATTAAAGAGATATTGGCAAAGTCTGTGAATGTGAACCAGCGAGATTGGGCAAGGAAGCTGGATGATGCACTCTGGGCGTACCAAATATCGTTCAAAATGTCAATAGGTATGTCCTCTTACCAACTTATTTTTGGTAAAGCTTGTCACTTGCCCATGGAACTTGAGCACAAAGCTGTTTGGGCACTCAAAAAGTTGAATCTCAGTTGGAAAGATGCATCGGAACTAAGGTTGGAACAATTGAATGAGATGGATGAGTTTCGATTGCGAGCATATGAGAGATCCACTATCTACAAGGAATAAATGAAGCTATACCATGACCGAAGGATTGAGAAAAGGGAGTTCAAAGTTAGGGACTTAGTGTTGTTGTTCAACTCTAGGTTCAAATTATTTCCTGGAAAACTCAAATCCAAATGGTCTGGGCCATTCAAAGTACACCAAGTATTTCCATCCGGCGTGGTTGAACTTGAAAACAAGGATGGTGAGTTGTTCAAAGCCAATGGGCAAAGGGTGAAGCAATATCTTGGCCTCTCGGAGGAGGTAAATAGCCTATCTCTGGTGTATCTTGATGAAGTCTGAGTAATCAAGATATATGCATCGTGCCGCGATGTTAAATCAGGCGTTGTATGGGGGGAAATCCATAATTTGTTGTAGTATTGTAATTTTAGTATAATTTTCTGGTTGGAATTGGTTAACTTGTTTGTTGAGTGTGCAGGGATAAAAGAAAGCAGTAATAGTTGTGATCTCTTTAGGAGCGACGGCTCATGTGACGGACCACCAAGTGGGTGACGGACCGCCACACAAGCACCAAGATGAGTCCCATGCTGGGACATTACTGCTTAGTGGTGACGGGTCAGGCGACGGTCCTCCAAGCTTGTGACGACCCATCACACCAACCACCAACAATAACCCTCTGAAAAGGGGGCACTGGATAAGTCGGACGTGCCAAGTGATGGGCCACCAGGTGGCTGACGGACCGTCACTCAGGCCACCACATCAGGTAAGTAACTTTTTCTTTAAATTGGGGACCGACCCAACCTAAACCCCCAAGCCCCTGCACCAACCTGACCCACTACACACCTAATACCCCAAACGAAGGAACCCATTTCAAATTTGAAATGGTTCCTTCATCTTCTCCTCCTTGTTCCTTCATCCCTTACATATTCATCTCTCATTCATCTTCTCTAATCCCAAAACCCCTTCTTTCCCAAATCAACCCCACGTACACCCACTCATCTTCTCCATAAACCTTTCCTCTAATCTCCCAAAACGCGAAAGTCAGAAATTTTAGTCGACGGGTAATCTTCCACTGTGCTTGTGACTCAAGTAAAAGGAAAATAAGTTTTCTTCATATATCACAAAAATCAAGGTATGATGCTAACCTATTCTCTTTAATTTTATTTTAAAGTTTGAAGTAGAAGAAGAGAAAAATGGGGGTGCCTATTTTGTTGGTTTTGTGAAATTTTGATGATGGGTGGTATTGATTGTGGTTGTTGTTGATGTGTGGAGTTTTAAAAACATGACATGGGGGAAGACTTGAGTACCCCATGAGTTTAAATAGTGATGTGGGTGGCATTGTGAATCCAAATCCCACAAAGAATGGGGAAAAAATTAATATAACACAAGGTGTTCGACTAAATGCCTCAAAGAGAAAACTTTCTCCTGGGTGAGAGTGGCGGCTTGCCTGACGTCTCGTCAAGTCCTTGACGCCTCGTCAAGCAAACCATCATAAAAGTTCTTTGGGAGCATCTGGTTCTGTCTGGCAGTGACGGTTGGAGTGACGGCTAGTCACTCATGTGATGGCCCGTCACCCAAACCATCACAAATGGAGAAATTGTGAAATGGCCACTGTTTTGGGCTGACGATTAGCCCGAAGGTCCGTCACAGTTGTGATGAGCCGTCAGCTAAGACGTCACCCATGAACAATGGTATGTATGTGCTATCTTTTCCTTGTCCTACATGTCTACCTTGTTCCCGTGCAGGTACATGGATCCTAAACAACAACCACCTCGTGGTCAAGCACAAAAGAGGAAAGAAAGAGTCGCTACCACTCGGACGCTAGTAGATGAATCGGGTAGCGAGGAAGAAGTAATTAAGGCCTCGGCCTATAAGACTAGGCTATCCAAATAGAGAAACACCCAAGTCTCCCAGTCTGAGGAGGAGAGTGGGTCATCTAGCAGTGGGTCGGGAAGTGAAAATGGATCTGATGAAAGTGGTAGCTCCAGTTCTAGTCCAGAGGATGTGAGTGGTACTAAGGCTACTAAAAATACAGAGAGGGCGCCTATGGATAGAGAGGCAATCCGATGGGAACTTGAGGGTGCCCAGAAGCACTATCTTGATGGTCTTACCCCAACAAAGTCAAAGATCCATAAAAGACCGATACCTGAGGAAGTGCAAATCATCACCATGGATCTACCAGAGTATCCAGTTCTTCAGACACAGTTTCAGAGGTATCAGCTTGAGTGGATGAGCACACCTCCAGGATTCTACTACCCAGCACTAGTCCGGGAATTCTATGCCAACTATTTGGTAATATTGGATAGCAATGCCGATAAAGGAAAGGGAGTTAAATCAGCACCAAGGCAGGACAAGGTTCCGGTTCGGGGTAAACAGGTGGATATTTCCCGGGAGACGATCAAGAGAGTACTCTTTGGCCCAGAATATATTCCCCCACCTGATATTCCAGAGTTTCATGACAAGATTGGCAACATATACCGGCAAAGACCATAGTTAGCACAGACATTGACAGATGGCTCACCATCGTGGCTAACCCAGAGGGAACGAATATCAAAGCAATCACTGAGCTTCGTCGCAAAGTTTTGGTGTGCTGTCGTGCGACTCAGACTCTTTCCTACAGAAGGAGATGCTAATCTGGATGAGGGACGAGCCATCCTAGTGGCAAGTTTGATAGTCGGGTATGTCAAAAATTTCGGAATGATAATTGCAGATGAGATGCGGACCAGGGCCATGAAGACCACTTCTTCTTTGCTGTTCCCGTGTCTGGTTACTGAGTTATGAAAGCGTGCAGAGGTACTAATAATAGGTGGTATTAATGATCAAGTGACAGCATCATCTAAGCAAAATATTGACAAATGAAGGGATGACACTAAGTTTGATTTGAGGGTTCACAAGCCACAGATTTTTTAGGAACTAACCACGACCACCTCCGAGGCAACTAACACTCCATCCGGCATTGAGATGCCTCTTCCTATGTTTGATCCAAATACTACACAAACCACTAGAGTTACTGCTAAAAGCTCTGGCACTGCTTCGAGGCCTCCCCTACCACCAGAATATCATATGAATCCGCGAAACTTTGCTAAAATGGTGCAAAAGCAGAAACAGTTTGATAAGAAAATTTTAGCTTGGACGGACTTATTCAACCCCACCATTAATGAAGCAATACGGGAGGCTCTGAAGAAGTATGAGGGGCTACGTGGAAGAGTCGACTCCATAGAAACCCAATGGATGCGAAGCTGAATGAATTGAGCATCCCGGACTTGGTGAGATTTGATGTTGAACTGAAAAAGGTGAAGGATGAAATAACCGCCCTCAAACAAGAAAAGGCACCTTGTGATGAGACTTCGGATTTTGTGAACTTGGAGGAAGATACCCCGATAGTAGATTTTCTGGGTCGACCACTGAAAATTGATGAACCACAAGCAGGTGAAAGTGGGGTGAAGAGGTCGAAGAAGAGAAAGCACAAAAAGAAATCATTAGGGGAGGCTGATTTGGAGACTGCGAGGCAGTGGTCTATAATAGACGAGCAGCTGCGATAGGATAGGGTACGTGCCCAACCAGGTGGGGCATCATTCAGTGCAGTACTGGAGTCCGGAGAGACTCCGAGTGTTCATGAGCTTAGTACGTCGGTTGAAACTGGCGTCACTATTCCAGATACTGAAGCCTAGGCTTCACAGGTACCCCTATTCCTTTGTTCTGTATATTTGCTTTGATGAGAATTGAGGACAATGCTAGATTCTTTTGTTGGGGGTAGCGGTATTACCATCGAAGGTTTTTGTTGTCGTGCTTCTTTTCCTTTTGTTGCTATCTAGTAGAACTGAAATGTTTAGGTTTTTTTTTTCTTATTGTGAGGTTGTGTTGTGTGATATCGTAGCAAGCATGGTTGTGAATGGTTAAAATAAAAAGGAGCCCCTCCAAAAAAGTTTCTTTTTGTACTTGTGTGTGAGAAACTGACTGTTATGGATCCTTGAGTATCTTTGTATGCATGAGCGAAGAATGATCTTGTTAGGCTGAACTGTTGTTTCAATAATTGGTAGTGGTATGGTTTCCTGATGCGAAGTGAGTGTGAGCTTTTTGTTTAAATTCTTACTCTGTGCATGCATGTAGAACTTGCCCGGTCTATTTTGTTGAGTTGGAAGCTAGTTTCTTAGGAAAGGATCACAGGCCCTTTTTGTGTGTAGTCCACTTAACCCAGAAGACCGTACAAATGTAAATGATCCCTTTGATCCTTGTTTGAGCCTTGATTGACCCCATTCTTTCTATACCCTATCACCATCCTTTTTTAATCTTAGAATACCTATTTTGGCCCCAGTCCACTCTTGGACATCGTGCACCTCAACTCAGGCAAACAGCCTAAGTTGAGGGTGGCTACTGTAGCGGGAAATTGATAAGAAGAAAAATTGGAGGGAAAATATTGGTTGTGGATAGAATGGAAAAGTGCGGGTGCGTGCCTAGGAAGAAAAAGAAAAGAAAAAGAAATGAAAAAAGAATTGGCTTAATAAAGGGCCGCATCTATTGCTAGAAAGAAGGAAATAAAAGGCAAATAAGGTTGGATGAAGATAGTCTAGTGGAAATAGTAGGTCAACGATTCCAAGGAGGGCTTAGTCACTAATCCCTAAATGTACCCTACCTACACCCAAAGCCTCATTACAAGTCGAGGCTCAAACACTGCATAAGAGAGACAGTGGTCCTGACGACCCGCCACAGGCTCGATGGGCTATCACACCAAGCAGTCAAGTGGAGACAGAAGCCTGAGTACACTGGATAGGTGTGACAGTTCACCTGACGGTCCACCACAAGCTTGACGGTCCATCAAGTGAAGACGTCAAGATCAAAAACGAGACCCCGAATCTATTTTTGGAATTTTATTTTCCTGGACTAATATAAATACCCAGTGTTAGGGTTATTTTTATGGGGATATCTGGCAATTGTAACGCATATTTTGAGCGACTTTGAGAGAAAAGAACGAAGAAAAACAATATCTTTGTCTTCTTCTTTGGGATTTTCACCATTGGTGCTTGGATTCTACCAAAGTCAAAGTAACGTAGTGATTTTCTATTGTAAGAATACTCTCTTCTTCATATGAATACCTTTGTTTCTTTACTTCATTTTGCAGGCATAAGTGGCTAACTTCCCACAACTAGGGTTGTGGGAGCCATGGCAAAAGTGATAATATATATTTTGGGTAGCGTTGGGTTTAATTTTTATGTCGTTCATGTTGTTAATCTTGCATTATTAACATTTTCTAATGGTTGCAAACATTAGGACATTCCTAGGTTTAATTTGCTTGAACTAAGAGATTAAAACTGGAAAAATTGATTAACAACGAGGATTCGAGACCTTTAACTCTCGTCTTATGATTAACGATTTAGCAAGATTAATCTACTTGATGTTTTCGATTGGAATGAGAAATTTTACCTTTCCAAGTTTGAGAGAATTGAAAAGGAAATTCATCTATTTGGTTGAGAAACGCTTAGAAGATAACATGAATTCAATCACATCGTGATAGACATATGGAAAGAACCCGACTAAGCTCTAAATCGAATTTGTTATGACGCCATGGTGAACACTTCCTTAGTTCACTTCTCATATTGATTTTAAACTCTTGAAAATTCGTTGGTTGTTATTTAACTTGTTTGAAATTGATAATTATAAACCTTCCCCCCAAATTACCGAAAACTATAGATTACTAGTCAACTAAATTACTAACGACTTAATTTGCACCTTATTCCCTGTGGGATCGACCCTAACCTTGTTTGGGTTCTATATTTGACAACGATCGCTTACGCTTCTTAACGGAGTTGTAATTTGGGCGTATCAGTTTCCCTATGATAGATTGAGAGGTGACTTTCTTAAGATAAAATTCCATGTTTTAGTTTAAAGTTGAGTTCGTGGTTGCTTTTCTCAAAATGGGCCCACGAAAAAAAAAAATCTTGGCAAGTTATTTTTGAAAATAAAAGGAAGAAGGGAAATAATTTTTTGAGGAAAAGCATTATCTTGTCATGACTTACACACTCTTGCTTTGGCTTGATTGACTCACAAATGAGTGTGTAATGAACTCGAAATAACTTGTCAAAAGTTATTTATCCCAATTTATTTTGAGACTAATTAGAGAAGTCTTGTGGCATGATGTCTTGTGCAGTGAGGCTTTACATTGATTCTCGTGCATGTGTGTAATCTAGAACTTGCCCCAAAGGTGATTCAAGGCAAAATTCTAGGTGTGACCGAGCTTCGAAGATGACCTTAGGACCTTATTGATAGCCACTTCACCCAAATAACTTCCCTCAACATCAATCCTAGTGAACCTCTTTTAGCCTGTGACCGTTCTTTGGCACCTTGTTTAACACCTTTGCCTTTTTGGAACCTCTATCTTTTCACCCATCCTCCCTAATTGCTTGAAAGTAAAATGTAGGCTAAAAGCCTAAGTTTGGAGGGAAACAGACAACATGGGCAAATGCCTATGTTTGGGGGTGCATGTAATCAAATGAGGAGAAGAAAAGGAATGCACTTCAAGTGCAAGGTCAAACCTTAAATTTGAATTGAAAATTGCTCCAAAAGTTCAATCCAATGAGCAAAATGAAAAGCAAGAATAGGTGCTACAAAATATAGGTGATATAAGGAGTTTGAATGATCCTATTTGAAAAGGAGAAGCTTGGGTTGTGTGAAGGAGAAATAAGGTGAAGTTGAAAATTGAAAATGTGAGCGTTGTTGGAAATGACAACGAAGAGCATTAGGGAGGTGTAGTCACTTGAACCAAATGAAATCCTCACCTTGGACCTAGCCAACATCGTAACCCGCAGGTCCTTAGTGATTTTGAGATTGGCTACCCAACATTAGTGGCGATGTACATGAAGGGAAAGCCTATGGTTCAACGTGTGTGCACTTGAACTTCCTTGAGAGAGTGAGAGTCTTCTTGGTTCTCCTGTAATCCCTTTGTTTGAAAATTGCAAGATTGTGAGTGGGATTCTCTCTTGTGGTGAGTGGCATCATGCACTCGAATTAGAACATGAAGCCTCTATTTCAATTGAGAGGAATAAATAAGATAAGTTGTGTGGAAAATCTCGAGGTAAACCTTGACGGTCCATGCCAATGACTTGAGAAGTTTAAATGTCTTGTTGTCAATGACAAAATTGCCTTGATTTTGAATGAAAAATGAAGTCCTTTATGAAAAGGTTTTGAAATGAACAATTGCCTTGATATTGTGGTGGTTCAAATTGAGATGAGCATTGTAGTTGAGTCTTTTTGTTTGAGTCTTTTTGCTTATTCTTTTTCTTGATTTTTAGCATAGATTAGTCTTTTGTGCATTTATTAAGTCTAGAGCATAATTCATTACTTGCCTTGTGAGTATCTTGCTTGAGGACAAGCAATAGTTCAAGTTTGGGGGTTTGATAAGTATGTAATCTACCAACTTATTGAACCTTTATCCATGAGTTATTTCTATCTTTTGAATAGATTTAGAGTTTCTTATGGCCTTTATTAATATCTATGCAGGTACTTGTGATCAAAGATAGAAAATAAGGAAATGGACCTAAAAAGAGCTTAAAAGGAGAAGTGTGAAGTTATCAAAGAGGATGGAGATTCTTCCTTGAGATACGGTTCTTATGCAACATGCACAAGCCTTGGTGCATTCTGCACCTCTCAGCGCATGGAGCCTTGAATCGACTAAAGGGTTTGTTACGAGGTGCGGCCATTGTGCGTCGCGCACAACTCATGGTGCAAACTGCACCTCCTTCGCATGACATCTCCCAAGTTAGCTAAGTCACTAGTTCAATCAAAGAGGGTGTGAGACATGCACAACACGATGTGCGAACCGCAAGTCGCGCCGCACACCACCCGAAGGGCATTTTTATCCAGAAATATAGTGACATTTTGGGAAAGTATTTAAATCCATTTTAGGAAAAATTGTAAAGAGAATTCTTAAGATCTGAATAGTTTTGAGTAATTTTAGATTTGAGAACAAGTTTCCTCTCTAAGAAAAAGAAGAGGGTTTCAATCAATTCTCTCTTCCAATTCTTAGTGTACTGTTTGTGTACAAAACTGAGCTTAGATATTGAAATTACACTTGAATAAAGAGGAATTTGAATTTCCCACTTGGTATATCTCTTTAATGTAGCATGAATAGCTAATTTCATTGTTTAAGGATGTATTGATAATGGGTGCTTGACAAATAGGTGTGGGTGTTGCTAATTCTGACTTATAATTTCTTATTTGACATGGGTCTAGTAGTTTCACCATATTTTTATCCTAAAATTGGTGGTTGGAAACATTGATTTTCCTTACTTGGTTATGTTGTTGCTTGAAAGAGAATTTCATAGCTTCAGATATGAAATTATTAGTGGGAAATTAGGCTTCCATTTAGATTGAGGCTAGAAATAGCTCATATTGACGAAATCACCCATTTAAGGGTCTAAGCTAGAATTAGTATGACCTCTCTAAGCTTTAGCTTGGTTGTTTTTTGTTAAACTGATAGTGCTTTAATCAAGATTGTCGGATATATGGTTGTTGATCGAGAGATTAACAACCATACCGATAACCAAGGCTATCTATGTCAATAATCGAGAATTTGCGTGAATAGGAAATCACCCTATCCAACACTAGAGCCCCATTAGACGCACATCCCTAGACCTCTACTCTAATTTGTATACCCGTTTTACTTTACTGTCTTGCTTGAATTGAGATTGTTGTGACAGAATCCTAATTCCCCCTAATCCTTTACTTTCATGTTTTCAAACACTTACTCTCTTAGTAAAGTCGCTTCAATGTAATCATTATTGTGCTATCTACAAGTCTCTATAGGTATGACCCCGACATCTGTTGGGTACTTATAAATGTGTTTTGCTTGACGATCGTCGATACCTCCATCTTGGAGAGTAAGTTTGAGCATTTATCATATCCCAGGCTAGTGGTTTCTCCTTTGGAAGGATCTTGACCCTATATTCTGGTGCTGGAGCAATTAGGTTATCCAAGTAGATGGAGTTGATATCAGTTAGAGTGATATGAACTTCTTTACCACGAACTATCACCGAGTCCAACCAAGAAAAGTCATCAACCTTACCCGTGTACTTCATTGAATCTTGCTTAGCTTTGTATGATGCATAAAACTCGTGGACCACTTCGGGGTAATAACCCCTCGGCATATCTACAAATGGGGACCATTGTTTCATAGTGAATTGGTGGTGAAAGTTGGGCAAATCATCTCCTATTGCCGAAAGGTTGAAGCTGCATTTCGGAGTGAAGGACCTCTTTGCTTTGTCCTTGTCATAGAGGGCTTTCATGCCTTCTACCCCAAAGTAGATCCTCCCCTCCTCAGTAACCTGCACATTAAGAGGTGATGGGGCCCGCAGTAGGAGTTTTCTCTTCCCTTTGGACTTGCTTGTAGAGGTGGGAGGAATTGAGGGCCTTCTTGAACTACGACCAGAGTTACCCTTTCTAGAAGACATTGTCTGCAAAAGAAGATTATGAGTACTCAAAGAAAACAACAAAATCTTTTTGTATTTTTGCAATAATGAAAGAAGAAAATACAAAAAAAAGTTAATGAAATAAAATGAATTGAATGCATAATACAAGAAAAAGGTACTAGTTAGCAAGGACATGTGTCACGGGCGAAGGCAAGTGCGAGACGCCCATGTCAATTTATGTGTCGAATGTTCCTTCGCCATTACAGGAAGTAGGCTAGCAACTTTAATGTCACATGCAATGCTACTTGCATTTCGCAGGTGATGACCTGCGATTTGCATGTGTAACGCATATGAAAACAGAAAGAATTTTTTCAACTCTTCATTTTCACGTGCATTGCATATGCGATTCGCAAGGCAATACTTGTGTAATCCAACTGTGAACAAGAATATGAACACATAATTCAGTAGGACCAAGGCATAATAAGCACTAGTTAACTAATTTTTAAGTTGTCCGGATACTCATACTTTCCCTGAAAACTTCATACACAAACAAGACCAAAACATTACGAGGTGTACGCTTAAAATTTTTCCTTAAGAAGGACGTTATCCCATCTATCATCGGGAACAACAATCATTCATGAAAATCATTCAAGAACATTCAAATGCTACAAGAATTCACTACACTCAACCAAAGTGCTCATCGGACAATTTATAAAAATTAAAACAACAAAAGGAGGCAATGATAATTAATTTCAGCCTATCACAACAATATTCCACCAAAAACTCGCAATGGCGATGATTTTCCCTTAAGAACAACATCACTAAATCTATAATTAGGCCAAATCATGCATCATCATAAGTGGGTTACTCAAACTTCACCTTAAACTCACAATTATAGGCTAAAAGTTATCACAAATAACATGCATAACTTTGTAAGCACAATCTACCCGGTCTTTCATAAGTAAAAACAACAATAGGCTCAAAAATTGGGGTTTAAAAATCAGATCTCACCCAAAACCCAATATGATAGAATAAACTAGCATGCTTCACAAATAATATTTCCAATCTACTTAAAAATAATGATTTAACGTTAGAGAACTTACCAAAAGTGAAAAACAGAGGTGGGGTGTTAAAACTTTAAGCTTTGGGGCTCCACAATGGTGACCCAAAATTTTCTCGCTGAAAAAGTAGTTGCAGCGGTAGTGGTGCACCGGTGGTGAAGTAATGGGGAAGGAGAAGTAGATTTTGGAGAAGTTTGTGGGAGATTGAGTATGTTTTGAGTAGTTTTGAAGGTTTTGTGGGGAGGTTGGAAGAAAAAGGAGTGTAGGTGATAATTTAAAGGAGAAAATAAAAAGAAGAGGTACGGGTTGAAAATTCTAGATTGGGCCGGTCAACAATAATTCAAACAAACCTGTGCTTGAGACGCGACATGTGATTCACACATGATAAGTGTTTTTTGCATGTCACTTTGCAAGTGATAATTTTTAGATGGAATGTTGCCAGCTTTCTGATTGACATGCGATGGCATGTGCGAGACACAAACTTGTAGGGGCATTTTGCCCCTTCGCTTGCAAGTGTCTTTTAATTTTTTTGTTTTTCACTTCAGTGCACTGCTTGCAGGGGTGATGCCACCTGCGGCCGTAAATTGACAGATGCAAATCGCATATTGTGGCGCACATGTTCTCCTAAATTTTTCTTCCACTTAGCTATTTATCAATCTCCATGCATTCCTAAAACACACCAAAAACAACAAAAGGTAAATGGAATAAACTAAAAACACTTGGGTTTCCTCACAAGAAGCTCTTGATTTTACGTCGCGGCATGACGATAGTACCTCACAAATCAATCATTCCCCGAGTTCATGCCAATATGATTGGCAAAATCCTACCTGAAACACCGAAAGTACTTCTTCAATATCTTCATCACCTCTTCGCGTTGCCAAGTTGACAACATCATAGATACGGATAATTGAAGAGTATCATTGGGATCCAAGTGCATTCCCACCAAAATTGGTGGCTTAGTCATTGTTAATCTACTGGGATCCTTCTTCTCACGATCATTATAGATAACAAGCTGACTCCCCAGTGGTTTGTTTTTAATTTCATCTCCCCAAGTTCTACCAATCATCTCATCTGTGGTAGCAATTACGGATATCGCCCTATACTCGTCCAGAGGCTTCATTGGTTGACAAACGTTGAATTTGTCCTCTTCACTCCCCCTTCGAAATTTGAGTTCTCCTAACTCAACATTGATCGAGGCTCTTCCCATAGCTATGAATGGGTTCCCTAAGATAATAGGCACTTTGGGATCAACATCATAATCTAACTCCACGAAATTAGCCTGCAAGATAAACTTTTCCACTTTCACCAATACGTCAAACAATATTCCCACTAGCACTTAATTGAATGGTCAGCCATTAGCAACCTCATTTATGTGGGTTTAGGAGACTTTTTCAAGATGACAAGGGGAATCAAACTGATGCTTGCCTCGAGATCACACAAGGATTTTCTGAACAAGAACACACCAATGGTACAAAGGATGGTGAAAGCTCCGGCATCCTCTCATTTCGGAGCTATATTGCTTGTTACGACAGCACTACAACTATGGTACACTTCCACCATCCCTACATCAATCACTCTTTTCTTCTTCAGCAATTCTTTCATAAATTTAGCATATCCCGGCATTTGAATGAGAGTGTTAACCAAGGGAATGTTGATAGATAGTTTGCTGACATGTATATAAACTTCTTAAATTGATAATCTTCTTTTTTTCTTGATTAACCTCTGGGGATATGGAGGAGGACCTTTAGGCAACAACTTTTAATCATTAGGGGCTTCCTCCTCTATCTCGATCTCAACTTGAGGAGGTAACACAGTCTCATCCTTCTCCTCATTAAGTCTATCATCGTTAACAACCACATTGGGTGCACTAAGCTTCACCCCAATATCTAGACTTACATCACTGTTCTTCTCAATCACAAGTTCTTTTTCAATTCGAAAAAGGGCTTAAATTACCCTTTAAGTATTGAAAATTGTACAAATATACCCTCCTTCCACCTTTGGGCTTTAAAATGCCTTTCCTATCCACCTTTGGGCTCTAAAATACCCTTTCTCATCCACCATTGGGCCATATTTTTCCCTTTTTCTTAATGGTTGTAATTTAGTAAATTAAAAATAAGTCTTAACTATAATTAAAATAATTAATTATTTTCATATATTAACTTTTAAAATATTATTTTAATCTCACAAGTTTAGTTGTGCAAGATATATTTCCTAAATATAAAAAATATATTCTTACTTGCCTTGAGTAAATTTTATCCTACATCATTTTTACTTTTATTTTTGCTATTATTTTTTACACTCAAATTATTTTTAGCATTATTTTGGATGTTGGAAAGGAATTCCAATGTTGGAAGAGAAGTCCTCCCACTTTAAAAAAAATTACTAGTAGAATTTAGTATAACTTTTTTCCTTTATTATAAATAATGAAGCAATCAAATATTTAAATATGTGATAAAATAAATAATAATATAATTAAAAATAAATTTAGTGGCTAGAATAGTGGGATTGCATTATATTTTGGAGCAATTATATAAAATATCTATTATCCTAATCATGATTAAGGCTTATCATTAATTGACTAAATCTAAACCATTAATTTAAATTTATGACGTGTGTCTCTCATCTGAATAAAAACTTGAAAAAATTGAGATATGAGAGATAGAGAGGACCAAATTCAGGATGTGAATTAGGTTTGTGGGTTAATATGTTTTGATTAGTTAAAATTTTAACCAATAAAATATTATCACATATTAAATAAAAATTCTAGCACTTTTTCAAAAGGAACTTCTAAGGGAAAGGATAAAATAGGGCCTAGAGGTGGATGAGAAGGGGATTTTAGAGCCCAAAGATGGATGAAAAGTGCATTTTAGAGCCCAAAGGTGGAAAGAGGGTATATTTGTACCATTTCCAATACTTGAAGGGTAATTTAGGCCCTTCTCCATTTTCTATCTTGTCATCCTTCTCCATAACAACTTCTTTGGTCAGTTTCCTCAATCCATCAAGCATCCTTCAACTTCTAGTGACAATTACCATCACATGGCCATCATTTTTTAGATTCGCAAGAGTATCACTTGGAAGGGTACCTTTTAAAAAAGGGTTCATTTGGGATGAGTGATGATTCATTTGAGCCTCCAAATGCTTGGTTGATGCCGAGTGCAAACTCACCATTTGATGAAGAGTAGATACCTCGCTTCTCAAGTCTTTCACCCCGTTATCCATAGATTCAACCCTTTTTAGTACTTGAGACAACATGTCTTCAAACTTGGAATTTACGGGATTATTCACACTTAGTTAGAATGGGGAAACATCAACTTTTGGTGGAGATACATAGGGATTAGCACTTCAGTGATTATAGCAATCACCATCTCTCTGACGCATCTATCCTTCCATTGAGTACCTTTATCTCGGCCATAACAATAGATTTTTCTTAAATCTAAGCCATACTTCATGTAATGGCTCATCCGGCAGTTGTCGAAAATTGGTAATCTTATCTCATAACTACATCATTCATGAGGGTGCCAAGAAGGCTTCAACTAATCCATTCCAGGTAATAATGTAGCCCTCTAAGAGCTCTTCAATCCACGTGGTTGCCTTACTCATAAGAGAGAATGGGAATAACCAAAGTCGGATCGACTCTTGAGTTATTTTGTGGATGTTGAAGGGCTGATAAATCTCAAAAAAATTGCGATATGTTGGTTGGTATCTTCGTAGGCTAGCTCTCCATATATTCCCTTCATTTGTATCAAATGTAACAGTGTACTCGTTATATAGAATACGACATTGCCAATGATTGGAGGTAGTCAGATGGCACATATGGTACCATGAACAATACGTCCATCCTCCACGTCTATGAATCCGTCCACATTTTCTTGATCACCCACTTGGCTCATGGGTAGCCTATTCAAAACAACACAAAGAATACAAAAATAAAAAGAGAAAAAACGATCAACAAGAGTGAATCAAAAGACAATAAAATGAAAAATAAAAAACCATTCCCCGGCAATGGAACTATTTGGTTCAAAATCAGTTCCTATGTTTAAATTCATGGTTTCCTCTTGATTACTTATGATTTGATCATGATTCCTTCATTGGGTTCAAAAGTCCATGCAACAAAGTTGATTTTTGTGTGATTCCTTTCAAGTTATGAATTTCTAAGTTGGGGTTTTTACTCAATCTTCTTGGGCTTTCCAATTAAGTGCTTTATAATGATTCCCCCATGAATTTCACGTTCGAATTTATGCATAGATATTATGATCTCAAGTACCTTATGGAAACTGCATGCCTAATTCTTCAAGTATGATGTAAAAGGAAAAGTGTGGTTTGAACTATGATTACGCTAAGTCTAGAGAATTTATGGCTGACCTTTCTAGACATTAGACATATTTTTATGCTTTAAAATTGTTTTGACGCTTGTTATGTCTCGGATATTATATGGGTTATAAGCATGTTTGTAGAAGTAGCATTTTAGTAACAAGCGATGAGGGTCTGAGTAACCCAAGCTCTAAGCTACGTTACCTACGTCGGGAAAGAGGGACCTCATTAGTAGAGACTGTCACCTAAGGACCTCGTTAGTAGAGAGTGTCACCTAAAGACCTCGTTAGTAGAGAGTGTCACCTAAGGACCTCGTTAGTTGAGAGTGTCACCTTAGGACCTCGTTAGTAGAGAGTGTCACCTACGGGCCTCATTAGTAGAGAGTGTCACCTACAGACCTCGTTAGTGGAGATTGTCATCTAAGGACCTCGTTAGTGAAGAGTGTCATCTAAGGACCTCGTTAGTGGAGAATGTCACCTCATGTTTTTAAATAAGGACCTCGTTAGTCGAAAGTGTCATATCTTCTATGAAAGGGAGTCCTCGTTAGTTGAGAGTGTATCCTCGGTTATTTATGAAGGTAAAAAACTCCATGTAGCTCCTATGGTCTAATGCTGGTTATAAAAAAAAACCTTATGAGCGTTCCCAGATTTTCTAAACCTTATGATGTCTTAAATCGAAGCTTCGACTTCCAAGCTCATGTTTTATTACTCAGGATTACAATATTTACTCATGATACCCTTATTATGCACCCACTCAATTCTCAGATATGTTTTAAGCATGCTTTCTATATTACTTACGTATATCTCAGATATTCATTATATCCTATAGTACTGACGCATATTTACGTTGCATCTTATTGATGATACAGATCCAGGTTTCCATTCGCAGACACGTGGCTAGAGTTTGTGGGCCATTCAACGAGGGTTGGTGAGTCCTCATTTTCCAAGGGCCAGTAGAGTCTAGTTCAGTACTTCCCTTTTTCACTTAGAGTTAGCTAGGGGCTTGTCCCAGCAACTCTTTATGTCTTATGTAGAGGCTTTTCAAAAAAAGACAGTATTTGAGTCTTCTTGTGGTTCTTGTATTACCTTTTACTTGATTATCCATTTATGCTATTTCTACTTTATCTACCGTGTTTCTGCTTATCTTTGTTTTGCTTGAGAATGCTATGACCAAGGGTTAGCTTGGGATCCTTTTGGTCCTAATTCTCGTGTTACGTCTAGAGAGTAACCTCGAGGCGTGACAGGAACCTTCTTACCGGGGGGTGAACTCCTTAACAAGGGACTTGATCCCTTTCCACATCTTTACCAATAATTTGTCACAAGAGTGACCCTTCTTCCTCGCAGCATGTAGCTCCTCCCAAAGCTCTACATGGTCCTGTCCCAGGGACTCAAACTAGGCAAGGGGAACAGCGGTACCTGCTATATTTGATGGTCCAGTTGCTTAAGGAGGCACTGTCTCCAACGGGACTGATGATAAGCCATCCAGTATGGTCATCGCCGCCATATCTTCCTCGAGTGACTCTAAAGGTTCCCTCCCTTGTGCCGAACTGGTCCCTGCTCTATCTCTGTCATGGCCCATGTTGCTCCATCTCTCAGACTCTATCTTTCTTTTCTTATTGCTACCACTATTGATAAGGGTGATGCAATCAGTAGGCTCTATGGGAACATTTGCTCGCATGTACTAAGTAGAGATCAATGAAGGAAAGGGAAGGTCCCTGGTATGCAGTATCATGAAATATCTCCACTCCTCCATAATTCGTTCCCCTGCATTAACCAACACCCCATCCATTAAATAAGTGACCATCAAGGCTCAGGGATAGTTACATCTAAAGTGTTGCTAGAAGGGAAGACCCTTTTAGCAACCAACTATATCCACTTTTGTGCATCCAAAGTAAAGGGAATGCTATTGATCCCAGTTTTTTGTCCAGCACAATGGAAAAAATCTTGATGCTCCTTTGTCACAAGTGTCTATAGTTACCACTGCATGTCCTTCACATCCCTCCATGACAAGTACTCAGTCTCATCATGATTTTTCACCTCAGAGCCGTACTTATTTCTATGATAGAGATCCCAATGTGCTCACCCCGAATGTAAACTATGGGGTTCAGGGAGTTCCAGTTGATTGTAGGAATGTGGGCACAAAACTTTTGAATGCAATTTTTGTTAACCTTCTCTAGTATCTGAACCAATGGTAGCCACCCAACGTCTATACCTGATGGTAGAACTCCAGTGCCCATTTCTCAATTTCCTGTCTGCCAGGATCTACTCCTGGACTGAACCCCAGGAGACTTCTCTCCCGAATGAACCCTCTTGCTCTCTGATCATAGTATGGATGGCAACTTGACTCATTGGCAAACTGCATGTACTCCACTTCTTCTCTGTCAACCATGGTTATCTCTTTAAAAAGGGGGAAATTAATGGTGTTACTCAATGTGTTGGAAATTTTATAGTAAGAAATCCATTGAGGAAGCTAGGATATCAAAAAGAAAACAGACTGGAAATTTTTTCCCCAACCTGTACCGCCACTATTTTTGGCCTCTTATCATGACGAGCATCACTCTATCGCAGTGAGTTATCGCTAAAAAGACTAGTCGGTCGCAATGAGGCCCTGTCCATCACGATGAAGTGATCATCGCTAGCCAGGCATTCTTTTTTAAAAATACAATTTTTGTAGAAATATGTTCATTCTACCAAATTTCCTTATAGATCGGGCATAACCCACTAACACACTACTTTTATACAGTTATTTTATGGTGATTTAAACTTTCAAAAGCAAGGACCACCATTGAAACTATTTTTAAGATATTTCCACCTTTTCTATCCTATTTTTGAGTCTAGAACTCTATGAACTTCGTGGGAACTACGTAAGGGGCAATAAAAATGTGTGAACAATGTAAATCTAGTAAGCATGCTTTGTAAATCAACCCAATAAAGGACTCATACCCCAAACCCTACTTTTCTATACAAAATCAAGCATTATAGGCACCAAATCTATGTAATATATATGTTATGATCATGATGTAGGTCATAAGAAGGGTTTTTACCTTGAAAATTGATGAAAGAGTGTTGGAAGTTGAGGGGTTTTCGTTTTGAGTGAGGGGGAGAATGATTTTGCAAAGTAAGGGAAATGAATTTCCTCCTCCCCTAAATTGTTTTGACTCTTATCGCGATGAGTCGTGCTTTGATGTGGTGGTCCATCACAGCAAGGACATGTCCTTTGCAATGAGGCAGCATGCCATAGCGAGTTTAGGCTCATTGTGATAGGCCAGTCCGGTTCCATAGCCCTTTTGGGATAGTTTTTTTTAGTTTTCTACCTTTTGGCCTTGGGAGCCTAAATATTAAACTCCCTTAACAAGGGGGATCCTTCCCAAAGATCGGGTGAAAAGGGATAAAAGGGAAAACCTGGTTTGTGCCTAATATTCGGTCTACCCTTGTTATTCCTTAAGGCCTTGATAATGCAGCAACAAGTAAGAAGTATTTCGGTATGATGAATGACTTAGCATGAATTAGTTAGTAGTAAACTCATGCTCTATGCCTCCTAGGTCAATTTGAGGATGAATGATTGGTAAATTAGTATCTATTGTAACAACCTATTCCATCATTAATAATAACCCACAATAAAAATGATCGGGCCAATAATTTAGTGAAGTGAAATTGTCGGATTCATTTTGCATTATTTAAATAAAGCACAAACGTAAAATGTGATAAAATAAGCTGCCAACGTTTCCTCATCATGGTAAATCGAAGCTCATCATAATGGTTCATCAAAGTAAAGATGGTCTCATCGCGATGGTTTGTAAAAATGAAGTGGTCTTCGTCGTGATAAAAGACACGAGGAAGAACCTGGAATAAAAAGGTTCAGCCTCTAAACACTTTTCCATAAAAAAGGTTTTCTCCTAAAAATGTCCTGGCACTTTTCTAACCCTATAAAAATAATAAAACATAGGAAAAGCATTCAAAAAGGCTCGGAGTCTCTCCCTCTTATGGTAACTCTCCCTCCGGTCTTCCTAGAATGAAAACAACATGCCAGTTGCACGCAACTCAGCAGCAACTTGGTAATCGAGGTATTTTATGATTAAATTATAGCAAGGATTTTGATTAGTAATCATAATTTTTGTGTAGAAATTGATGGAGACAGCATGCTTATACCTTCAAGCAGGGAGTCTGGATAGTAATAGCTGGAATTTTTTAGTGAACCTAAGACTTGTGTCTTGCTATATTACGTGATCAGTAACTTATGAAAAGTGAAGAGTTAGTATTCGATAATTTAAGGTTTAGATGGTTGAGAATAATGAATTGTTGAAAACTAGAACTAATAGTAGACTATACTGCGAGGTAGCCAACCTTTAAGAATGAATTCTGAGTCTCATGGTGACGATAGTGGATAAGCTATGCACCCCTACTATATTGACTTATAGATATTGGTGAACCAACATAATAATGCATCTCCCAACTTATGGAATACAATGTGATCTCGTAAAGAATTTCTGGCAGAAGAACCTAGTAATTATAGAAATTGAATGACATTAAAGGATGGACTGAACTACAAATGTATACCTATAAGGGAACTTCTTCCAACATTGGTATGTGGATGACTTACGTGAATTGGGTTCTAACCCTTGGATATAGATAAATTAATGACTATGGTTTAATAACATCTTGTATGTGCAATATATTTAATTGTAGTTGTGACTCATTTTATGTAATGACCCATCATGTTCTTATGGGTGAGCTAATCATGCAAGAAATCGATTTAGAAAACTTTCGGGTTGGGGAGTTGAAAATTTTGAGTTAGGCTAGTTTCTAACGAAATTTGAACGAGATGAGGATTGGGAAAAATGAATAAGTTTGAGCTTGTTTTTCTATTAGATAAGGCGTTAAGAAGTCTATAGGACTTTTTGGAAATGAATTTGGGTGAGTAGAACTCCCGATATCAAACTTGACGTAAAGGGGTTGGTCTGGAACATCAATGTTTAAGGGTATATTGCAAAATGGGAAAAATTAGGAGGATTTTCTAGTTTTTATCCCAAGCACCCGATATAGCTAGTGACATACTGCTACTGCAATGCCGCTATAGCAGAGAAATTCTAGCTATAGCAGGAGTCAAAGGCAGTCAACTCTTCTATAGTGGGAGGTTGTTGCTACAGTGGTACCAATATAGGAGGATTGGGCCACTATAGTGGGATTAGTCGTTGCAAATGTAGAAACTTCCCCAAAAACATTCATTATTCCCCAAGAACATTTTGGGGAGGGCTGTGGAATCTTTGGGCAATTTTCACTAGTTTTCCACCAAAAATCATTTTTAAGGTAAGTTTATTATACCCGCTAACTAGTATTTTGATTCTTAGTTTGTAAATTTCTAATTTGTAGGTCTTGGGGAGGGTTTGTCTTACCCTAACTATAAAAATCTTGTGTATGAGGGAATAATTCTATATAAAACCTTTGGGTTTGGTTAAAAGTCATTTATTCGTGATTGCATGACCGTAATTCGCTAGTATAACTATAGAATTGGTAGTTTCTAGGTGAATTATTAGTGGGAAAGTCCTAGGATAAATGGAATGACCATGAATTTATCCTGGGGGTTTGGGATTAGGCTATAATCCATAATTAATAAGGTCATTGGTTGAATTTGTTTTTGCATTTCTGCTGTAGACCTCAATAAAGCTAAAGTTGCAAGAAACAGGAAGGCTCAAGTCCAGTAGAGCATTCCATCTTGGATTGAGGTAGGTAATGGTTGTTGTAATCCAAATTCATGATGTATGCATTATAACTATTTCTTTAATATACTTGCGCCATGTATATTTCGAGATAAAGGAATAAGTGTTAGATATGTCTTAAGTGTCGATTGCATGCGATGAACTATTTTCAATGCTTGTTGGTTGTACAAGTGTGGTATGTTATTCATTGTGGTTGTGATTTATGTGATTTTTGTGATTATTTGGTAGGCTCAGGTACTATGCCTGGTACAAATTATCGGTTGGCTCATGTACCATGCCTGGTACATGTTATTCTTCAGTTGGCTCGGGTACCACACCTGGTACAGATTTATTATGGTTGGCTCAAGTACCATGCCTGGTACTAGTTTGATTTGTATATGTGTGTTGGTTCCATGAGTGAACTTGGCTTATTTTGTTGTGATGTATTCTTATGTGTTGGTCCATGAGTTGTCGGGTTGGTATGTTTAAATGTTCAGGTGGTTTCTTGAGTAAACTAGAATTACATGTTGAACACCATAGTCGATGTCCTAGGTATCCTTGGGTGGTCCGGGTTGCTATTGATATGGTTGTTTGTTTGGACAATGTCTTATATGGTGGGCGAGTCAAGTTGATGATGGGGAGTCTTACTTATATGTACTTGACCTTATTATACATATTGTTCTATTTTACTAAGTTATGATTAACTGTTCATATTTCGTATCTTGGAACTGGCTGATGATCCTACCAGTACATTTTTGTTCTTGTGTACTGATACTACACTTGCTTTTCTTTTGTTTAGTATAGGGCATATTCTTGCGGCTCATTGACCTCAATTATGATCCGGGCAACATCTAAATTCAAGGGTGAGCTATATTTTTTGGGCTACCATGGATTCCTCTACTTGTTCTAGTCCCTTGTTTGGACTTGGATTTCTTTTGTTTTAGGGTTGCATCCTCGTTTTCTAGACATGTTTTAGAGTTTTGGTACACGACTTTTAGATTCTAGGGGTTTATTTCTGCAGGTTTTACTATTTTGTTAAGTTAAGAGGTGAATCTTGGTTTATCTATTGAATTTGATTTTTAGTAGCTTAGTTTTGTTAAATGTAGGTTTGATTAATTGGTTCTCCCACTGGGAGTTTAGTGTGGGTTGCACTCACAGTGGTTTAGATCATAACAAAAATGGTATTAAAGCCCTAGATTCATTGATCTTATCGTACGAAAATGAGTCTAGTAGAGTCTTGTGAAATGGTACTGAGACGTCTGTACTTTTCTTTGAGAGGCTACAAGACTTTAGAAAACTATCTCTTCTTACTTCCTTCGTGCTATAACTTGATTCCAATTGGTATCTGGTGACCCAAATTTGTATCTGACCTCGTTCACTCTTTTGTCTACAGATGGTGAATATTAGACACAACTGTCACGACCCGATTTCTCGGTCATGATGGCACCTACAACCCCCAGTAGGCGAACCAATCCCCGTAGCCTGGAACGGTTAGTAATGGGCTACTATATAACAATCTAAGCGGAAGAATAGTTAATAAGCGGAATCAAGGGAACAAGATGAAGAAAATAGATAACAAGAATAATATATACAATGTGGAAGCTAAAGCAAACCCAAAACCTGTCATCATAGCGTATAAGATTCGGATCTACATAAGGAGTACAAGGGTCCAGAACAATATATACATCATGTCTCCGAAGCTAAGAGAGTACAAAATACAAAAGACAAACTAAAGTCAAGCTCCGGTTGCTAAGAGCTCAAACTCAGTCCAGAATATCAAAAAAATAGCTCCTCGCACGAGTCTCCATGAGCTAATGATAATGGCCCACACTAGGATCTACACTAGAACATGCAGGGTGTAGTATGAGCACCAAATGAGAAGCATAGGGTACCCAGTAGGTATCATAGGCCGACTAGGCACATATAAGATAAAAGCATAGAAACATACAGAATAGAAGAAAGTAGTCACAGAAATCAACAAAAAGTACACAGAATCTAGCCCAGAGAGAAGACAACAGAACAACATACGAGGCTAGCAAGCAGAATATATACACAACAGGCACAGGTTAAAGTAATAAATAACGCACCTGGGATCCTTGCAATAACAATATATACATAATAAGTTTTAGAAATGGACGGTATACCGGTAACCTCAAGTACAAGGAAAGGAAGAGAAGGGTAAAGATAGGCATGCTCGGAAACAGGAATCAATAACCCAACTAATCATACCAATCTCAAATCCAACAAGTAACAACTTAGCCATATTTAATCTTATAAGCATAATGGTAACAGGGGATAACACCGCTATAAATTAACAAGAGGCTACCTACAGTCCCCGGGTTGCCCATACAACCAAGGAACACAAACAAATGGAAACAAAACCCTCCGGCCGCCTATGCAACCGGAGCGTACACTCAACAAACAGAAAACAAGGGTGGAACCTCAAACACTGAATGATATGATGAATGATAACCTCAGGGTGGAGTAGAAACTCTATATGTACCTCCTTCGGTGCGGATTGGGCATAGCAGGTAGGTTCCATGGAAGGACACTATAACACCCCGTACCTTTCAAAACCTATGTGACTAAGTAAATATCGACGAAGGTATTTGAGCTCGAGATTGTGAAGGGGTACTTTGGCCTAGAATTTGAAATGGTCAAATGTATATAAGTGTTAAGTTAAATTATAAGGAGGAGGGTTTTGAAAATGAGATAAAACAAGTGAGGTACTTGCTCGACTTATCTAAGCTCTTAGGTCACAAGTAGGTGCATCACCTACCTACGCTAACGAACTAAGTTCCGAGGGCCGATTACGGGCAGCAACACCATGGATTATTATACCTAATGGTAGCCCAAATGAAGCTTAAAGTTGGACCATCAAAGCCCAACCAAATCTGGCCCAAACAACAACAAAAAGTAGCCACCAATATTGACCACATTTTTGACCCAAGAGAAGCCCAAAATCAGCCCCAAAACTTAACCCTTTTGAGGCCCAAGCAAAGGGTAATTTAGGCCCAAGTTTCTTGACCCATTTTGGCCCAAATATACTCAAAAAAAGTCGGCCAAAAAGGTCCCTTTATATAGGCCATTTGCTGATCCATGTTGATCACAAAAAAGCTGGAAAATTCTCTCTTATTTCATTTCCTTTTTGGTAGCCCTTCTCTCCCTTTAGGGTTCTAAGAAGACCAAGATTAATTGAAGATTAAGGTGAGTTAAACAACTTGTTATCTTGGTATTAATCTACTACATATAGCTAGGATATCCTATGGTAAGAAGGACATGAACTATGGCAGCCCTTTCTTATGATTTAACACATGGAAATTGTGTAACAATTAAGAGATTTCTTCTTCTCTTGTTGGTGTATGTGTAGGGGGTACTTAAGACTTTAAAGCATCAATAAAAAGAGTATAAAACACACCTTCAAGTGTGGTAAGTACTCTGCCCATAATAATATTTTTGGATTGAAGTTCGGATAGACAATTGTTGTTGAATTGTTGTTAAGAACTCACGGGACGGCGATCGGAAGCCGTGAGTTCAATGTGTTGCTATTGTATTTCGGTATGGTGGGTTGTGTAGGGGATGGTTGATGTGTTTTGTATTATGGGAGGCAGTAGGTTGGTGTGTGTGTGATGTATATTGGATAAGGGGAGGAAGGTGTGACGATACACCTTTAATTAATGCAAAATACGTAAATCTGCCCGGAAAATGTTTAGCTACTGTTTTGGGAGTGTTGCAGCAGGTTTAAGAGCTAATATTAGCTTCATTATACCCTCGTGTTGTAGATTAACTTAATAAGGGAAAGTCCAAGTTGTGGTAAGCGCAATCTTCGGAAGGAACGAGGTATGTTAAGGCTTCTTTATCCCTTATCGGCATGAATCTAGAAATAGAACTCTAAATCTCCGAAAGAAGGAATTTGAGTATTTTGTTGTAAGAGAGCTGATTTGGTAACTCAACAAGTCTTAAGGAACTAATTTATACATTATGGTGATTCAAGTCGCCTTCTTATAAAAATCTGATTCTTTTGCACGAAATGTAAGTTATCCTTTTGTCAAGTTTCTTCTTTGTATTGTGATCTCTAATCAAGCTTTAGAAAGTGTACAATGAAAGTTAGAAAGTCAAATCCCCATTTATATGTGTTTGGTATGTTGATTCCAACACCTAGTAAGCCAAGGCTAAAGAAGTTATCTAAATGAACCTTCATAAATAACAAGAATAGCTTGGAAGGTCAATCTAGTAATACACTTATTATGTGTGGTTCGCGTGTTAGTGTGCACCGAGGTGCTACTGCCATATTGAGGCTATTATATACATAGTGTGCACCGAGGTGCTACTGCCATATTGAGGCCATTATACACATAGTGTGCACCGAGGTGCTACTGCCATATTGAGGCCATTATATACATAGTGTGCGCCGAGGCGCTACTGCCATATTGAGGATATTAAATATAGGGTGCGCCGAGGCGCTGTTGTGGTTCAGTGTGGGTTATAAAGAGTGAGTTGCAGCGTGAGTTAATGCATGTGTTGTGTTCTAAAAAGAATAAAGGAGAAAGAGCTTAACGAGTCTTACCAATTACAGTTTACAAGTTTCATATTATATCTTGTTCAGATTTACTACTTGCGACTTGCTTTTATGCTTCTACCTTACATGCCAGTACATTATTGTCGTACTGACGTCCCCATTGCCTGGGGGCGCTGCATTCATGCCTGCAGGTCCAGACAGATACCCAGACAGACCTCTTCAGTAGGAGTTGCAGAGTTCAGCCATTTTGGTAAGCTCCATTCTTCCTGGAGCTGACGAGTCAGAGGTCTAGCTTATATTTTGACCAGGTTATGTATATGTATAGCTTATGGGTAGTCCAGGGCCCTGTCCTGGATATGAGATATTTTACTTACTCCTAGAGGCTTGTAAACGTGTATATGTACATCAGTGTTGGGTATGGCCTTGTCGACGTTGTTATTAGTTATCTACTATGATAATAGCCTGATAGGCCTTGAGTTGCTTAACTACTATTGAGCTTTCAGTGTTTCAAATTGTAATTCTTAGAGACCTTGTCGGTCTCAGACCCCCAGCAGGTTCAACAGAGATACACTCTATTTTGGCACCCTCGGCCTTTTGGGGCTCCGGGTTGTCGGTCATGCCTCCCATGGTTTGGGGCGTGACAAACTTGGTATCAGAGCACGTCGAATCCCAGGGAGTCTACAAGCCGTGTCTAGTAGAGTCTTGTTTATGGGTGTGTTGTGCACCATACCTATAATCATGAGGCTACGGGACATTTAGGAATTGTTATCCTTCTTTCATTTGCTAGATCGTGCAATAGAGCGAGGTCCTAAGATGTTTGAAGTCTAATTCATGTTTTTCTATTTCTTGTTTACAGAAATGCCTGTGACCAGACAAATGAGTAGCCGACGGGTTGGCACGGATACGGGGGAAGGTACTAGTCGTTCCCCGCCTATCCGATTGGATAGATTTGAGGCTCAAAGTGAATCACCGACACTAGAGATCCCAGTTTATCAAGTACCTGATGAGACTAGAGGGGATCCAGTACCCCTGACCCCACCTGCTCCAGTGGCATCTGAGATAGCTAGAGATGAACCAGCACATGTAGCTCCTCCACCTGAAGCAGAGGACCAGGACATCAGGAGTGCTGTTCGGTTATTGACCCAGATGGTAGCCACACAACAACAACAAATTGGGGCATCAACGAGTGCTAGGTCAGGTGGCTCAGAAAGTTCTAGGGCTCGAGAGTTTATCAGCCTAAGTCCTCCTATATTTACAGGCTCTGACCCACGTGAGGATCCTCAAGATTTTATTGATCAGACTTATCGAGTACTTCGAGTCATGCATGCAACAGTAGTAGAGGCAGTGGAGTTTGCATCTTTTAGGTTACGAGATGTGGCCATTTTATGGTTCGAGGCTTGGGATCGGTCTAGGGGATCAAATGCACCCCCAGCTGAATGGGAGGAATTTTTAGAGGCCTTCCTAGCTCACTATCTTCCACAGGAGGTTCGAGAGGCCAGACTTGATCAATTTCTAGCCCTTAGGCAGGGCAATATGAATGTTCGATAGTATAGCCTCAGGTTTAATTCATTAGCCAGGTATGCCCCCGATATTGTGAGTACGATGCGAGCTAGAGTTCATCGATATGTGCGTGGTCTTAAGGATGAATTGATTAAGGGATTAACAATAGCAGCCACACAAGAGGATATGAATATTTCTAAGATACAGGCTATTGCTCAGACTGCCGAGGATCTTGAAGTACAAATTGGAGATAACCAAAGCCGAGAAAGGGATTAGAATAAGAGGGCTAGATCTATTGGGTCCTATGTAGAGCCACGAGGTAATGTTAGGCCACATTTTAATAGGCGATCACCCCACCCTACTAGTGGTTCCCCATATCAGTTGCAAAGGCAGAGGTATGATCATTTTTCTCAGACTGGACCAGGCCACAGTTCTGGTGCATCCAGTTCCTATCGCCAGGGGAATTCTGGTCAGATGAGGCCACCTTTGCCACCTTGTGTTCAGTGCGGTAGGAAGCATCCTGGGCTATGTCGCCTGGGTTCAGATACTTGTTATTTGTGTGGGCATCCTGGTCACTTTATGCGAGACTGTCCGAGTAGAGGTAGGAGTGAGATATCCCATCCTACAGGGTCGATGGCAGCTTCTTCATCTACTATTCGTCCCCCAAGGACAGGACAACAGGATACACCAGGTCGTGGTAGAGGTAGAGGAGGAGGAGGAGCATCCAGTTCAGGCAGTGGTCAGAATCGCACTTATGCTCTAGCCGGTCGCCTGGACTTGGAATCGTCACCTGATGTTGTTACAGGTACATTGACTATTTTTACTCATGTTGTTTATGCACTTATATATCCTGGATCTACTCTTTCATATGTTACCCCGATCGTTGCTGGTAAGTTGGGGGCAGGCCCTGAGTTGTTTCCTAGACCTTTGTTGTATCTACGCCGGTTGGTGAATCTATTATAGCTAGACGAGTTTATCGAGATTGTGCAGTGTGGATTTATGACCGCCTCACTTCAGCTGATCTAATCGAATTAGATATGATTGACTTCGATGTCATTATGGGCATGGACTGGTTAGCTGCATGTTATGCTAATATCGATTGTAGAACTAAGGTTGTCAAATTCCATTTTCCGAAAGAGACAATCCTGGAGTGGAAAGGTAATGCTGCCACACCAAGGGGTAGGTTTATTTCCTACCTTAAAGCCCAGAAAATGATTTCTAAAGGCTATATTTATCATTTAGTCCGAGTACAAAGCACAGAGGATGGACCAGTGACTCTTCAATCGGTTCCCGTGGTGAGTCAATTTCTAGATGTATTCCCGGATGAGCTTCCAGGAATCCCTCCAGAAAGGGAAATTGAGTTTGCCATTGACCTACTCCCAGATACTCAGCCAATATCAATTCCCCTTACAGGATGGCTCCTGCAGAATTAAGAGAGTTAAAGGAACAATTAAAGGATCTACTCGAAAAAGGTTTCATTAGGCCTAGTACATCGCCATGGGGCGCACCAGTTTTATTTATTCGTAAGAAGGATGGGTCCTTGAGAATGTGTATCGATTACCGACAACTGAACAAAGTTACAATCAAGAATAAGTATCCGCTTCCAAGGATTGATGACCTTTTTGATCAGTTGCAAGGCGCCAAATGTTTTTCAAAGATTGACTTGCGGTCGGGGTATCACCAGTTACGTGTTAAAGGGGTAGATGTTACAAAAACAGCCTTTAGGACAAGGTATGGCCACTTTGAATTTCTAGTAATGTCTTTTGGGCTTACTAATGCCCCAGCAGCTTTTATGGACCTAATGAATCGGGTATTCAAGCCATTCCTAGATGTATTCGTGATCGTATTTATTGACGATATCCTGATTTACTCACGGTCCAAAGCCGAACATGCTGATCATTTACGTGCAGTATTGCAAACACTTCAGAATCATAAATTATATGCGAAGTTCTCCAAATGTGAGTTTTGGTTGACTTCGGTGGCATTTCTTGGCCATATAGTTACAGACGAAGGTATTAGAGTTGACGGCCAAAAGATTAAAGCAGTAAAGAATTGGCCGAGGCCCTTGAATGCTACAGAGATCCGTAGTTTTTTGGGCTTAGCAGGTTATTACCGAAGGTTTGTAGAAGGGTTTTCTTCTATATCTGCACCACTGACAAAGTTGACTCATAAAGCTGCCAAGTTCCAGTGGTCTGATGCATGTGAGCAGAGTTTTCAGGAGGTGAAGGACAGGCTTACTTCAGCACCTGTTTTAACTCTGCCAGAGGGCACAGAAGGTTATGTTGTTTATTGTGATGCTTCAAGGATTGGGTTGGGTTGCGTTTTAATGCAACATGGTAAAGTTATTGCCTATGCCTCAAGACAACTAAGAAAGCACGAACAAAATTACCCTACTCACGATCTTGAATTGGCAGCAGTTATATTTGCCTTGAAAATTTGGCGCCATTACTTGTTTGGAGTCCCTGTAGACGTGTTTTCGGACCACAAAAGTCTACAGTATTTATTCAAACAGAAGGATTTAAACCTAAGGCAAAGAAGGTGGCTAGAGTTACTAAAGGATTATGACGTAGATATTTTGTACCATCCAGGGAAGGCCAATGGAGTGGCCGATGCACTTAGCCGCAAATCCATGGGAAGCTTGAGCCACGTGGAAAATAGAAAGATTGAGATGACAAGAGAACTACATCAGTTAGCTAATTTGCAGGTTCGATTACTAGACCAAGGTAATGGGGGAGTTGTTATTCAAAGCACTGCGGAATCCTCACTTGTGACAGAGGTAAAGGAAAGACAATATGATGATCCAGAATTAGTAAGATTAAGGGAGGAAATTCCACAACAGAAGCAACCACTAATAGAGCTTAAGGAGGATGGGGTTCTGAGATATCAAGGTCGTCTATGTGTACCTAACGTCGGGGAGCTTTGGGAGAAAATTTTGGCAGAAGTTCACTATTCCCGCTATTCAATCCATCCAGGAGCGACGAAGATGTATCATGATCTTCGACAGATTTATTGGTGGAATAATATGAAGAGAAATATTGCAGAGTTTGTAGCCCAATGCGCGAATTGTCAACAGGTAAAAATTGAA